>CAMRHE010000151.1:4295000-4727268 GCA_947044405.1 Leptodactylus fallax
TTATGGTGCAGACACCGCTGAGGCCTGTGATTGGGCCACCAGCAGTCACATGGGCACACTGAGCAATATGACGTGACCCTGAGCGAATGACGTCACCGAGGAGGAGGAGAGAAATTCCTGGACACTGCGAGGAGGCCCAAAAGAGGTAACAAAAGGTGAGTATGAAAGTTTTTTTTTATTTTTTACACCTCCCCTGAGCCTCCACCTATTATACGCTGGGGTCTGAAGTGATGTTTTATAGATAGGTTCCTAGGAGCCCTGACAGTGTCACACACTATGTTTTATAGATAGATTCCTATGAGCCCATAGTTCCTATACTATATTTTAAGCCATTTTAATGTGTGGTTTGTACCGAACTTGTTCGACTTGAAACAAATCGTAGACCTGAGCCACCCAAACCCAAAACTAAATGAATCCCGAGAGGATCGCCCTTCTCTAGAGGGCACCCAGTAGTGACACAGAGAGGCTACAGAGGTTGTAAGTGTGAGAAGTATACAGCAATATCCAGACATACCTGATTGTAGATTTGGCCTACTTCATGGTCAAAGCCTATAGGCCCCTGAGATGTAAATCTGGCCCTGTCCATAGCACTGGATGCGCCATATATAAGTTACATTCATGATCATTTACATCCTATATACTATGTCAGTACTCTGTTTGATGTTGGTGACCTCCATTGACTGTGTCAACAAAGCACTGGGACATCTGGAAGGTTTGTTCACCTGTTACAGCGTCCTGACCTTGGTTGATAGCTTGCTAAATGTTCAGAACCTTCAGAAACTAGGCACCAGAGGAATCTTACAGCTTTTTAGATGTCATTATTTTTGTGTCAATGTACCTGAAACCAACTGCTCTATAAATCTCAGATACAATGGGGAAAAAAAGTATTTAGTCAACCACCAATTGTGCAAGTTCTCCAACTTAAAAAGATGAGGCTGGCCTGTAATTGTCATCATAGGTAGACCTCAACTATGAGAGACAAAATGAGAAAACAAATCCAGAAAATCACATTGTCTGATTTTTTAAGAATTTATTTGCAAATTATGGTGGAAAATAAGTATTTGGTCACCTACAAACAAGCAAGATTTCTGGCTCTCACAGACCTGTAACTTCTTCTTTAAGAGGCTCCTCTGTCCTCCACTCATTACCTGTAGTAATGGCTCCTGTTTGACATTGTTATCAGTATAAAAGACATCTGTCCACAACCTCAAACAGTCACACTCCAAACTGCACTATGGTGAAGACCAAAGAGCTGTGGAAGGACACCAGAAACAAAATTGTAGGCCTGCACCAGGGAAGACTGAATCAATTGGTGGCTGACTAAATACTTTTTTCCCCACTGTATTTTTAAGGTGATTATTGAGTGATAAAAAAAAAAGAAAAAACTTTTGTTGCATTTTTGTCAAAATATAAATTAATATAAAAAACATAAAACTCAGGTTAATAAAAAGTGAATGGGATAAGGCTGCAATCACATCTCATGGTGGCTATGAAGCAAACAGTGTGAAATGTAAACAGTCAAGAGCTCGTACGAGAGTTGTGGTGCCTTCAAATAGCTGTTCAGTGAGGGGCCTTGAGAATAGGTCATCAATAACACACCCATCCTGCATTCAGCTCCTCCCTCTGTGAGGATCAACTGACACTGAGAGGATCAAACCACACTGCCCAGGGGGAGGAGCTGAATGCAGGATGGACGTGGTTAGTGATGATGCAGCAGTGCTCAGTAACAGAAGAAGACTCCCCCTGTGCTCCAAGATCCTCATTTGAATAAAGAATAAAAGTGCTTTTTCTCTGCATCCCTGGAGCTCTGAAATATAAGAAAGGTATGGTTTTTATTCTGCTAACAGCAACTACAGCACTATGGGAGCGGTTTATAGTAGCTGGGGACAGTGATAGACTCCCTTTAAGGCAATAGCCCAATACATGCCTGTCAACAATGTAAGGTTTATGGGCGCAATCAGGCATCCTTGCAAAAGAAAAGAGAAGGTCTGCAAGGTTAGACTTTTTTGGTAAAGTTGATACAAGTGGTAGGGTACACTTACTGTCCGCATTATATACGGTATAGGATAGTGGAGCCACAGGCAGGCAGGGACTCCCAGCATCATATAGACCACTATGATGGAAAAAGTTCCGGTCTCCTGACTGAGTTTTGGGGTAGGAAATATGGCCCTGTGTGCATGAGGCCTAAGGGAATTTTGACTTAATGAAGATGAACCCTCATTAGAAGGAAGAAAAAAGCAAATCAACACTTTACATAGACATATAGCATATAGGAATATAAAAAACATTTATAAAAACATCCCTAACCCTGTCCTCAGTTGATCCCCACTCACTTCAGTGAGCTGGGTGTCAGCACCAGACACATCCTATGAACAGGTGTGTTGCTATTTCGGGAACAAAGCCGCCATGTTTGTAAACTAGCACAAACCTTTTATATTTTATTTTTCATTGAATGTTTTTGAAGTCTTCTATTCTGCTTTCTAGTACCCATAGGTAAGAATCAGGCTGGGATCACATATGGAGTTTTTGATGCATTCTGTTAAGTCAAACACAGGAGTGAACACACAAGAGAGTAGAAGTTTCAGTGAATCAAAAATGTCCACAAAAACGCCACGTGTGATCATAGTCTTTGTGAGCATTTATGTAATTTCATCAGCGCGTTTTACCAGTTAATAGAATGCCCTGGTAAACCCCAGTCTTCATCTCACAGCCGTTATATGTCTGCAATATTACATTTTGTGAAGGTCTTTGTTGCTATGACACATTGTCGAACTTCAATTTTTTTTCTTCTTTTTTCATAAAATTCACCATATTATGAACAATTCTGCTACTTTTTGCTCTTTTGTGCACTGCATGAACAATGAACACATTGGAGAAAAAGAACATCTGACAACACTTTGCCGACTCAGTGCCATAGACCCCTGCGTTGCTGAAGACCCTGATTCTTGCTGTAACTAAACTCTTATCTATAACTTTGTGCATAACTGTATGTTCAACCTCACATATGCCTTAGGCACATTCAGTCTTATAGCCACTAAGATAATGACATCAAGGAAAAGATCACTGCCTCCTCCAAGATCAGGACACAAATCTTCCGCTGCCATGATCATCCAGATGATGACTGTGTTTTCTCTTACCCAAATACTACTAAAAAAGTGCACAAGGATATGGTCCATTCTCTCTCAAAGTTGAAGGGTCCCTATAAACATATTCCCAGATCAGAAGGCACTACAAGGGCTCATGGACTTCCCTTCACATAACTTAAGATGCCCTTCAATGGCCTGAGCTGGCACCAGGAACCAAAAGTCAAGAGAGTTGCAGTGGGTGAAGGACCCAATGCCCACATCCATCCCGGACCTGTAGAAAGGACACTCATAAGGGCACCAAACAAGGAGAACAACAATTAAACAAATAAAGATGTCCACCATGTCATAGCTTGGACAACATAAACCCTGTTGAAGGAAGAAAAACTTCCACCATATTCCCCAATATCATATAGTGGTAATAATATACATGACTACAACATTGCACTCCACCGACGGTTTATGGGATCACTTTACCCAGAAGTCATCATTTATGTTACAGTCATTGGATCTACTGTATATTTGTCATGGCTCTATAATTGGTGGAAATGATGAACCCTATGAGGTGATGACTGGGAAGATGGAGAGGATTTAGTAATATTGGCGATTACTTTAGAGCATATATATTAAAATTGGAACAATACAGACAAGAGTAGCCTGGCCCTGCGCAAGGATGACGCACTAATATGTAAAGCACTCCATATTTTTAATTTTTTTTAAAGATTTAATAATATTTTACAATACTTAGTCATCAACCTTTAGTCTAAAGAGGTACCGAAGTTGCTGATGGACAATAAATTTGGGGCATCTTTAGACACTTTTGTCTAACTTTATAAAACCTATTGGGTGGCTTATTTTGCTCTACAGTTTTGGGACAACATTTTGATGTATTTTGGTACATTTAAGGCTGGATTCACATCTGTGCTTGCATCCCCATTATAGTCTATGGGGTCCACAAGCTTTTTAAGTGGATTCGGTTTCTGTTTTTTTGGATCACCAAGCAGACCTGAAGAACAAAAAACACAGGTGCAGGTGTGAACTTAGCATAAGTCACAATTCCTTTCTTCTCTCCATGAGCTTTGCCTGGTACTACATCTGAGCCCCATTTATCTGAATAAGGATACTGCAATATCAGACACAGCTCATGTGAGTGGAAGCAGGACTCCTGAGTAATAGTCTGAGTAAATCCTGACAGGACTCCTAGGAGAGACAATGAGAGTCCTGATTACTCCGCCCACACACAGTAATTGACAGCCTTCTGTATACACATAATGATGCAGGGAGAACTGAGGAATGGGTAAGCAGGACTGTCTCTCCTAGAGCGCCTGTCAGGATTTACTCTGCTTTCCTCTTTCATATAATCCTATATATCACAGAGCTCAGCTTCTCTCCTCTATCATATAACTTATATATCACAGAGCTCAGCTTCTCTTCCTCTATTATATAACCCTATATATCACAGAGCTCAGCTTCTCTCCTCTATCATATAACCCTATATATCACAGAGCTCAGCTTCTCTCCCTCTATCATATAATCCTATATATCAAAGAGCTCAGCTTCTCTCCTCTATCATATAACCCTATATATCACAGAGCTCAGCTCCTCTATCATATAACCCTATATATCACAGAGCTCAGCTTCTCTCCTTTATCATATAACCCTATATATCACAGAGCTCAGCTTCTCTCCTCTATCATATAACCTATATATCACAGAGCTCAGCTTCTCTCCCTCTATCATATAACCCTATATATCACAGAGCTCAGCTTCTCTCTATCATATAACCCTATATATTACAGAGCTCAGCTTCTCTACTGCTATTACATCCTACCCTCACATAGGGCAACAGAAATGACCTGACAGATCAAAAATAAAATGTTCCCTTAGGTATAAGTGTTCTGTAAATATTAACAGCTTAAAAAAAGCAGCACTACAATATACAACGTTCCTATCTTGGAATGCTAAATGAGATAAGCGATGTCTGCCGTGTTCACGCACACACCTTCTGTAGATATATTTTACCTGCTGGAATAAATTGTTGACACTCTATGAGGTCTAATTATCAGAAAGTAAATGAATCTGTTAATGGAGTGAGGATAAGACTTTGTCATTATTCAGCTATTTATCCAGTGCTGTAAATAACTTGTAATAGTTATCGATTATTTTCATTATCATCAAACAATTCAGCAAAGTGAAACCCCCTCAGATCATCCGCTTAATGCATGTGATTAAAGTCACTTTACAGGATACCAAAAAAAGAGGAAGTGATCTTGCCTGGGGTACTGATAGGGTTCAAACCAGCATCCCTAGTGGGATAGTGCAATCAAAGGGTTAAATGTAAGCATCCCTGATGGGCTATGGCAGTAATGGGTTAAAGGGAGTCTTCCAGGTCCAAAAATATCTCAAAACCAATAATAATGCCTTGCAGAGACATTTAATAGGAGCAGAAACACGTGTATGTGGCGACAAACTGATGAAGCAAGGCAAAAATAATCAATATCTAAATCAGCCTGCAAGTGCATTGGGGGCGGCCCCAGTTTGCTAGACTTGCATACAAACGTGTGTGACACAAGCAGAGGCAGCAAACATAAGTCACTGCTAAAGGGATGATTTTGGGCCATAATTTTAGAACACATTCAGAGCACTTGTAACTGTCTGTAGGCAAATCAGGCCCCGCCCCAAGTGCACTTGCAGGCTGAATTGCATATCCATAAAAGATGATTATCTCTGCATTGCTTCAGTGGTTTGTTGCCAAAAAGGTAGGTTTTTGATCCTATTAAAGACCCCATGCTCTATCTCCAAACAAATGCAGTCACCGACACGCCGTGTGATTTCTGACACACCCTGCTCCTGAGTATTCCCTTCTTTGCAGCACTTGGTCTAGCCCTGAAGGCCCAATGAACTTACTTGGGTGTGCTCCTCAGCCAATCCCAAGCAGCTTCCGTCTCTGGTGCCGCATATCAGAGTTCATAGTCAGCACCCCCCTATCCCAGTATCCTTCCGGTAGGTTACACAGTGGGTCAGAATGGTGTGGCAGCATGCATGTGTGACCATTGGTCTATTCCAACAGGGGATATGGGACCCTCATTCTCATCAGTGGGAGTAACAGCAATTTTATGCTATCACCTATCCTGTGATTGTGGGACAACCCCTTAACCTCTGTATTTGGAACTCAAAAAGGGAGCTCTGACCACTCTAAAAGTTTTTGTTTACTTCAAGTTACCCCCTATCTCTATACTGGTGGGGGTCCCAATGGTTGGACCCCCCCAATCATAAGAAGGGGCAACCTTTGTACCCCCAAATAAGCGGAGAGGCTGTTTGCCAATACATTTTCTATGGAAGATATAGAGATAGCTGAACAGTGTACTCGGTTATCTACGGGAGCCGCATACAAAAAGTCTGGAGTGGCAGCACCCATAAGTAACCTGCCGCTGTGTTCAGATGGGTGCTCTCCTACTGACAGGATGATGTAAGATTTTGTCATGGTCAATGTCGCTACAAATAAAATGACTTTCTTTCATATTTTGTAATGTGACATTTTGATTGTATTGTTGAGCGCTGTATACAAGGCAGACCTTGCATGAACTGCTGTCATTCTGCCAAGCTCCTATTTGTCTACTTTTTCCTTTCTCATACTTTGTTTCAGCACAGGATACAAAGGAACAGGTTAAGTAAAAGGGTTTTTCTTTCGTTTTCTCTAGCATTAATATTAACTGAAGTAATACCAGCAAATTCTTGGTTGTGTCACCACTGGCTGTGAATTACTTGACTTAGCCTTATGTAAAAAAAAAAAAAGTTGGTTTATTGTGTAATGTAAAGGTCGAATTCGCTTTTTTTTTCTCGCTATTTTCAAGATGTCCATACTTGAGGCAGCTATCTCCCAAAGCAGTGTCAGTCTGGGACTCCTTGGGCCCCCCAGATAAAATGATTCTGGGGGCCCACCCTGCGACAATCCCTTACGTAATAGGCCATAGTACCCTTTAATTTTGGGATTCCTCTACTAAACTATTATTGTACCCCCAGTGCTGGCATCCCAATGTCACTTCTGTAACCCAGACTTTCAAACTATTCAGCTTCTGGCTTTGATTTAGTGGCCACCAGTCACTTGACAACACTTGACCTTTACCATCTTTAGAGATCACTATTTTTGTGTGCTTGCCCTTTATCTATACAGCACAGGGTCACTGGATGGCTAGATGACATGCCTTAGGTACAGCTCAGGGGATAAACTGTATCTCACTGATGAGACACAGCTGTGTAAGGAGCTGTTAGAAATAACATCTCTGAAGGAACTGTACTGCATCTCTAGAGGACCTGTACTGCATCTCTGGAGGACCTGTACTGCATCTCTAGAGGACCTGTACTGCATCTCTGGAGGACCTGTACTGCATCTCTAGAGGACCTGTACTGCATGTCTGAAGGAACTGTACTGCATCTCTGGAGGACCTGTACTGCATCTCTGGAGGACCTGTACTGCATCTCTGAAGGACCTGTACTGCATCTCTAGAGGACCTGTACTGCATCTCTAGAAGACCTGTACTGCATCTCTGATGGACCTGTACTGCATCTCTGGAGGACCTGTACTGCATCTCTGATGGACCTGTACTGCATCTCTAGAGGACCTGTACTGCATCTCTGGAGGACCTGCACCGCATCTCTGAAGGACCTGTACTGCATCTCTGGAGGACCTGTACTGCATCTCTGAAGGTCCTGTACTGCACCTCTGGAGGACCTGTACTGCATCTCTGAAGGTCCTGTACTGCACCTCTGGAGGACCTGTACTGCATCTCTGAAGGTCCTGTACTGCACCTCTGGAGGACCTGTACTGCATCTCTGAAGGACCTGTACTGTACCTCTGGAGGACCTGTACTGCATCTCTAGAGGACCTGTACTGCATCTCTGAAGGACCTGTACTGCATCTCTGAAGGACCTGTACTGCATCTCTAGAGGACCTGTACTGCATCTCTAGAAGACCTGTACTGCATCTCTGGAGGACTTGTACTGCATCTCTGATGGACCTGTACTGCATCTCTGGAGGACTTGTACTGCATCTCTGATGGACCTGTACTGCATCTCTAGAGGACCTGTACTGCATCTCTGGAGGACCTGCACCGCATCTCTGAAGGACCTGTACTGCATCTCTGGAGGACCTGTACTGCATCTCTGAAGGTCCTGTACTGCACCTCTGGAGGACCTGTACTGCATCTCTGAAGGTCCTGTACTGCACCTCTGGAGGACGTGTACTGCATCTCTGAAGGACCTGTACTGCATCTCTGAAGGTCCTGTACTGCACCTCTGGAGGACCTGTACTGCATCTCTGAAGGTCCTGTACTGCACCTCTGGAGGACCTGTACTGCATCTCTGAAGGACCTGTACTGCATCTCTGAAGGACCTGTACTGCATCTCTAGAGGACCTGTACTGCATCTCTAGAAGACCTGTACTGCATCTCTGGAGGACTTGTACTGCATCTCTGATGGACCTGTACTGCATCTCTGGAGGACTTGTATTGCATCTCTGATGGACCTGTACTGCATCTCTAGAGGACCTGTACTGCATCTCTGGAGGACCTGCACCGCATCACTGAAGGACCTGTACTGCATCTCTGGAGGACCTGTACTGCACCTCTGGAGGACCTGTACTGCACCTCTAGAGGACCTGTACTGCATCTCTGAAGGTCCTGTACTGCACCTCTGGAGGACCTGTACTGCATCTCTGAAGGTCCTGTACTGCACCTCTGGAGGACCTGTACTGCATCTCTGAAGGTCCTGTACTGTACCTCTGGAGGACCTGTACTGCATCTCTGAAGGTCCTGTACTGCACCTCTGAAGGACCTGTACTGCATCTCTGGAGGACCTGTACTGCATCTCTGAAGGTCCTGTACTGCACCTCTGGAGGACCTGTACTGCACCTCTGGAGGACCTGTACTGCATCTCTGAAGGTCCTGTACTGCACCTCTGGAGGACCTGTACTGCATCTCTGAAGGACCTGTACTGCATCTCTGAAGGTCCTGTACTGCACCTCTGGAGGACCTGTACTGCACCTCTGGAGGACCTGTACTGCATCTCTGAAGGTCCTGTACTGCACCTCTGGAGGACCTGTACTGCATCTCTGAAGGACCTGTACTGCATCTCTGAAGGACCTGTACTGCATCTCTAGAGGACCTGTACTGCATCTCTAGAAGACCTGTACTGCATCTCTGGAGGACTTGTACTGCATCTCTGATGGACCTGTACTGCATCTCTGGAGGACTTGTATTGCATCTCTGATGGACCTGTACTGCATCTCTAGAGGACCTGTACTGCATCTCTGGAGGACCTGCACCGCATCTCTGAAGGACCTGTACTGCATCTCTGGAGGACCTGTACTGCACCTCTGGAGGACCTGTACTGCATCTCTAGAGGACCTGTACTGCATCTCTGAAGGTCCTGTACTGCACCTCTGGATGACCTGTACTGGATCTCTGGAGGACCTGTACTGCATCTCTGAAGGTCCTGTACTTCACCTCTGGAGGACCTGTACTGCATCTCTGAAGGTCCTGTACTGCACCTCTGGAGGACCTGTACTGCATCTCTGAAGGTCCTGTACTGTACCTCTGGAGGACCTGTACTGCATCTCTGAAGGTCCTGTACTGCACCTCTGAAGGACCTGTACTGCATCTCTGGAGGACCTGTACTGCATCTCTGAAGGTCCTGTACTGCACCTCTGGAGGACCTGTACTGCATCTCTGAAGGTCCTGTACTGCACCTCTGGAGGACCTGTACTGCATCTCTGAAGGAACTGTACTGCATCTCTGAAGGTCCTGTACTGCACCTCTGGAGGACCTGTACTGCATCTCTGAAGGACCTGTACTGTACCTCTGGAGGACCTGTACTGCATCTCTAGAGGACCTGTACTGCATCTCTGAAGGACCTGTACTGCATCTCTGAAGGACCTGTACTGCATCTCTAGAGGACCTGTACTGCATCTCTAGAAGACCTGTACTGCATCTCTGGAGGACTTGTACTGCATCTCTGATGGACCTGTACTGCATCTCTGGAGGACTTGTACTGCATCTCTGATGGACCTGTACTGCATCTCTAGAGGACCTGTACTGCATCTCTGGAGGACCTGCACCGCATCTCTGAAGGACCTGTACTGCATCTCTGGAGGACCTGTACTGCATCTCTGAAGGTCCTGTACTGCACCTCTGGAGGACCTGTACTGCATCTCTGAAGGTCCTGTACTGCACCTCTGGAGGACCTGTACTGCATCTCTGAAGGACCTGTACTGCATCTCTGAAGGTCCTGTACTGCACCTCTGGAGGACCTGTACTGCATCTCTGAAGGTCCTGTACTGCACCTCTGGAGGACCTGTACTGCATCTCTGAAGGACCTGTACTGCACCTCTGGAGGATCTGTACTGCATCTCTGAAGGTCCTGTACTGCACCTCTGGAGGACCTGTACTGCATCTCTGAAGGACCTGTACTGCATCTCTAGAGGACCTGTACTGCATCTCTGAAGGTCCTGTACTGTACCTCTGGAGGACCTGTACTGCATCTCTGAAGGTCCTGTACTGCACCTCTGGAGGACCTGTACTGCATCTCTGAAGGACCTGTACTGCATCTCTAGAGGACCTGTACTGCATCTCTGAAGGACCTGTACTGCATCTCTGAAGGACCTGTACTGCATCTCTAGAGGACCTGTACTGCATCTCTGAAGGACCTGTACTGCACCTCTGGAGGACCTGTACTGCATCTCTGAAGGTCGTGTACTGGATCTCTGAAGGTCGTGTACTGCATCTCTGAAGGTCGGGTACTGCACCTCTGGAGGACCTGTACTGGATCTCTGAGGGTCCTGTACTGCACCTCTGGAGGACCTGTACTGCATCTCTGAAGGTCCTGTACTGGATCTCTGAAGGTCCTGTACTGGATCTCTGAAGGTCGTGTACTGGATCTCTGAAGGTCGGGTACTGGATCTCTGGAGGACCTGTACTGGATCTCTGAGGGTCCTGTACTGCACCTCTGGAGGACCTGTACTGCATCTCTGAAGGTCCTGTACTGGATCTCTGAAGGTCCTGTACTGGATCTCTGAAGGTCGTGTACTGGATCTCTGAAGGTCGGGTACTGGATCTCTGGAGGACCTGTACTATCCTGTATCACACAGATAACTCACTGAGTGAATGGACACTGTGTAATGCCTAAAGGAGTCAGACAGGAATTTTATATATGGCCTATCCTTAGGGTCCGCAGCAGTAATCTGAGCCTGAGCCTTGGCTACACGTATTGTTCTGCATTTATATACTCTGCTTTGGTTTCGGTGATGTTTCCGACACTGAAACTGGCAAGATAGGGCAGGGTGCTACAAAATACAAGAAGAAAGCTGCACTGTGATTGGCTGCTATGGGCAACTGGGCCAGTTTTTAGACCATTTTAATAAATTGGCCCTAGTGTAAACATACCCTAAGAGAAACTGCTTTATTATCCTCTCTCCCAGCATGATGTGACCCACCATTCAGCCACCTTCCAGTATTTTCTAGCTGGCACATATAACACGCTATCTACAGGTTGTGTTTGGTACTGCAGCTCAGCCCATGAACTTCAAAACCACCACGGACAGGCATGGCACAGTTTTTGGAAAAAAAAATCAGTCACGTTTTTCTACTCCTATACCAATTCTTTAATTTTTAACTGACAGTCTACTATATTATAATATGATATTTTATGACACCCATTACAGGGATGTTATTTTACTAGAAAAACATCATTCAAGAGAAAGCAAAATGCGCTAGTATGCCACAGGCCATCCCTCATTCGCGGCATTGGGTAGGTAGCAATATAACGAGTCATTAATTAATATGCTGAAAATAAAAAGACAAGTCTTCAGGGATACGGTATTATACTCAGACACGCTCAACTCCATTGATGCGTCCTCAGCCAACATCAGCAGATCATAGCACAAATAATTTTTCTTGGAAGAAATTACCTCTGAAAATGGCATAGACTCACCACAGTGATTTATGTGCTCTGCCGGCACAAGCTGAATATCGCCCAATCTGAGCTATTACTACATTACTGCTATTGTTATCATTACAAGGGTGGTTGTTATAATGCACAGCAGTGTAATATTACAGGGTTAATGGCAGGCGCAGCTACAAGACAAACAAACAGCAGAAACCTTCCATCCCCCAAATCAATCGGAGACCCCCGGAGTTGTGTATCATCCAGATTGTTGCAATCACTGCGCCTGACTCATGTATTGACCCACATGGACTCAAGCAGGGATTTTTTGCCAATATCTAACATTCCTGTCCTGCCTTCATGATCCAGTCTATATGGCATTTCTTGCGTCGCTCTATCGCCCCCTAATGACAGAAGTGTAACAGACATGTTAGTCATATTTTGCATATCTTAGGCTAAGGCCACACATTGCAGAAAAGCTGCGTTTTTAGCTGCAGATCTTCCTGGGGTCTTTTGGGACAAGGCCAGGAGTGGCTTTAGCAGTAAGGAGAAGTGTAAGAGCTTCCTGTATATGTCCCATACCTTATGAAGCAAAATCTGAACAAAAACGCAGCCATGTGGTCTCGGCCATAGGCTACTGTGTACATGTGGATGACATGTATATGCCATCCATGATTTCACTGCTCTCAGTGAGCCCGGGCCGCAGAATAGAACCTGTCCTGAGTTTTGCCCCCGGCTCACTGCCACATACACTGGCTCGTGATAATACACAGGCTTGTGAATGGGGCCATAGAAATGAATGGGTCAGTGTGCTAGCCATAAAAAACACTGACAATGCACACGGTCATGTGCATGAGGCCTTAGGTTACGGCTACACAGCAAGATGATGTACATGACATTACATCTAGTGGTTGTCTATGTGGTCATCGTGACTATGACTAAGACACAAGTGTTGCAAAAAAATCCAAAACTAATGAATTTTTTGGAGGCAGGTCACAAGATGCATGCTACTTTACCATCACAGAACACAATACAACGTGACTCACCGGTAATCTGTCTGTGAATTGACGTCTATCGTACAGCCAAATCACAGCTCAATAATAATCACGTCATAGCAAGTCACAGAAAAGTGTGCACAGTAGGTGCGATAGCTGTGTTTTTCACGGCTAGCACACGGAGCCATTTATTTCTATTGCCGCAGCCCAGGTGGAGGGAACCGGAGGATGGGAGTAGTAGTGGCGGATGACGTGCCACCAGCTAGGCCGAGCACACTCACCCTCCGCAGCTCTGCTCCTAGGCCGGATACCAAGGAGGGGAGTCCTGCAGCACTACCTGATGGTGGTGGTAGTTGTATTCTCCTGGGGCGCTTCTAGTTGGAGAGGGGACCTCTATACTCTGAGCCGGTGTGATGGAAGTCGGAAGGGCCCTGATGGTGAAGCAGGAACGATTCAGGCAGTCAGTAGTGCAGTGAAACAGGATAATGCTTTACTCAGCAACTGAACAGGTAACAACAAGCAGCTTCCAGAATGGGGGTAGTAGTTCTCCAGTGTCCAACTCCCCAGGCTTGGGCTTAGGAGGGTGCCCAGGGATGTTAAGGCTCTAAGGATAACTCCACTCCAACTATAACTCCCCTCCTCCGTCTCTCCCAGCAGTAGATACTGGGGACTGTAGTGCAGGGTAGTCCTGACAGGAATCTGGTTACCTTAGATAAGGTGCTGGGCCAACTCCTCCTGTCACGGAACTCCACTGCTCCTCCTGTCATGGCACAAAGTCCAATCTTTAGACTGCTGATTTCCTTTGCTCAGGGCTGACTCTGGATGAGCCTTGGGCTGAATCTTCCTCCTACGGGCTGTCTGATGTGGAGAAACACATAGCAGGGAATGAGAGGGACTCTGAGTGTTATGGTGTAAGCTCTTGGCACATGGCACGTATGGCATGATTAGGGTAGATGGGGTCTATATACTCTTATGCTGCATATAGCACATCAAGGGAAATTTGTTAAAGGCTTTATGCCATGTTTGCTATCATTTGCAAATTCTCTAACCTTCTGTGCACCAACAAATTTGCTATTCCTAATAATTTACTATACCAGAAATTGGAGCAATTCTGTGCCTGCCCATAGGAAACGTAGATCCCAATTTCTGGAGCAAGGAAAGTCAAAGATGTGCCAAAGTTATTAAGAGCCATGCACCTTTAAATAAATTTAGCATGTTGTGTCAATGTTCACGTTAATGAAGTATGTATTAAAGCCTACATAGGCAGCACCATTCTAAATAAAATCCATATGGTGCACTATGGCACAATTTGTACGAGGCTCCACATACTACTGTCCTGCCCTACAGATCTAATCTCCAGCGGAGGTATATAGAAGCTTCATCTGTCAGACTCACACAGAATCATGACATTGATTCAGCATCATATAGCGGCACACTTATTATGACGGGAGCTCCATGGGCCGCCATATAGGCTCTATGCACATGGCAAAGCCATATCTATATAAACAGTAGTTTTATTATTATGCACTATTTGTCAGATGGAAATTCAGGGCTATGGGGTTCCTGGCCAAGATGCAGCAGATGACAGTGCTGGATCCTCATACTCCTGAATGACCAGCGCCATCACTATATCAGTGCATTGCGCCATTGCAACAAAGTATGATAATGGGAGTTAATGGGGTGTTGTCAGCGCCTCTAGCCTCAGGATTTTACAGGAGACGTTGGCAGCACAGGCCTTTTTATGGTTAAGGGCCAGCAGTAGATATTGTCTCCCTGCCGGAGATCTTCTTTATGGCCAGTGTCCCATTATCACATTTTCTCTGCCATAAAATCAGAGCTGATGTTAATTTACATTACTAAAATCTATTTCATTTTCTTTTTGCTGCACACGGCAGCTTCTCCCCATCAAGGCCACAGATATGATGGAAATAATGGACAATAAAATTAAATAAAATAGGCAAAAAAGCTCCTGGCACCAGGATCATGCAGCTTTAAAAGCACCAGGAGGATTAGGCAAGAGAAACTAATAAAATCCACAGCATTTGTTATGTGAGTGCTTGTGAAAACACACTTAACATTTTACTGTTTTCTTTCAATTTTCGTTCATTTTAAACTAAAAGGCCATAATATAAAGATTTGTTATGTAATACTGCCACCTAGTGGTAACATGAGGTATCAGCAGATCTGCTGTTTATGAAGGCCATGGCACTCAGGTAAGCACAGAGCTTTAAATTTACATGTGCTTGGTATTGCAGTTTAATTGGATGGGACTGAGCTGCCCATCTCTCTTCACTTCAATGAGAGTGCGGGAAATAGCCAAAGTACAGCGCTCAGCCACCTCTGGCACTCCCACTGAAGTGAATGTAGTGGGGGTGCACATTCTGCATCCACCATAGAGATAAAACACATATGTTATGGGATTGGGGGGTCTCAGGGGTCGGATCCTCACCAATCAGCAATACATCGCCTAGCCTATAATTTTCCTGGTGTAACCCCTATAAAGCAGAGCTTCTCAAATTTTTTTGACTTGGGCCACACCATTTAACCTGTTGTGATGCCGGGGTCTCACCATCAAAGAAATACTACCATAGAGTGCCAAACAAATGCCACTGTGCTGCACACATGATACCCTCACCAGTGGCAACCAAATACCACAGTTTTTTTGCCCAGAAAACCTTTTTAATTTTATCTTGTCTTGTCCATGAGCTGTGTCTAGTCTTCATGGGGCTGCAATACCAGAAACAATCCACAGACAAGAGTGGCGCCATATTTGTCTAATGTGATGCTTAATTATAAGAAACCTGTAATACCAACTACGAGCCTGAGTTTTCATGAAAAGTTAAAATATGTGCAGGGTCTTGGTGAGCAGTCTGTTCTATGACTGTATAAGCCTTCATACATGGTATACTATCAGTTTTTCTGCTGCTAATAATCACATTATGGCTGCAGCACACTTTACATTTGTCTCTCAGACTGGGGACGTGTACAATAAGGAGTAGTCTGCCCCCCTCCCCTATCCATTATCACTAGTTTGGTTTCTTTACATGTAATTCTGCCAGGAATAACTGTACAATAGCAAACAAATAGCCGAGAAAAGCCCAAGTGACCATCATATAGGAGATCTACGAACACTGAACTGGAAATATAGGGCAAATACATGCAGGCATGATGCGGCTAAAAAGATCCCTGACACAGGAAAAGAGCATTCTATGAGCATAGCCTGGAAAGCTGCTTGCTGTCTGTGAATAATATCACCTCAGGGGCGTAACTACCGGGGTAGCAGCGGTAGCGGCTGCCACAGAGCCCGGGACATTACGGGGCCCCGCGGGCCCCCGATGCTTTTTTTTTTTTTTTTAAATAGGCCATTACCTGCTGAAGTAACCCCAGCAGGTAATGGGCCCTATATACTTACCGTTCCCCGGGGTCCTGCTTACGGCCACCTGTGCTTCCGATTCTGCGGAGGCGGCTGTGCTCAGTAGCGGGGATCGGTAGGTAAGGCTGCGGGCCGAACACCACAATCACTGCTATCATTATACACCGGGGTCTGAATAATAATAATAATAATAATCGGAGGCCCAGAGTTGGTGAGGGAACATAAAAAACAATGTACTTACCTCTCCTACGCTTCTCCAGGCTTCGGGCCTGTTTGGTGACGTCCCAGACGTCAATAGACGTCATTTTGCGTCGCGACGCCGGCCCACATCATGTGACGCCGGCCTGGTCCAACATTGAAGTAGGCCGAAGTAGCAGGTAGTGGACCGGAGAGAGGAACAGGTAAGTAACATTGTTTTTTATGTTTCTATCCTCCCCTGGGTCTCCAATCATTATACTCTGCCATAATACTGTGTGCAGGGGCCACTATGGGGAATCATACTGTGTGCAGGGGCCACTATGGAGAATAATACTGTGTGCAGGGGCCACTATGGGGCATAATACTGTGTGCAGGGGCCACTATGCGGCATAATACTGTGTGCAGGGGCCACTATGCGGCATAATACTGTGTGCAGGGGCCACTATGCGGCATAATACTGTGTGCAGGGGCCATTATGCAGCATAATACTGTGTGTAGGGGCCACTATGCTGCATAATACTGTGTGCAGGGACCGCTATGCTGCATAATACTGTGTACAGGGGCCACTATGCTGCATAATACTGTGTACAGGGGCCACTATGCTGCATAATACTGTGTGCAGGGGACACTATGCTGCATAATACTGTGTGCAGGGGCCACTATGGGGCATAATAGTGTGTGCAGGAATGCATTTTTTTGGGGGGGGGTTAAGGGGGGCGGTCCGGTGGGGTAGTTGGGGGCAGCAGTTCAGGGGGGGCCCAATGTCTAATGTTCGCCTTGGTGCCCAGCCATTCCAGTGCTACGCCACTGTATCACATCTATAACCACACAAGCATCCAGAAGTACATACAAATACTTCTAAAGCCTTTTCTTACATTGCAGAATGTTCAGTCCTTTGCACAGAGAAAGCAGTTTACAAACATGTGTGGAGGCTGTGAAGAGAATCAGCCCCTCCCATCTGCTTTCATTGTGTGAAGAAAGAAAAGAATCTCCCCCTCCACTCACTATGAAGACATTTTGCATCTATGGAGACGAAACTTGCCTAGTAACAGGAAGTGAACTGCGAAAGAGCTAGAAGGGAGACACCGAAAGGCAGGAACTTTAGATTAGGTAATTCAGGCAAAAAGCAGCAACATTTTTAATTAAAGTGCATTATATTTTGGTCCAGAATCACATACTCTATGAAATGAGACTGAGAATACAGAATTGAAAAATATAAAAGGAGTAAAATACTGGTTCCCCTGCACAAACCATAGTATGCCATATAAGAATCCTAAGCAGGTACACCTATAAGGAGTATATAAATTCAACAGTTTATATTGTCTTGTCCGTGAGCTACATCTAGTATTAAAGCTCAAGCATTATATGTCTGAATGGGGCTGCAATTCCAGAAATATTCCATAGACAAGAATAGTGCTGTTCCTGGGGAAAAAAAAAGATGTCCTGTTAAAATGAATCTTAATTTGTATAGAAATTCTAATCAATTATTAGAATCCTGTAATACCAACAATGAGCCATCTAACACCCCCAACCATCTCCGTTGGTAAACATGGAAATAAATCAAACAGACAACTACAAGACAGAGTCAATGAACCTTTATTGAGTCGTCACCATTGTTCTGGCATTGTCCCATTGCCCGCAGTCATCTGGTATCTTGTTATGTGCAGGTACAGTAATAAGACTGGATGGCATCGTTCCAGTTTCCGAAAAGTCCATTAGCGTAGTCCTTCAACTGGTAGGCCACCCCAGCATTAAAGGTACGGTTGTTGCCCAACTTGCCGGATTTACTCCACACTTTCAGGGTGCAGCGAGTTGCAACCACCAAGGATGAAATCTTTTTTCCCCATCCAAGTGGCATGTAAGGGAAGTCGTCTCCAGGCTTGGCATCAAGGAAGTCACCGCCACAGGACTGATCGAAGTACATATTGCTGTGCTCAAACATACGGGCACAGAGCTTCTCCCCCACATCATTTACAAGACTGGATGCTGAAGGGCACTGGGCCAGAAGTCCCTCAAAGAGGAAAGGCAGCAGGAGCAGAGAGCAGAGCAGCTTCATGGTCGCAGCAGACATGAGCCTGACAACCCACCGATGGCTGATATTTAAACTCTTGTTTGAGAAGTCGCCAAGGCTGGGGGTGTGATGGATGATATGCTGAGTAAGGCCACGTTACATAATAATATCTGAGAAAGAAAACACATGGAGTCTACCTAAGGAAGGGCTTCAGGTGCGCTCATTCCCATGCTGTGTTTATCCTCAGATGCTGCCTCGTGTTTGAGGATCTCAGAGGGGGTCAGAACCAAGTCCTAGTCACAAACATCACAGTGATAGGTCTTATGTACGGAGGTGACTGACGAAACCTTGGTGTCTGGGTCTACACCCTCTGTTGGACAAGAAAAAATAACAATTTTTGCTAGAATTAGAATATTTTCTGCTTAAAGGTTTTATGATAAAAACAAATTATAAAATTCTGTTTAGGTTTGTTTCCTAAAATATTCCAAAATAGACAGTGAAATAAAATAAAATATCCACCTCTGGGGGCAGCTTAGGGGTTACTGTATACAGTTTATACCCCGCCATTAAAGGGGTTGTCCAGGACCGGAAAAAAATCCACAGGGTGGGCCACCGGGTTCGGGCGGGGGGGGGGGGGGGGGGGGGGGGCCCGGCCCCTTGGGGGGGGCGGGGGGGGGGGGGGGGGGGGGGGGGGGGGGGGCCCGGCGCCGGGGGGGGCGGGTTCTGGGTTCCGCTTTGGGGGGGTCCTAGGGGGGGGGGGGGGCGGGGGGGGGGCGCCTGGGTTGGTGGGGGGGGGGGGGGGGGGGGGGGGGGGGCCGGGGGGGGGGGGGGGGGGGGGGGGGGGGGGGGGGGGCCGGTGGGGGGTTTGTTGCTTTTTTTGGTTTTATTTTGTATGTTGGGTGTTTGTGTTGGGGTGTGTTTCTTTTTTTGGGGGGGCCGTGTTGGTGTGGGGGTGGGGGGGGGGGGGGGGGCCCCCCCTTTTTTGGTGGGGGGGGTGTTGGGGGGGGGGGTGTGAGCAGAGCAGCAGGAAGTGACGAGACAGAGAGCAGCAGCCATCTTGGCAAGTGTTGTATTGAACTGGTGTGGAGATTTTTCTGTACAGCTAAGCTGTATCTTGGTCCAGAGACAAACAGAGTGTAAAGAGACAACAGGACTAGTGAGTCCATGTGAAAGGAACTGTGCTCAGTGGCTGATCAGTGAGACTGACATTGTGACTGTGTATATGGATACCACAGATAGAGACTCGCAGTGCTGTTGATGTACTGGACGGCACCTGCTAAACCCCGGCTTACAACCCAGCTCAGTGTATGGATTCGGCAGGACTGTCAGTGTGCTGAGTGGAATCTGCTGTTGGATTACATTGCATTCATTGGGTTTCCCTGTTAAAGAGGACTTCATTTCTCCCAAGATCCTGATAACAGTGAGGAGAGGACGCTTCACTATAAAAGAAAGGAACGACTTTGGGCCCCACCGCGCGCTTCTACGGACTGTAAGCGGTCCACCTGGACCACTGGGGAAAAGGGGGTGCACCCAAATGTGATGTCAGGGTCAGTTAGGGATAGTTTTGAGTATATTGTTCATTCAGTGTCCATACTGCAGAAGTGGACAGAGTAAAAGTAGAAACCATTACAGAATTTGCCTTGAAATTGTTCATGCTATATTGTATATTTTGCTTGTCTTTATCCCTGTCATTTTACCTTCAAATAGCCTTTATTAACTTATAGTAAATATATATTCTTTTCTTGAACTACCGCGTGTGCGTTCATTTCTGGTTGCGGAGTCCAAACCACCTGCCTTGCTCTCGGTTCACAAATTGGCGTAGTCGGCAGGATCCGCTTACCAGAATGGACGGTGACGCACCCGTTCGGGAGAATGGTGCTGGAGGAAGAATGCCAGCAGGGGCTATAATAAGTCAGTTAGCTAAATTTGATGGCAATAATATGTCAGTGAGTATGTGGGTGGAACAGATACGAATGATACAGCGAATGTACCAGACCGCACCAGAAGTACTAGTAGAGCTAGCAATATTGACATTACAAGGGGATGCTAAGACCACGGTGATATTGAGGCCATTTGAACAAAGGCAGACATTTGAGCAAGTAGTCCAGATTCTAGAAACCATTTATGGAGAAACTGCATTGCTGGGGTCTCTGCAGGCTCAGTTCTTCCAGAGGGTACAACAGGAGAATGAAAGCCTTCCCCAATATGCAAATGCCCTACAAGAACTGCTCCGAGATATTCAAGTGAAGGAAAGAGGGGGCTCGCCAGCCTTCTGTAACCCTGATCGGACTCTCCGTGACCAGTTTGTCCTGGGGATACGTGACGGCAGTTTAACTGTGACTATGCAGGATTTTATACGACGAGAGACTGATGCTAAATTCCATGATGTACAGGTAGAGGCCATCTCCCGTGCCAATAGTATGTTCCCGAAGCCCCAGACCGCAGTTGGAGTTACTTTGTCACAGGGGGCTAGTTCTGGCTCAGAGACAGTAGAAAAGGGGACGGTTAAAGAAATTCTCACAGTAATGCAGAAACTGCAAGAGCAAATGGAACACTTGCACACCCGTTGTGATGAACATTCTATGAAAATTGCAGACTTCCAGAAAACTGGAGGTGAAAGGGTGAGCCGTCCATACCCAGAAAATCAGAATCACCCACCACCCCGCTGGAGGGATGAGGATAGGACCTACCGAAGGGGTCCAAATCAGTTAATGCAGTGCTCAGGAGAAATCGAAGGGGCTTACCGAAGGGGCCCAAACAGATGGCCAGAACGACGGGAGATACGCTGCTGGGAGTGTGGACGGATGGGCCACGTTGCTGCTAGATGTCCAGAGCAGCGACAAACTTATGAGAGACCGCCGTTAAACTGAAGTCCCCTGCTGCTGTAGGGCGTGTAGTAGGGGAGACTGACAAGGAGACTATGTGGGGAGAATGCCCTAATGATGACCTGATCGCTGCAAGTCCTGTTATACAGGTGGAAATGGAGGGTATTCCGGTTACCGGGATGATTGACACGGGTTCCCAAGTAACGACCTTGAGTAGAGACTGTTATGAACGGTACTTCCGGCAACATGTGAAATATGATCCCCATACATTCGTACGAGTGGTCGCAGCTAACCAGTTACCAGTTCCAGTCGTGGGAGTGGCCTGGATGAATGTCCGGGTATGTGGCCAAGATCTAGGTAGGAAAGGCATTGTGGTGGTACAGGAGTCACATGAAGTAAAGGTCCCTGTCATTTTGGGGATGAATGTGTTAAAAGAATTAGATCAGATCCTCTTTGAAAAGAAAGGTCACGGTTATTGGAAAGAAACCACCACCCATCGGCCTACTCAAACAGCTTTCCAGCGGCTGATCCGGACATGTGGCTTACAGAAAAGTTCAGATGCACAGCGTCCTCTGGCTCGAATTTCAGTTCCTTTGCATACAAAAGTTACACTGCCACCCAGTCGGGAGACAATAGTGTCCATGCCCATAGGCACCTGTCGGAAACTAGAGGGCATAGCTGTGTTGGTAGAACCACTGCAGGCAGCCGAAGGAGGTGTTGATCCGCTAGTGGCCCGTTCCTTGGCAATAGTTCGCAATGGAAGAGTACCACTTCGATGTGTAAACACTCAGGACCAGAGTGTGGACCTGACCCCAGGGAGGCAGCTGGCTAACATCTATGTGACTCCGGAGGAAGTAAGGAAAGTAACTCCAATGCAGCTGAAGCCGACTGAAAGGGATGAGTGGACCGTAACTGTGTCCATGGGAGAAGATGAGGAACCCACCTCTGAATGGAATGGCCGTGCAATTCGAGAACAGATGAAGATGGATGCAAGTTCATGTTCTCTGGAATGGGTGCAGAAGGTAGATGAACTGTTGTGGGAGAACCGAGCCGCCTTTTCACGGTATGCTGAAGATTTTGGATGTACCACAGGGATCTACCATGAGATTCCCACAGGAGACACCCCTCCAATTAGAGAGCGCTACCGACAAATTCCTCCACAGTTGTATCAGGAAGTAAAAGAACTGTTAGCTAAGATGCTACAGGGTGGGATCATCCAAGAAAGCCAGAGTCCCTGGGCAGCTCCTGTGGTGTTAGTAAGAAAAAAAGATGGGTCCATCCGATTTTGCGTAGACTATCGGAAGTTAAACGCTTGCACCGTACGAGATTCCTACCCCTTGCCACGGATTGAGGAGTCCCTCTCAGCGCTGGGGAGAGCCCGGTACTTCTCCTCACTAGATCTGGCTAGTGGGTATTGGCAGGTGCCGATGGCCACAAAAGACAAGGAGAAGACGGCATTCATCTTGCCCATGGGACTATACGAATTTAACCGGATGCCCTTCGGGTTGACAAATGCACCCGGAACGTTTCAGCGGTTGATGGAGAAATGTCTCGGTGACTTCAACTTTGAGTTCACTCTCATCTACTTGGATGACATTATAGTGTATTCTGCGACCTTTGAAGACCATCTCCACCAGTTGGGGCAAGTATTTCGAAGATTGCGGGAACATGGGCTCAAATTGAAACCCAGTAAATGTCGGTTGTTCCAATCTGAAATTGATTACTTGGGTCACCGCGTATCAGGAGAAGGGGTGAGACCATCAAGAGACAAGATAGCGGCTGTTCAAGATTGGCCAATACCGACTACCCTGCGAGAAGTGAGGGCGTTCCTTGGAGTAGCCGGTTACTATCGACGGTTTATTAAGGATTTCGCCAAGGTAGCAGCACCACTTAATGCTCTCCTACGAGGCACATCCGGTGGTCCAAAGAACCGGTCCGTGAAGTGGGGACTTGAACAGGAACAAGCCTTCCAGGCATTAAAGGATGCACTGACAACAGCCCCAATCTTGGCATATGCTGATTACCACTTGCCGTTCCAGCTGTATACGGATGCAAGCCTGTATGGTCTTGGAGCAGTGCTTTCCCAGCTTCAGGATGGCCAGGAGAGGGTCATAGCGTACGGCAGCCGGTCTTTGAGAGATTCTGAAAGAAACCCCGAGAATTATAGTTCATTTAAGTTGGAGCTGTTGGCACTGGTATGGGCCATGACCGAGACATTCTCTGAATATTTGACCGGTGCTGAAGTTTTAGTACTGACTGACAACAACCCACTAGCTCACCTGGAAAATGCCAAGCTCGGGGCGTTAGAGCAGAGGTGGATAGCCCGAATGACTAAGTTCAATTACCGCATTAAGTATCGGTCCAAGACAGAGAACCAGAATGCTGACGGGCTTTCTAGGGTAACCGCCCAGACCCCCACAGTAGACGTGGATCATGAGTTGGAGCATGTGGAAGTGCCCGACTTCAGCAGATTTTCACAGGCCTTGGCCGCCGCTAATCAGTTTGAGATGGAGGGGACTGAAACGGCTCCTTTCTTTGGTCCCTCACGACAGGAATGGGCACAGATACAACAGACCCATGAGGGGCTGGCACAGATGATCAAGTGTGTTGAGAAAGGCCAGAAGCCCTGTAGAGAGGAAAGAGAACGACTGACACGTGAGATATTATCTGTTCTGAGTCAGTGGGAAAAGTTGGAGATGAAAAATGGAGTGCTATGCCGAAAGGTCTATTTACCTTCTGAGATCGACATTCGATACCAAATTGTGGTGCCTAGTGAACTGGCTCGCTTGTTGGCAGTTGAGGCTCATAATAAGAATGGACATTTTGGTCATGAGAAGACCTTTCGTTGGTTACAGCGACTGATTTACTGCCCTGGTCTTCGTCAAATGGTCGAAGAAGTATGCCGCAGCTGTCGAACTTGTGAGATCCATAAGGCAATAGAACAGAGAGCTCCCCTGCAAACCATCGTGACCCAGGAACCTTTAGAAATCGTCATGATAGACTATCTAATGGTGGGCCCATCCAATAGCGGACACCAGTATTGCCTCGTAATGGTGGATCACTTCACCAAATTTGCGGTGGTAACCGCCACCAAGGACCAGACAGCTGAGTCAGCAGCTCGTGCTCTGTGCCAAGATTTCATTCGAGTATATGGGTGCCCTAAACGCATCCACTCCGACCAGGGTGCCTGCTTTGAGGGACACGTAATGAAAGAAGTTCAACGTATCTACGGGATAAAGAAGTCGCACACGACTCCATACCACCCTCAGGGAAATGGGGCCTGTGAAAGATTCAACAGAACTCTGCTACAGATGCTGCGGACTCTGGAGGAAGACAAGAAGTTACAGTGGCCTCAGTTCTTGTCTGAAATGGTGTGGGCCTATAACAATCAGGTCCATTCTACAACGGGGTACTCTCCTTATACACTTCTCTTTGGGCGGTCTGGGCGAAGTATAGGAGAATTACAGTTGGATGATGTGGATGGGTTCCCTCCGAGGGATCCAACCTCTTGGGTGCGGGCGCACCGGCAGAGACTTGAGACGATCCATCGATTGGTGCGGCAGCGCCTGCAAGAACATCCCCATCCTGATAAGACCCCAGTGCAAGAAGCACCATTGCAACCAGGCGACCTGGTGCTAGTTCGTGTCAAGAAACCCCAAGGGAAATTGGAAAGCCGATGGGAGGCTTTGCCGTATCGTGTTGTTGGCCGCAAGTATGCGAATGGGCCAGTGTACCAGGTCCAGAAAGAAGGAACTGATTGTGTTCGAGTACTTCACCGAAATATGTTGCGCCTGTGTCATTCTGAAGGGACAAATCATGATGGGCCTGCCAATGTGAATGAGCTCCCACAGTCAGAGAATGGAGGTGCGGAATGGGCCTCAGACGAGGAGGATGATTGTTGGCCGATCCCTGCTCCTGGGGATGTTCCACCTGTGACTACTGTATCTCCGGCCTGTGCCCCCTCAGGTGCGGAATCCGCTGGTCCTTCTCAGCCCATAGCTGCAGCACCCCATAATATACCACCGGTCCTCAGACGGACCACTAGGCCAAATGCTGGTATTCCCCCTGTTCGGTATGCGCAGGATGAGTTTGTTTGGCCTGCCATACATCGGTATACTACCACCCTGTGCATAAAAGTACAACCCTCTGGATATACAGTCATAGGCAGGGACTGCCAATCTTAAAGTGGGGGGGGAATATGTAAGAGACAGCCAATGTTGTCCTAAGCTTCATTTGTCTGTATAAACTGTTAATGTTGAATGTATTTCTGTGATTCTGTTCCTTTAAGACAGCAGCCATTGTAATTGTGACATGATGCTGGAGTGAGACCCCCCCCCTTTTATGTCAGCCTGCCTGTTCTGCAGACAGAGTGTGAGCAGAGCAGCAGGAAGTGACGAGACAGAGAGCAGCAGCCATCTTGGCAAGTGTTGTATTGAACTGGTGTGGAGATTTTTCTGTACAGCTAAGCTGTATCTTGGTCCAGAGACAAACAGAGTGTAAAGAGACAACAGGACTAGTGAGTCCATGTGAAAGGAACTGTGCTCAGTGGCTGATCAGTGAGACTGACATTGTGACTGTGTATATGGATACCACAGATAGAGACTCGCAGTGCTGTTGATGTACTGGACGGCACCTGCTAAACCCCGGCTTACAACCCAGCTCAGTGTATGGATTCGGCAGGACTGTCAGTGTGCTGAGTGGAATCTGCTGTTGGATTACATTGCATTCATTGGGTTTCCCTGTTAAAGAGGACTTCATTTCTCCCAAGATCCTGATAACAGTGAGGAGAGGACGCTTCACTATAAAAGAAAGGAACGACTTTGGGCCCCACCGCGCGCTTCTACGGACTGTAAGCGGTCCACCTGGACCACTGGGGAAAAGGGGGTGCACCCAAATGTGATGTCAGGGTCAGTTAGGGATAGTTTTGAGTATATTGTTCATTCAGTGTCCATACTGCAGAAGTGGACAGAGTAAAAGTAGAAACCATTACAGAATTTGCCTTGAAATTGTTCATGCTATATTGTATATTTTGCTTGTCTTTATCCCTGTCATTTTACCTTCAAATAGCCTTTATTAATTTAAAGTAAATATATATTTTTTTTTTTTTTTCCCGCGTGTGTTTTTTTTTTGGGGTGGGGGGCCCACCCCCCCCCCCCCCCCCCGGGTTCCCGGGGGGGGGGGGCCCCCCCCGGTTTTGGTGGCGGATTTTTTTTTTGTTGTTGGGGGGGGGGGGGGGGGGGTTGTTTTTTGGGGGGGGGGGGGGGGGGGGGGGGAGAAAATGGGGGGGTATGTTTTTTTTTTTCCTCCTCCCCCTCCCTTTGGTGGTTTGTTTGTCCCCCCCCCCTTTTTTTTTTTTTGTGGGGGGGGGGGGGGGGGGTGGTGGTGTGGGGGGGGGGGGGGGGGGGGTGGGGTTGTTTTTTTTTTTTTGTTTGGGGGGTGCAAGTTGATTGCAGTTGTAGCTTGGAGTCCACTATATTCACGCGTGGCTGCCCCCACCGTCTGATAGCTTTCTCCCTATGTACAGTAATAAAGAGCTGTCAGTGAGTGGTGTTCAAGACTCATGAATACAAGGCTCCAGGCTCATATAACACCCAATAAACTGTAGTGACACAGCTCTATCACTAGGGCGGCGCTGAATAGGATAGCAAATAGGTTTTGTAATTTATACATTGTGCACACTTTATTACACTATGCAATGTTATATACAACTTAATGTTTAATATCTTTACAATAGGTCATCGATATCATATTGGCAGGGGTCTAATAACTGGCAACCTCATAGATATGCTGCTTAAAGAGGCAGGGGCGCTCAGCTAAGCTCAGCGCTGTACATTTTATGGGGGCTGTGCATGGTATTGCAGCTCACTTGAATGGGACTAAGCTGCAAACAGATGTGACTGATGAATGTGACATCACTGCCCTGCAAAGCGGAAGGGGCACTCTCCAGGGCATGGAGGCCTTTTCAAAGGTGCAGGGGTTCCAGGTGTCAGACCCCACCAATATGATATTATTGACCTACCCTCAGAGTAGATCATTAATAATAAACACCCCTTTAGAAAACCTCTTAAGGCCAGGGCCCCACGTGGCATAAACGCCACAGTTTGGAAAAAAAAAAAGTGGCATTTTACAGTCACTGCAAGTTGGATGGGATTCTAGCGAATTCCATCCACAATTTGCGGAAAAATACGTGCAGTGGACACGCTGCAATTTCCAAAACCACTGCAGTTTTGGAAATCACACCATGTCAATTATACCTACGGAAACGCCGACGGTTTTCCTATAGATATAATGGAAGCAGAAAGTCCATAGAGGAAACCTCTGTAGACTTCCTGTGAAAAGCGCTGGGGGAAAAACCATGGTGTTTTGTCGTGGCAGTTTTTCCCACAGAACTTTTTTGCTGCAGCCTGCTTACGTGGGATCTCAGCCTAAGGCTGAGGCCCCACATTGCGGAAAAGGAACCTTTTTTTGTTGCAGATCTTGCTGCATGTTTTTGAGCCAAAGCCAAGAATGGCTACAACAGGAATGGGAAATATATAGGAAATTCTTATACTTCTACCTTCTGCTCAATCCACTCCTAGATTTGGCTCAAAAAAACCGCAGTAAAATCTGCAACAAAAAAAGCTGCGTTTCTGCAACGTGGAGCCTCAGCCTTAAGAAGTGATTTAACTCTTACTTTTTCCATGACATCCATGGTGAAGTCACACATACATGACTGTGTATTGTACATGCGCCTTCCCATCACAGCAGGCTGTGACCACTAGCTATACTTATGCGATATCACAAATTAAGTGATGTCTTTGTATCACAATCTACACTTAAAGGCCGCAGGGCACAGAAGAGGTTGAGATAGTGAACAGGTTAGGAATTAGTACTAAAGGTATATTTCAGGGGTCAGCACTGCAATTGTTAAACTACAACTCCCAGCATGCATACTTACTCTGTTCTTCTTGGAACTCCGATATAAGTAAATGGAGCATGCTGAGTTGACGTTTAACAACAGTGAAAGTGAAGGTTGCTGACTATTGGTATATGTGAAAGCTATATGGAGTTTAATAATTTGGGCACAATGCAAACCCCAAAACCCCTTTTACAGCTAAGGCCCGACGTTGGTGAAAAGCTATTTTTTTGTTGCAGATTTTGCTGCTTTTTTTGAGCCAATGCCGGGAATGGATTTAACAGAAGGGAGACAAATAAGAAGCTTTCTTTATATTTCCCATTCCTTTTGTAGACACTACTTTGTTTTCACAGCAAAATCTGCAACAAAAAAGGGAGAAATAATGCAACATGGGGCCTTAGCTTAAAGCACGTGTCGAGCTCTGATTTCCATATATTTCACACATAGAAATACTCTGCTTTGTACATATATTGCATTACTAATCCCTAACTATAACCTGTATCATAGGGCAGAGCTGGACTTGCAATGGTGTTTTTGCGGTGCAATTTCCTGGTTTGCAAATGATCTGAACTGGTTGATAAATGATCATAGGTTTGTTACTCTGCCATCTATTGACCACAATGGCAAACATTAAAATAACAGTGAAAAGCCTTTAGGATGTGTCTTTAACAAAGTTGTTGACTGTTTCCAATAGCAACCAGTATAATTGTGATTCAGCTCAGACGTCATGTACAATAAGTAATGTAAAGTTACTCAAATATCTATTCACAATATAAATATATAACAGGAATAAAATATTCCCCTGCACAATATTATCCTTACATTTGGAAGGATGATATAAATCCATGTCTTGTATAAATCTTGTCTTGTCAGTGAGCTGTGTCTAGTCTTCATGGGGCTACAATACCAGAAACAACCCACAGACAAGAGTGGCGCCATATTTGTCTAATGTGATGCTTAATTATTAGAAACCTGTAATATCAACTATTAGCCAATACCTCCCACCCACTACACACCTACCATCTCTGTTGGTAAACATGGCAGTAAATCAGACAACTACAAAAAAAAGTACATGAACCTTTATTGAGTCACCACCAGTTCTGGCATTGCCCCATTGCCCGCAGTCATCTGGTATCTTGTTATGTGCAGGTACAGTAGTAAGACTGGATGGCATCGTTCCAGTTTCCGAAAAGTCCATTAGGGTAGTCCTTCAACTGGTAGGCCACCCCAGCATTAAAGGTACGGTTGTTGCCCGTCTTGCCGGATTTACTCCACACTTTCAGGGTGCAGCGATTTGCAACCACCAAGGACGAAATCTTGTTTCCCCATCCAAGTGGCATGTAAGGGAAGTCGTCCCCAGGCTTGGCATCAAGGAAGCTACCGCCACAGGACTGATCGAAGTACATATTGCTGTGCTCAAACATACGGGCACAGAGCTTCTCCCCCACATCATTTACAAGACTGGATGCTGAAGGGCACTGGGCCAGAAGTCCCTCAAAGAGGAAAGGCAGCAGGAGCAGAGAGCCGAGCAGCTTCATGGTCGCAGCAGACATGAGCCTGACAACCCACCAGCGTCTATACATTTAAATACTCAACTCTTGTTTGAGACGCCGCCAAGGTTGCGGGTGATATGGATGATATGCTGAGTAAGGCCACGTTACATAATACTATTTGTGAGAGAGAACATATGGAATCTACATAGGGAGGGGATTCAGGTGCGCTCATTCCCACACTGTGTTTATCCTAAGAGCTCAGATGTTGCCTCTTGTGTTTGAGGATCTCAGTGGGGGTCAGAACCAAGTCCTTGTCGCAAATATCGCAGTGATAGGTCTTATGTAGAGAAGTGACTGACGAAACCTTGGTGTCTGTGTCTTCACCCTCTGTTGGAAATAAAAAAATTATATTCATTCCTTAAAGTATTTATAGTCAAAACCAGTCAATAACTGCGTTAAGATTCATTTTATAGGGGCTTACTATATAGCTTTTATAGAATGCTATTAAAAGGGGTTGTCCGGGATCATAAAATTACCTGCATACAGCAGGGGAGGGCTAGAAAATGTAAATGCATTCACACTTACCAGCATCCTCCCCTCCATTCCTGCATTGAGGCTGGACATCACCTCCACCACCCTGTTTGCCAGGGTCCAGTGTCAACATGATGTCACCATTGCAGCTGCCCTGTACACAGTCAGTCAGCGCTCTTAGCTCTATTCTGCTGAGAGCAGTGATTGGCTGCAGCGGCTCCATCAACGTTACGTCACCAAAGCAGCTGAACTGTATACAAGCAATGAGGAGCGATAGAGATGGCCAGCCCAGTGCAGAGACATAGAGAGGATGCAAGTAAGTATGAATGCATTTTTATTTTCTAGCTCTCCCCTGCTGTACGCATTTACTTTTATGATCCCGGGTAAATCCCTTTAAAGGTGTTTTCTGCCCCCATATGGATTTTTCATACTGGATAGGTCAACAATATGTGATCTGTGGGGTCTAAAACTCCAGCCCCTGCACAGATCAGCTGTTCTGGCAGCCTTTAGGTGCTGGAAGCTGCTGAAGGGAACGGGGAAAACAAGCAGCACTGCCCATATTGAATTAATAGGAGCGGTGCTATAGCTCTGTCCACTGTATAGTGTTGATTCTAGGGAATAGACTGCACACACTTCCTGTCCACTGCAGCAGCTTCCAGAAGTAACAGCTGATCTGTGCGGTGTTCAGGTGTCGAACCCCCACCGATCACATTCTGATCGGCGTATCCTATGGATAGGTCACAAGTATGAAAAATCCATTTGGGGCCAGAAACCCCTTTTAAGAGGTCTTGCCCTAACTCTATCCTCCCAGCAATCACATGAGCAGAAGGCCCTGAGAGCCCCACATGAATAGAGCAGTGTGAACACCGCTCTTTTCACTTCTATGGGACTGGTGAAATCCCAGTCATTAGATCCATCTACTACCATGAGACTAGGGGATAAGGGTTAGTACAGTAGTAGGAAAACTTTTTTATGCCAGAATGGACTAAACTCTTAAGCTCCCCCTAGTGGAGGATGCAGGCAGATTTCTATTGTATGAAGGGAATCTGTCGCCTGGTCTGTGTTGCCCTATCTTATTATAGTTCCCGGTAATAAAGCTGTCAGTTGGTGGTGGTGGGAGGGAACCGACTACTCACAGCACACCCAATAAAGTGTTTTTATAAAAACTACACCATATGGACAAGTAAGTGATACGGCACGACCATCAGGGTGCCTGTTAATGCTTTAAGGTCTTATATAGGACTGCGTGAAACTGGTGACGGATTCCTTATAACTAGGTTTGCTGAATGTTTCGGGGGAGGGTTAAGCTCTGGGATAGATTACGGCTGATCACAATGATATTTTAGTAAAACATACATTTTACCATTACAAATAGTATCCAGAAGCCGATGCTTAGAACTGTGACACATATCATGTACAGTATAACCCTATGGATGGCTGTAGTATGTAACATACCCTGAGAAGTCCCCTCCTCCACACAGCTGTTCTGGTGAGCCATACGTTCCATAGGGGTGAATGGCATGTACAGACCACAGCGAGGACAGGTCCAGAATGTGCGCAGACAGTCACTGTAGAAATCGGTGTCACCCTGATGACAAGAAACAGATCATTACACACTATATGACAGAACTACACAGCAATGCGGCTTATACATGTGCACAGAGACTAACCCTGAAGCTCCTGAGCAGGGCTGGAGGTTGGCAGAAGACTCCAGGTAACAAGTTTGGCAGCGGTTCTCATCCCAATTCTGGGACACAGACCCAACCCACTTGACTTCTGGAGACAGCGCCTCCCTTAGACTTCAATGGAGAGAGCCACATGCATGAATGACCATCTCATACAGTTGGATAAGACAGCTGAGGACCATTAGGGGGCCCCTGCATTGCTAGTGGTGGGAATCCTAGAGTTCAGCAGGACATACATTACCTATATAAATAGTGACCCCTGGGGACATTACAGCAATGCTGGTCCCCATAGCAATCATTTGAAAGGCCATGTAGCTCTCAGTATGCCCTGGAGAATGGAGATTCCAAGGATAACTGTGCAAGGAGCACGGGCGGTGTAGTCCCCTCAGGTAGTCAAGATCACAGCGCACAAATGCCCTCCTTATAGTCTGGCCCTAAAGTACAGTGATAACTACACTATCACACAATACAGTACAGTATAGCTTCACACTGGTGTCATCTACTGTATATACATTATACATAGAAATATTGTTTGATACAAGATACATATCAGAAAGCTCAGTTTAGAGTAATGCATGTAACATATACTGTACGTCTCCTCCTCTGCACTAACCACTTACAGCTATGTCATTCTCATGGCTTCTGGTACACAACTACAACATTTGTATGGCCTACAACCAGTAATGGAGAATCCCTGTGCATCTACTACCACTGCACTACACATGACACAGTGAATGGTACCCATCAGAGCCAGCAGCATAGGCACATTATGTCCTTGGATAATATAAGGCCCCATACACACGACCCAGTGTGCTTCCAATATCGAATATGTAGCAGAATGCACTCAGATGACACTTGGAGTGACATCCGGTGTCATCTGAGTGCATTCTGCGATACATTCACATCTATGGGGACTTCTGATCTATTCTGTTCGGATGACACAGATGAATATCAGGTCCTATACTGATCTGTCATCGAAACAGAATGGATCAGAAGCCCTATAGATGTGAACGTATCACAGAATGCACTCAGATGACACCAGATGTCACTCAGAGTATCATCCGAGTCCATTCCGCTGCAAACACGGCCCCACATCAGAAGCACACTTAGTCTTGTGCATGAGGCCTAAGGCTACGATCACATCTGCGTCAGAGTCTACGGCGCAGTGTCCAGCAGAATTCCCAGACGAAAGTCTTGGAAACCCAACTTTTACATCTGGCAATGTCTTTTAAAAAGTAACGGACACTCGACGGACCTCATTATAGTCTATGTCGTCCCTTGGAAGTCGATGCCATCCATAATTAAACAGACAGTTTTTGTGATGGACTAGAATGGAAACTCTGACGCAGATGTGAGCGCAGAGGGATTGTGTTACAGCTGGAAATGTTTAGCCAACCTACCCGCAAACAATTATACGTCAAGAAGGTTGTTACACTGTATCCTCCTTTCACAGGGTCCGGCTTCATCTCTTCAGTGCTGAACAAGCCCATTACGTTCTGACTGTCGGTGAATGTCTGAGGACCCACATAAAGGTTCTGAGCTTCTAAAACTGCAAGACGCCTCATACTGTACATTACCTGTAAGGGAACAAGACATGAGCTGTAATGGGTCACAGTAAAATACAAGTAAATATAATGCAAGCAGTAAAGTAAGTCTCTTCCACTCAACAATACTAAAGGGTACACAGCTTTTGAAATGTCGTAAAGACATATCCGCTATTTTGATCAGTGGTCCAGGTGCTGAGACCCCCAGGATTGCTAAAATGAAGGGGCAGATACGATTAGCTGTGCCCTGTGCACCATTGTTTTGGATCAGTTCTCCTTGGAAGGCGGTATACGGATTCACATAAAGTCTATTGCATGACTCTCCAAGGAGATGTGAGCAGAACCATTTATTAACCAAGGAATGAAGTTTAGCTCAGTGCTTCTGCCCTTTTATTTTAACAGACTTGGGTGGTCTCAGCACCTGGACCCCCACCCCTTGCCAAACAACACATTTGAAGTTTCACTACAGCTGAATCTTGTGCAAGCCCATGAGTGGCTGAGAAAGTCTGTATCGGCCATCTGCTCCCACTTTGATATGGCATCAGGGTAGCAATGGGGGACAGGGGACCACTGTAAAGGACAATTTAACCATAAGGTATGTGAGTGATGTCACTACTCCACGGTAACTGATTGGTCTCAACAGTCACATGGGCTGTGGGATTTCCAGCAAGGAGGGCCGAATGGACACCTTTCCTGGCCTCCACAGGGGTTTGTCAAATTCATGGACAACCCCTTTAATAACGCTAAGATAGGAAATGTCTACTGAACATAGTAAAAGGAATCTATTAGATCGCAGCTCACCTCTGAGCGCACAAAATCCACGAGCCGTCGTCCTAAGTCATCAATCTCTCGTCTCCTCTGCCGACTGTCATCCTCATCGAGGTCTCTCCTTTTAGATGTGTTCTCCAGTCGGGAGCGCAGGACTTTCTCCCAAGCCAGCCGCACACGGACAGCCTCAGAGATGAGATGAAGGGCTCCTTCAGCGTCTTCCACATTTATCTCTATCCAGCCATCACACACAATGCGGCAGCAGTCAGCATTAGTGTCCAAGGAGCGGGCCAACAGTAGAAGACCCTTAGTCCAAGACAATATTTACTCACAGGTTAATACTTGTAATGCTTAGTCCTCCTGTATACAGCCATGCTAGCACCTTCAAGGATTCTGCTATTTACACTGATTTCTATGTACAAAGCTATGACCCTTAAGGAGGACCTTTCACCAAGTCCAGTTCTTTAACTGTGCTCCACTGATTCCGGCACAGTTGGAATTTTTTTCTCTAGCCCCCACCATACCTTAGCAATCAATGTTGTAGGTTTTGGTGCCTATTATGTTATTTAGGGTCTGTACTGTCAGGGGACGGTGTCAGGCAGGAGCAGACAAGGGGTGTGATTCTGAGCTCTGACGTTGGCTGCCTCTGATTGGAGCTCTGAATCACGCCCCCTGCCTGACAACGCCCACCTGACATTATAGGGCTTAAATAGTACAGATGACACAAAAACTACCTGCGCTTGTTGCTCAGAAATGGTGGGGGATAAGAGAAAAAATTGCAACTGCGCTGGAATCAGTTGAGCGGTGCCTATTAACAAATGCTAAGAACTAGAATTGGTGGAGGTGGTGAAGGGTCCGAGCTCTGGGACCTGTACTTATCTCTAAAATGAGCTCCCCCACCCTCCATGCCCTGCTACTTAACCGACCATGGGTTACAGAAACAGGATTTTAGATATGCCATACATTTCTTTTATGGGAATACCCCTTAAGGTTCACATACATCTTCCACAGTTGTCAGCCAAACAATGTTCTTCCCAACTCCACATATACACATGCATGCTCAATTCGGGCAATTGTACATGTTTTTTCTTTAGGGAAAATGGAATAAGCTGCTGCCAGACCCCCCTCTGTAGACGCTTATTTCCTGTGAGAACAGAAGAATGGGTACTTCAAAATCCTACATGCCTGTTCCTTTTTTTTCCCCCAACAAAAGGTGGGAGTGAGAGAGTCGGCACAACTCCATACACCCAATATAGTTGGCTGGTCCCACTGAAATCTGTGTGTTCAGCTGTCTTTACTATTATGTGTATGGGTACCTTTAGAGCCATGAGCGCTGCGTCTGCTTCTCTCATTGGCTAGGTAGGTTTTTCCCAAGAATCAAATGAAGATCGGGCAATAATAAAATGATTAGATAAATATCAGAACGCCCCGTTTAGTAGGGCTCACCTGCAGAGCTGGCACTCTCACACAGTTCACCAGATATGGTTTGTTTGTCTCCAGCAGTGAGACAAACCCCACAATTTGGTGCTTGCTGCTGCTCCCCTTGTTCCTTGAGTCTATGGGAAGAAAACGAGTACGTGAGGAACAATGCATACATAACATTTCTGGGACCAAGAAGTTCAGATGGATACGAATGCAGATATATCTATTTGTAACACTTCCCCAGTCTTCTATAAAGGGTACTAGTGACTCCGTAGGTACATCTGTTCCGCCATCCTCTAAGCACCTGGCCACTAACAGCTGGCACCCCATACATCCATTCCTCAACCATGCATTGCTGTACCCTACAACATTGTACCAGAATACTTCCCAAAAATATTTAACCACATGTTCATAGCAATGTCCTCACAAACATTGGGCCTCCAGACGTCTTTATGCCCTCACCCGTGTTATTAATGTCACCTAATTTTTAGACTAGGGCTCCATGACAATTCTCAGAAGCAAAATATTAATTTCTCCATAGAGGAACCATATTAAGATTCACTATTAGCACTAGTCTTTTCTTTCTGTATCTGACTTGTCTCTATCTCGGGACACAAGATGTCTTTTTATAAGTCTTTCTTTCTCGTTTGCTCTCTCCGTGTTAGTATAACCTACAAAATTATTCAGTATAAAATTGTATGGAAACAAAAAACGTACCATTTGGAGCGGCCGGTTCTCTGTCACTCTCTACTTGGAGCAGCTCAGGGTTACTACAGAAGACTGAGGTCGGGTGTAGAACAATACCCTGCTTAGTCCTTGTGTGAAAAACCTGCGACAAGGTAAGAAATCAGCAGAATGCACAACAAAATGACAATCATATCTTGTATTATATTTATATATGATTGTATTTTGTATTATACAGCACATTATAACTTTATTATTATATCTAAATGTAAAAACTGATGTTACACAAGTAAATTCATTTAATCCCTGAATGTTCTTTATAGGACCAGAAGAATGAGGAAGATGCAGCCCCTTCACTGAAGAACCCAACACAGCGCCGCCTGTGTGCATGTGACTCTAAGCGGTATTACAGCTCAGTCTCATTTATATCGGGCTTTGCTATGACTGAGTAGCAAGATCCAGATCTAACTGCATGAAAGTAAGCAGAATGAAGGGACCACAGAACTTGGTAAAGGCGGCCACAGATTCTTCACTGCCTTAAAGACCATTACAGACACTTATCCCATAATGACTAGACCCCCAGCAATCAAGAGAACAAGTGCCCAAAAGTCCCCCTAAATCCTCCCTGTGAAAGAAGCGCCAGTGCACCTGCATGACCTTCACTCCATTCACTTTTATGGAGCTGCCAGGACTGCAATCTCCGCAAGCTCCATAGAAGTGAATGGAACGCTGGTCACACAAGTGCACTGATGCTTCAGTCACAGTGAGGAGTCAGGGATAGCTTTGATCCCCCATTCTCCTAATTGCTGGGGGCCCCAGTGTTTAGATTCCCAGAAATCTGTAACTTATCACTGATAAGTCTCAGTACAACCCTTTAACAAAAGCAAAGCTGTCTATGTCTGAGTAGCTCTACTCCTTCACTTGAAGCAAAGACATACGTTAGCTGCAGTACCAGACATAGCCATACACAAGAGGTGGCACTGTGCTAGTTTCTAGTGATCACGTTGATACAACCTATCCCAAGGGGCATAATAAAACAGAAGAGACATCTTTTTATTACCATCTGAGACATTTATGCTGTATAGAAAGCCACTACTTCCGAAACTCATATATATCAGGTGACTGATATATTCACACTGCAGAAAAGGTGACGTCATACATGCAGATCACAAGGCACATTGCCTGTAACCAGATGGGTGCAGGTCACTCAGAATGATACTTGTGTACCCCTGGATTTATACACATAAGTCAATCTGCCCTCTTGCAAATTACATCTAAACGGACCAATTTTATTATCATTTTTATTAATTTTGTATTAATCCAGTATTACAGTATTTCATCTTGTAGCTCCCATAGTGTCAGAAAGTACCAACCTGATCAGAATCTTTGCGGCAGCTGTTGAAGTTGTCTGGAAGTGCCAGCTGTGGGTACAGGCCATGGCACACAATAAGTTTCAGCAATGACAGCTGTTTTGTAGACAACACCTCCCCTGCACCGGACACTTCTCGTAGCTCATCCACATTGTGACGGAGTTTAAACTTCACATCCTGCAAAAAGACATTAACATGTTACTGGCCACAAGGATCAGAAGGGGTGCGGAGTCTCCTTACGGACACTGCCTTTGCTGTGCAAAGTCTTTCAGACCAAGCATGCTCTAAGAATTCTGAGAAAAGAATATGCTCTTGTGTTACCCCCTCTACCTCATAGATTATTATTATTATTGTTTATTTATATAGCACCATTAATTCCATGTTGCTGTACATTATTATATTAATCCCATGGTGCTTTACATTTTCGGATTTACATACGGTACACCAGATATACAAAACAGATAATACTAACAGTGACCAACTGGCACAGTGGGATAGAGGGCCCTGCCTGCAAGGGCTTACAATCTATGAAGGAAGAGGGATAGAGACAGAAGGTGGGGGGAGAGGCTGTACAGATGGTGGTGTGGTGACAGTAGTGTTATTGGAGGTTGTAGGCCTTCCTGAATAGGTGAGTCGTCAGGGCCTTCTTGAAGCTTGTGATTGTGGGGGACAGTCTGATGTGTCTTGGTAATGAGTTCCAGAGTATGGGGGATGCACGGGAGAAGTCTTGGAGACGATTGTGTGAAGAGCGGATAAGAGTAGAGCGGAGTAGGAGGATCGGAGGTTACGTGCGGGCAGGTAGCGGGAGATTAGGTCGGAGATATATGGAGGGGACAGGTTGTGGATGGCTTTGTTTGTCAGCGTTAGTAATTTGAACACTATTCGCTGGGCAGTGGGTAGCCAGTGAAGGGATTGGCAGAGGGGAGCGGCCGATGAAGAACGGGAGGAGAGGTGTGTTAAGTGAGCAGCACAGTTTAAGGTGGACTGGAGGGGAGCGAGGGTGTTAGCTGGGAGGCCATGGAGAAGGGTGTTACAGTAGTCTAGGTGGGAGATTGAGAACGTGGACTAGCATCTTTGTAGTTTCAGGGGTGAGGAAGCAGCGGATTCGGTGGATGTTCTTGAGTTGGAGGCGGCAGGAGGTGTTGAGGGTTTGAATATGAGGCTTGAAGGATAGGTCAGAGTCTAAGATTATCCCAAGGCAGCGGACCCATGGGATTGGGGTGAGAGTGGTTCCATTAACTTTGATAGATGGGTGAGGTAGTGGGGCCATGTGAGGAGGGGTGAAGATTATGAACTCCGTTTTCTCCATGTTGAGTTTGAGAATGTGGGAGGAGAGAAAGGAGGCTACGGCTGCTAGACATTCTGGGACTCTGGACTAGATTGTAAGATCTTCGTGTTCTTCTATTGTGTGAATTGATTTATTATACTGTAAGGTCTCATTTTGTCTGTAATTGACCCCTACGATTTATAAAGTGCTGCAGAGTAAGTTGGTGCTATATAAATAACATTTATTGTTATTAATAAGGAACACCTGCTCTAGCGCCAACATTTTTATAGTAGCTCCCTATAGATCAATGCCTCGTTTTCTAGAAACCTGGTGACAAGATCTGGGATTAAAGTTAAACCAGGAGGAGATTTTCTGATTTTGCTTTAATCCCAGATCAAGTCATTAGGTTTCTAGGAAACCAGGCATTGATCTATAGGAAGCTACCTTACCAAAGGTGGCGCTAGAGCAAATTTTCCTTATTCACCAATAAGAATTTAATTGCATGTTCTTTGACCACAAGGAACCACTGACATTACTAAAGATTTATCTACAGCCACAGACCCAGAGTACCTACTGCAATATGTGTTGCAATGGTCTGACGACCGCCACGTCAGGAAAAGGTAAGTGAGGTTATACTACTGATCACACACCTGGATGTCTACATTGTCCTTCTTTTCTTTATTAGACCTTTCATCTTCATCACTGGAAGACCCCATATCATGGTCATGGAGTTTGAGCACTTTTCGCTTGCATTTTTCTGATCTTTCATGTTCCCTTTTCAGTTGATGAAGCTCCTTGCGTTCCTTGTGCTGTCGCTGGCGGCTGTAACGGTCCAATACTTGGGTCACTGTGTCATTTAGCATCCCATGATCCTTCAGTAGACCCTGGAAAGAGGGATCAAACCAAAAAGACAGTCAGGGGGTTATGAATAATGCAGGTTGAGGGGGGCACGGCTAGAGATCTCCAACGAACTTAAAGGCAAACTATAGCAAAAACTGTCAAAGAACAGAAATTGCCAAGACTCAGCACAGGACCTGGTAGGTATGTGTGAATTTGGCCCCATTTCAAAAGTAAAGGGAAAATATAGCCCTATCATTACGGCAAAGGCACGCATACTATACAGGCAGAGCTTTGGGCCCTTGGACTGAGGAAGTCCACACCTGGTTGATCCCATCCTTTTTGTTAACCTAGGTGCTTGCCACCCTGTAGCAAACAAGGGGTAGGAAACTGGCTAATTTGACATTAAAAGGAAATGAAAAAGTAACAAAATCCATGCCCTTCTACCGTGTAAAAAAACAGGCACTCTCAAGGGTTGCCCATATCACTTTGCCATGGGGCCCCCTCTTTTCTTTATATGCATGTCACTGTGGCAGAGCCACTTAATGTCAACCATAAAGCTTCAATAGTTGCTGGCTGAACACTCAGCCAACAGGTAATCCTCCTGAACTCCTCTATAGACATGAATGCTCATGCCAGCTAAGCATGCATGTGTTCTCAATGGAGAGAAACGGCGATGGAACAAGCAGCTGCCAAACACCTCTGCTATTGGCTTATCTACGATGTGAAGGATGGAATTTCAACACGCTCAATACTTTATCTCCACAAACATTGGCCAAACATCTAATACATGGATGGCCATGATCAGTAAATCCGTCCAGCCTCAGTCTGTTGTGTTAGTCTGCTGTCAGGATCTACTGGCCCCCTTACAGAGTGGTACATCTTCATACAACTCACTTTGAATTGCCGACGTAGATTTGTCATCTCGTACAACCTTTGTTCTTCCAGTCCTCTTCGACGGCACCACTTCCTGGAGTTACTGGAGCGACTTGATTTAATCTGATTTGCAAGACGGCAGGGAATACATAAAACAGTTACTCCAAAAGAACCTAATTACAGACAATTATAATAATCTCTGTAATATACCTTAAAATCTCTGCTATATCCATCCTGAGACAGATTTCAAATCATGTCACTCAGATTACATATGTCTATAAAAGTCTATGGAGAGCAGAGATTTTAAGAGTGAAAGTCAGTTTAGTAGAGGGAGGGGAGCAGGGAAACAACATGAACAGAGGAGAATGAAGCATTTATTTCTCATAAGTTACATAAGCATACGTGATGACATAAGCAGAAACAGGTACGCACCTCTCTAAATATGTCCTATATGGTCCCAGGCTGTTTCTGAGCAAGAGTGTGATAAGATGTATAGAAGTGTCTAGTTAGGTTTTAACTTATATGTTCATAGTATAGTTAGGAGTTCACGTCAATGTGTCAAGGCGCCTCCTGTGCAATTTGTATGGTAATTACAATCACACCCCTTGTCTGCTCCTGCTTGACACCGCCCTCCTGACAGTACAGAGCCTAAATAGCATATCAGACAACAAAACTAACAGCACTGATTGCTCAGGAATGGTGGGGGCTATATGGTATATTTTTTTTTATATTAGTGCCTGGATTAAGTAATTAAACCTTGCACTTAAAGAGGTTGTCTAGGCATTTTTTTTAATGCCTGGACAACCGGGGAAGGTAAAAAAAATAAATAAATAAATAAATAATAATAATAATATTAATACTCACCTGTCCCTGATGCTCCAGTGTCCTTCTGGCGCGATCTGGTCCTTCTACTCTGGCGGTTTCTCACAGGTCTCTTCCTGTGCTCTGCTGAAGCCACTGATTGGCCTCAGCGGTCATGTGACCGCTGAGGCCAATCAGCGGCCTCAGGAAGAGACCCATGATGTCACAGGTAGAGACATCGCAAGCCCTTTACTGAGGCTGCTGACTGGCCTCAGTGGTCACATGTGGCTGGGACTTCCGCCACCCATCAGCACAGGACTGAGAAGACCTGATTGCGCAGAGAGACACCGGAGCACAGTGGAAAAAGGAGTATGAATTTTTTTTTTTTTTTCACTGCCCCCGTCTTATTTAAAACTTAAACAGGTTGTCCATTTTTGCCTGGACAACCCCTTTATGGACTGATTGAACCCTTGCGAGGTGTTCACTGGCCTATAGGGGCGATCTCAGAGCTATTTGGACTAGATACATAATTCATATGACATGATATATACATTTTCATCACAAAGAGAGAGATGGTTATACAGCGGATTTTCCTCTACTTATTATGAGCACTGAGCTGCAAACTACAGACAGAGCCTATGTAGAGGTAAGCTGCTATATAATGCAAAGTCATATAATGGCCAGATATAGGGTTACTCTTTATATACTGTGCACATGCACATGGCAGCTCATTCTGGAAAGTCAAATGAAATGACATATGTTAGCGTGTCTGTGCAATGTACTGTACATATGAGCCGTATATAGTGAAATGCCTAATCTACATCTAGACCCTCTTACTGAGTATAATGGGGGTTTGATTTCTCGCTATTTTGCATCAACACAGCAAAGGAAAAGTCATGTGGTCCTGTTAGAAGAGCCTCGTGTCGCCACATATCTCCCCGATCTTCATAGAGGTTCAAATCTCCATATACAACAGTAACCAACAGTTCCATTACACAGAATTTCTCAGATAGATAGTATTATGACAAATAACAAATATCTGATAAAATGAAATATAAATCTACTAAAAGGCCTGACTATAAGCGATAAGCGTTTTACTTAATCTGCTGACTTGTTTCCAGTGTCAGAATAACATTATCTTATCCTATTAGCTTATCAGTATAAAGAAACCACAACTGTGACATGTAACATACAGTACATGGGTAAAAGAAAGTGCACAGGCTCAGGAACAGACAATCTTTCTGCCCCCTCCCCATCTAATGCATGGGGGGGGGGGCGCAATAAAAACAGATTCATAAATAAAGGATTTGTAAAGTGCTGCGGAATATGTTGGCGCTATATAAAGCCAATTCTAATAAATGCTCATCTATTATTTGTAGATACTTATGGCGTCTCCTGCTTCACACAGATACATTGAGCTGATATCTACCCATAGCCAGCGACACAGTATAGGGAGCGTCTTGGACCACTTCCAACCTTAATACGCATAACTGCTACTCTGTTATAGCCGGGACCAGAGCTACAATCCTAAGAAGAAGCTACTCAGCCATGATAATATACATAAAATGACTGGACAACTGGACAAAGCTTAGAAATTAAAGTTGGGATCCATCATGTGGGTAAAACTGCGTGAAGCTGAGACCACATGTTTCAGAAACGCAACGTTTTGGGCTGTAGCGAAAACGGAGCATGAACAAACTGTGAATAGGAACGGCGCAGCTCTTTATATAGGTCATGGCTTATAATAATGAGAAATCCCATCTGGGACCGTTTAACTGCTATAACCTCAGTGGTTTTGGTCCCCTATTAGTATTAATTATTTCAGAAAGCATTTTAACCCCTTCCCACCCTGTGCCATAATACTACATCATACTGAGAATGTAGTAAATGAGGACCTTTCATGTCCTCAGAGATGGGCGGTATTATATACCACTAGAAACCCGATAAGGCGCTGAATTCAGTGCCTGCTTTGCCTGTATGCGCCCAGGTGCAGGAGTTATTGGTGCCGAAAGGCTATGGAAGACTATTGTCGGGGGGCAACGTTCCTTACTGCCCAGCGAGGCTGTATGGCTGGCCCTTCTGACAGTGGAGGGATATCACTGCCAAAACTAACAGCACCGATATCTCCAGCACCCGGGAGTATACTGTCAAAGCTGACAGTGCACTGAAATCAGCTTTCTAGTTGTCTCCAAAGACATAAAAGTTCCTCGTTTAAGGGGTTTTCTGGCCCCAAATACACGTTTCATACTTATATCCACAGGATAGGTCACCAGTATATGATGTCTGGGGGTCTGACACCGGGGAACTGGAGGCTGCTGCAGTGGATGGGGCGCAGAAGCAGTCTGTCCCTATTCAAGTAATAGGAAGCAGTGCTGCTATCCCCTAATGCCACCACTATACATGGCTTCTGCTCCCGATCCACTGCAGTAGCTTCCTGTGTCCATACATTTTGGCAGATCTGAGTGAGGTCTGGGTGATAAGACCCCCTTCTCTTAGCCCGATTCCAGCTCTTGCAATGCAGAGATAAGAAAACTAAATAAATCCACTGCATCCTGAAGCAAAACAGGTTGTGTATTAACCCATTAAGTAGGCAATGCATTGCAATATGTAAATTTAGACCATGAACTCTCTTTTTTTTTCTAGAAATACTTTAAAGAACCAGCTAACGTTTACTACCCGCTCACCTGTATCCATTCATTGAAAACATTGAGCAATGTGAAGGGGTCTCCATGGTCACTCTCCAGGGGCTTCCTTGCCGTGGAACACTCTGGGTTGTTAGTAGCACTACGGACAAAGGGCGACTGGACACTAAGGGCCGCAGCAATTGTCAAAATTGGCTCAACTAGGCTGAATAAGGAACCCAATATCAGCATCTTTCCTAAAAAGCAATGCAGAAAAAAGCAATAAAAGGTTTGTCAGGAATACTTCAAGATCTGGGCAGTTTACCAAGTGAAAAAGGCTTTGTGTAGGAATGATCAATGAGGACCCCTGCTGATCAGCTATTTGGGTGAGCACTGCAGTCTCTTCACTGAATAACAAGCACAGTGCCATACATTGTGTAAAATCTGTGTTTGGTATTGCTGTTCAGACTATTTACATGAATGGGACTGGGCTGCAGCTGTACCATGTGACCGATGAACATCATCACAGGAAAGAGACCACAACGGTCGCACGCACCACAGTCTCTACAAACAGCTGATCTGTTGGTGTCCTGGGTGTAAGACCAGTTCAGTGCTGGAAAACCCTTTTGAAGGCATTGCCCAGGATTAGGAAAATGCTCTTTTCCTGCAATAGCGCCACCTTTGCTTTCCTATCCCTGGGCCCCTCCCACTGTAGGCCTTACCAATAACAACATCCACTGGTAGCTGTGCCAGCAGATTCCCAATGGGTGTGAGCTCTTCGGCGCCATCTAAAGCACCCTGGTCACGCAAGTAGAATATGGCTGTCTCAATGCTCGACATGGGTGGCTGTTCAATGAAAGGAAAGGTTCGCGGATCTCCTAGACTCATACTCTTCATCTGACAGTAACACAAAAACACAGTTTAGTCGACTTATAACGTAAGAGACAATTAAGATTTGCCCTAACAATACACGTACTTGCAAGACTAAGGCATCTAAGGCAACACGCTGAATTTCCGGGACAGGGTATGGGGCAAAAGCATCGTAATCTGACTCTGCATACAGGCGATAACAAACACCTGGGCCCGTCCGACCAGCTCGGCCTTTCCTCTGCTCAGCACTTGCGCGGCTAATCCAAAACTCCTGAAGTCGCTGCATCTTTGCTTTGGGGTCAAAACTCATCTCTTTGACTTTCCCTGCAGCAATATGGAAAAACATTTGGAACGGGTGAGGCTGGCAGTGATATATAAGGCCCCGTGCACATGACTGTATTTATGGTCTGTGTGCTATGCCTTATTACGGATTCATAATAACAGATAATATACAGTACAGACCCATTCATTTCTATGGCCCCACACACACATTGTATTTACTACGGATCCATGTGGGGGGCCGTGGGAGAGAAAAGGGTAATATGAATTCCGGAGCAAACCCCTTACCCGAATCAAGTACAAATCTCACACCATCAATAGTCACAGAGGTTTCGGCAATGTTGGTGGAAATTATACATTTTCGGACACCAGGTGGAGCCAAGTCAAATACCTGTGTTACAGAAGTAAAAAGAAACCAAACTGAATATTAAAACATCAGGGATATTAAGAATTTTGACCAGAAAAACCCCCACAATTATAAGGTCATCGGTTTCATCGTTCGCTGCCACTGGATCTATGCATTTCAAAGACGTGACCTCCGATATTCATAGATGGTGCAGTGCTAAGTGATGAAGCCAAAGACATGGAAGTTCCATGAGAACCAACACATGCAGAATAGATGTTTGACTCCTCTGCCCAGAACTAGGCAATTAAACTGTATGGGGAAAGCTTATGATTTCCACCGCCATTTGCATTATGATACCAGATGACATTCACATCAATTAAACTAAGAGGGGTTGGCTTAGTGTGATGTCAATGGGAGACTCACGCGGTCCAGAAGACAAGAAGAGGTACTTTGCATACAAGTTTAGATAGGCTTCTCAAAATCAGAAAGCAAGGTGGGAACAGTTTAGTGAAGAATCAAACCTAATAAGGGGTTTAGTTAAGTTAAGTTAAGTTAAGTTCACCTACCGATACTTACCTCTAACACGCACAGAAGTATTATGATTGCTATAAATCGATATTAGGTAGAATAGATGGATAGATAGAGAAAGACAGAGAGACTTATAGGCTCAATGTGGATAAATGTAAAGTTCTGCATCTGGGTAAAAATAATCCACATGTAACATATGTCCTAGGTGGAGTAAAGCTGAGAGAGTCACTGGTGGAGAAGGACCTGGGTGTACTTGTAGATCATAGGTTATATAACAGCACAATGTCAGTCAGCTGCTTCTAAGGCCAGCAGGATATTGTCATTGTGTATTAGAAGAGGTATGGGCTCATGGAACAGGGAAGTAATATTACCACTTTATAAATCATTGATGTGGCCCCAGGTGCAGGAGATATCGGTGCCATTAGTTTCAGCACCAATATCTCCCCACTGTCAGAAGGGCGGGCTTTACAGCCTAGCGTCACTCATGGCACTCTTCCATAGCATTGTACTGTCAGAGGAGGCGTTCCTTACCACCCAGGGATGACGTTGAGCATTAAGGCCCGCCCTTCCGACGGTAAAGGAATAATGGTGCCGAATATATCTCCGTCTCCCGGGCACGTACCATCAGCTACCCATCGGTATATAAAACCGTAGGTGCCAGAGGACATGAAAGATCCTCTTTAAAGTTTAACTCCCTCTTTTTTTCTCACTATTGTGTTGGGGATGTTTGGTGACCATTTATTGATCTATCTAACTTCCTTTTTAATAGAAAACAGGCAATAACATTCTCCTTAGCAACCCTCTAACTGAGCTGTCACTAGGGAAAGACTGTACACAGTTATATTGTGAATATACAGAGCTGAAGCATTTACCAAAGGGGGTGATGGTCACTTCAAATGGCTGTATCTCTAGTTCTATACCACCTGACATTCTCAGTTTTCATATGATGTCAAGATTGAGTTACTAGCTATAAAAGAACCTGAAATATAACTAGTTAAAAACACCCTCAGGAATTTGAACTTATTATGGAGCAGTTCATGTTGCATATAAAATCCCATTCCTGACTGTGTTTTAACTAGTGGTATCTCTAATTCTTTTTTCAATCATACTAACCATGTAACTGGTAGAACTTAAATGTACAATGAAATCTCCACAAAGCTCGCAGAAGAAGAATACGAGAAATCCTTTCCCAACATACCTTGTCTTGTTCTGCAATGGACAGCGTACTGTGTAGCGGTAGTACAATCCAGCGCTGGGTATGGGTGGCGTACACTTGCACAGCTTCCTGCACGCTGCTGATTTCAGTCACCCCACTGAGAAAGATAAGCAAATCTCCTCGCTCATCTACAGGATACTTATGATCAATGGCTTGTAGTACATGCAGGTAAGGTCTGGGGTCCAGCTTCTCTGACTTGGATCCTGTTTCCTCCTGGGGAATTGGTTGGTAGATCACCTGGGACATAAAATTTTGTCAAATCAAAGAGCGTCTTGCATTGAACAGGGCATATATCTGGTTAACCTCTTAACAACTGATACCTGTCTTTTGACAGCAGAAAGTGCAGGTCCTGAGGCGAGGACTTTTAATGTCATTGAATAAAATAAAGGCAGCCTCACTGTGCTGGATTCTATTGGATCTGGCAATAAAATGATCTTTTCCCCACCCCTATCATGGCGAATCACCTCTGACAATGTCAAGACAGGGCTGTTTAGTCTGGTGAGGGGGGCTCTTATGAATGCCTTAGTTACAGTGGAAAAAAAAATAGTGTCAATGTGTATATATAATATAAAACTTAAAGGGGTTGTTCCGTTAAGGACTGGTGGTCAGACTGCTGGATACCCCAGCAGTCAGCTGGATACCCCAGCAGTCAGCTGAACAAAATGACCCCCATGCCTACTCCTTGTGAATGAAGTGCCAGTGTGCTTGCATGACCGTCGCTCCATTCACTGCTATGAGGCTGCTGGGATGGCAACCTCCAGCAGTTCCAGAGCAGAGATTGGAAAGTATACTGGTGCTCCATGCGCAAGACTAACACTTAACCCCTATTAGGACAACCCATGTAAGGTAGCCCAATGATTAATAAAGTTAGGGCTGTTAAAAGCTATAAAACATGTACTACCTGTATAGGATAAAGTCTCCCAGGAACTTGGAGGACTGGAGCCTGGTCAAAGTATTCAGAGAATAGCTTGATGTTTATGGTGGCTGACATAAGAATGACCTTCAGATCATTTCGCAAAGCCAGCAGCTGACGTAAAACACCTAGCAGGAAGTCGCTGTGAAGATGTCTTTCATGGACTTCATCTACAATAAGAACCTGATACTGAGGAACCTCGGGGTCTCTCTGAATCTGTCGTAGTAACAGACCTTCTGTCAGAAACACAATTTTTGTGGCTGGTGAACGGCTGCTGTCAAAGCGGATCTGGTACCCGACCTGATAGATAATACAAAAGTAAATGTTAGAATTCTGTTATAAATTTGCTTTTGGCTTCTTCATCTGAATACCATCTCCTACCTTTGATCCATACTGGTTCAGGCTCTCAAACCCAACTCTCTTTGCTAATGAAATACAAGCAATTCGACGTGGCTGGGTACAAGCTATATGTCCAAAACCTGCTGCCAACAGGTACTGAGGTACCTGAGTAGACTTTCCACATCCAGTGTCTCCAGCGACCACCACAACCTGATGATCTCTAATCATCCGGACTATTTTCTCTCTGTACTGGAAGATGGGTAAGCTTGACCTCTCCTTCCTTAGCTTGGCCAACTTCCCAAAACTCTGCCTCTGGCTGAAGTCCAGATAATGAAGAACAGCTTTCTTAAATTCATGTAGCTTCTCCTTAGGTACACCGCTGACATCTCTGGATTTACGTCCCTTGTCCTGATGTCCATGCAGAATTTTTTCAATGTCTCTGCTTAGAACAATGGACTGGTTGATACGATACCTTGGATCATACTCCTTGGGTAGGTCCATAAGATCGTGCGTTTGTCCTTTTTCACGATCACTCTCATTTGTTTTAGGGTTTCGTTTTTGAAGACTTTGAAATCTTTGGAAACGTTCAAAAAAAGCCCAAAACTCTTTGCTTTCTTCTGAATTGGCTTTGATGTACCCATGAGGATCAAAGAATAGATCTTCTAGAAGTGTGCGAGTACGTGGGCTATTCCAGTCCCAGTGATCACTTGATCGGTCTCGCTCCATGTCACCAATTCATCTCATCCAGGTTAAGAAATGATGAATTAATCCAAGCTTTAAAAAAACAAACACAATTCTTAGCCTCAGATACATGACAATGGTATATAGATACAGATCTTAGTGTACAAGTGTATTGGCTCACATTAATAGACAAAACCTTACCGTTCTGAAGGCGTACCTCCGATTATACAACTTTTCAGAAATGAACAGCACAGGTGTATACAAGAAACTTTAAATATTAGTACAAAAAATCATCTAAATATAGAATCTGTTAAGATAATATTGTTGGGGGTCTAATATACATTTAGGAACTAGGCAGATATTTTCTTGAATAATATAGTGTTTATTCATGTACAGCTATTTCCCAGATCAAAACGAAGGACATTTCGGAAGTAGGATGGGACACCCTGCCAAAAGGGAAACACTTGGGGGAAATCAGGTGTGTCATGGATCTAGTACAGGGGTAGGCAAGCTTCGGCACTCCAGTTATTGTAAAAGTACAACTCCCAGCATGCATACTTGTTCTGCTGTTCTTGGAACTGCCATGGAAGTGAATGGAGCATGTTGAGAGTTGTAGTTTCACAGCAGCTGAAGTGCTGAAGGTTGCTGATCCCTGATCTAGTAGGTGGTGCTGCATTGGCTCTGGGAGAGGTAGCTGTGTCACAGTTGACACTTCCGGAGCCTCGGCATTTTCGGGTGTTGCACTGTTGAAGTAGAGGCTAACTATGCCTCTCCTATGTGCAACCCTAACCCTCCTGTTGAGGACCTTTCATGTCCTCAGGCACATGCGGTTTTATATACCGCTAGAAAGCCGACAGCAGTGACTGTAAATCCATATACCCCCATATAGAGGCATTTCTGTTCAGTATCACATGCAGAGCAGAACTGCAATACAGTGCTAAATAAGGGCCACATTGCAGACAGACACAAAATGATGGTGTTCATTACTTGCATTAAATAAATATATGGAACCGGTAGGTCACTAAAGAGTTAACCTTTCCTACAACATACATCTGGAGCTCCAACAATTACATCTAAAGTGATCTTCCTAAGGATATGATAATATTACTGCACCCCAGTCCATCACCTCCACACCAGCACCCCACTGAGGAGCAGAAGAAATAACTCCACTGTCTGCATCACATTATTTACCTGGGAACATGCAATCCTCCAAACCTCACATACTTCCGGGTTTGCGTTCCACAGCTGCATATTGCCGAAACGAGGCTTGAATAGTGACGTCATTAACTAGCCCGCGTTTCACAATCACAGTCCGGCCAGGAACTAGCTACGTGAGCTCTAGAGCCGGCTTCTTTTCTAGACGAGTCTTTCTGGCATAGGCTAGTAGTAGTAGTTGGTATACATAGCAGTAAGTTATCAGAATCCATTTTCCTATGTAAAGCAGTTTGAGGATGAGGATAACACATGTGAATTTACGACCACAATAGCCTACCTGAAGAGGTTCTAAGGAATATGTTGAAAAAGGAAATTGATGTGGACTTGCAGCTTTCTTTTGGAATACAGTATAAGTCTCACCTTTTGCAAATTTCAAATCAAGAAATACCCAAGAGAGTGATAATGGTTGCTGGACTGCTGCATCCCAGCATCTGCTTTGGCTTCCTTCACACAAACATGATAAACAGCTGCCATACGACTGCATGAAAGCATCCATTTCAATGGGACTAATCACATGACCCTTTTTCAACAATGTATTTCATACCTTCCAACTTTCAAAGGACAGAAAGAGGGACAAAATGTGTGGCAGGCTATGCGCACCACAAGCAAATTTAGCTCCACCCACTTCTACATTGACTGCGCCCTTTCTCACCCATTTTTCTATGTGCCCCCACACAGTATAATGCTCCTACAGTCACCCTAACATTATATGCCCCCACATTATAATATTCGCCTCCAATTGCCCCACAGTATTAGGTCCTTCTCCTCTTGCCTCAGTTTAAACTGGGGGAAACTAGAGGGGGACATTAAACTGGGGCAGCTGGAGGGGAACATTAAACTGGGGGCAACTAGAGGCAGACATGTCCCCCTCCAGCTACCCCTACGGTTTAATCTCCAGTTGACCCCAATTTAATGTCACCCTCGATCTGCCCCCCCCCAGTTTAATGTCCACTCCACCATCTGTCCCCAGTTCAATACCCCCTCCATCTGCCCCCAGTTTAATGTCTCCCTTCATCTGCCACCAATTTAATGCCCCCCTCCATGTGCCACTAGCATAATATCCCCCTTCATCTGCTCCCAGTTTAATTGCCCCCCTTCAACTACCACCAGTTTAATGTCCCCCTCCATCTGCCCCAGTTTAATGTCCCCCTTCATCTGCTACCAGTTTAATGTCCCTCTTCATCTGCTACCAGTTTAATGTCCCCCTTCATTTGCCACCAGTTTAATGTCCCCCTTTACCTGCCCTCAGTTTAATATCTCCCTTCATCTGCCCCAAGTTTAATTGCCCCCTACATCTGTCACCAGTTTAATGTCCCCCTTCATCTGCCCTCAGTTTAATGTTCCTCCTTCATCTGCCCTCAGTTTAATGTTCCCCTTTATCTCTCCCCAGTCTAATGTCCCCCCCCCCCCAAAGTTTAACATAATAAAATCACTGATACTCACCTCTCCTCGCTCTCCTACTGTCTCTTCTCCTGGAGTCTTCAGGGAGCTGTAGGTGCGGTGTGAGTAACGTCATCACATCGCGTCTACAACTCCTGGGGCCGGAGCATAGGGAACAGTGGTGAAACAAGAGCTATCCGCGGACGGCTCCTGCTTCACCATTGTGTTCAACTCATTTGCATCCTCTCCGGAAGCAGATGTGTTGAATCCAGGACCCACAATTTGGGACTGTCCCGCAGAATTTGCGATGGTTAAGAAGTACGCTATTTTAATGGGCCATCAAAAAATAGGCCATGCCTATTGTTGCCCATTTTAACAGATCCCTCAATTGAATCGAGACTGAGGGATCCGTGAAAAACCGTATCCAACAAGTAAAAAAAAGCAGGGAAAAATGTCAACCATTGTTGACACGGTCGTCTGAACAGAGCCTTATAGGTGAATACAAATGTGCATTACATCACTGAGAAGCCAGTTGCAGCCATAAACCTCATCACTACCCTAGACTACCAGTATGGCCAAGGCTACTGAAAACCGGAAGGGCCCTGAAATGGGGGTTGATAGAGTTATTAGAATAATTCTGGTGGTGAAGTAGAGTGAAGGGGTCTGGTGGTCAGCATTAAACGTTTTAGGCTAAGGCCTCACGTTGCTGAAACACAGCTTTTTTGTTGCAGATTTTGATGCGTTTCTGCAATGTTCTGCATTTTACAGTACCTGCAAAGTGGATGGGATTCTGGCTAATCCCATCCACACAGTGCAGAAAAAAAAGCTGCAGCGGAAAATCCGCAATTTCAAAAACGCAAGCGTTTTTGCAAATCACAGCATGTCAATTATACCTGCAGAAATGCTGGTGTTTTCCATATAGGTGTAATAGGGGCAGAAAGTTCACAGAGGAAAACTCTGCACACTTTCTGTGAAAAACGCTGTGGAAAAAAAAATGCTGTGGCTCGCTACGTGGGGCCTTAGCCTTCAAGTGATATTCTGGAAATTAAAATATTGTTGACTTGTTCCTGGGATACATCATCATCTATTCAGCTGTTTCATGCGACCACTGCAGAGGCGCAGAAAAAATTCCAATTGTGCTGGAATACACAATTAAAGTATGAAGACAAGGATGTACTGGGATATGGTGATCCAATGAGTGACTAAATTGTAACCATATTAGTTTGATACCAATATTCCTGCTGACAGACTCCCTTTAACCCAACCAGTTTAGTCCTTAAGGCTCAGAATTCATTAAGCCATAACTTTTTCATGTTTATGTCAATATAGCTGTTTGAGGGCTTGTTCTTCTATGAGATATGTTATATTTTTCAATGGCACCTTTTTGGGATGCTATAACTTAATAACTAAATTTTATTAACCATTTCTGGGATGGATGAAAAAACTATTTTGACACTTTTTATTTGACATTTTAAAGAGGACCTTTCATTTCCTCATGAAAGTGCGGTTTTATATACCACTAGAAAGCTGACAGTGCGCTGAATTCAGCACGTTGTCGGTTTTCCCGGTATGTGGTATGTGGCACTGATCTCTCCCCACTGTCAAAAGAGCGTTCCTCATAGCTGTGTCATGGCTGGGCTGTGAGGAACCCGCCCCCCCCCCCGACAGTACTCTAACATAGCCTTGTACAGTCAAAGGGGGTGTTCCTTATCGCCCTGCGATGACGCTGAGCTTTGAGGAACACTCTTTTGACAGTGGGGAGAGATCAGTGCCGAAACTAACGGCACCGCTATCTCCACCACCGGGGCATATACTTGGAAAGCCAACAGTGCGCTGTCGGCTTTCTAGCGGTATAATAAACCGCACTTTCATGAAGACATGTAAGGTACTCTTTAAGAAATCTTGTGCTGTTCAACATACAGCATGAAAAATTTATTATCCTTGTCCAATAGAAACACTTTTTTGAAGAAAAAAATAATTGTGTGTGTACATGCATGATAACCCGACCACACCATGGATATCATGACTGCATTTCTGATAAGTTCCAGACGGTAGAAAATTCCTGCATTCATGGTCGTATCATTTCTGTCTGGTTGCTCCTCTTTATCCTATAGCCGCAGGAGATCGGAGTAGTGGAGAGAGTTGACCTTGTAGGTGGCATTTAACATCTTCATAATCTTTTCTTTGATCAGGTAATAAGGGCTCTTTTTGGGGAACCATACTAATTTTTGTTCTGAGATCTTATGGTTGCTTATGAGGCTCCTGGATCCCCAGATCATTCACACTGTGTCTATGTAGTAAAGGAAAGCTGAGCCTTCTTGGTTAATCAGAAGTTTCTAGATCGTTCCTTCTAGTTGTCTATAGACAGTTTCTTACCTTTGTAATTGAGAAGATACAACATATATTATAATTCCACCCATATAAGGATGTATCTGTGCAGGACATTCTGGATAACCTATGTGCAGTGGTTTGGCAGATCGGGATAAAAGGACCTTACTGCAATAACAACCAGCTACATTTCATTCATCAGCTTTAATGAGTATGTTATATAACAGGGGTGGAAGAGTGAAGAAATCAGGCGATACCTTTTAGAGGCTAACTGAGTATATTTATAAGTAAGCTTTCAGGAGTACTCGCTCCCTTCATCAGACATGGAGTGATACAAGAACTGAAAATTCACAGATTTTTATACACATGGTTTTCAAAGGATTTTAGAGTCCTTAAAAAAACCCAAAACAAAATGCAATCTAAGTAGAGAAGTTATTTACAACAGGTCAAAAAAAACAATCTGGAAAGTTGTGGTGCGTGACAGAGGGATCTGTTATCTGTTTGCTATCAGGAGGTGATTTGTGACCCTCACAGTTCATACATAGTGTGACATGAAGCTGGCATGAATATTAAGTCCAAATTGCAGAGTTTGAAATTTTTGCATAAATTTGTACTCCCATTGTTTCCTCGCTTCCTGCGTCTTAAAATGTATACATATAACAGGGGTCTTATACAATATTAATTACATACAGAAGCAAGAAAAATATACCTAACATTTACATAAGCTTATAAGAATACATGACAGTGTCTTATGTCTACGGCTGGGTTCATGTGCTGGGTTCTGGTGACAGACTCCCTTAAAAAATGACGAGGGATATTAATCTGAGTTGAGCATTGTATTTACTAAACTTCAAACCCTTTTTCGGACACTTTTCCACTCCACAAAGTGGCCATGGGATATGATAGGTGTCAAAGTGGCAAGGAAATTTCCTCTTGACACTTGGTTGCCCTACCTAGAAGTCCGTGTTATGGCTAATTGGAGGTCAAAGAATGCCCTCACACAACACTCAGGTGAAGTATACAATACCTGAAAAATCACAAGTATGGGAATTTCATTGACATTTCTCTGCTACTCTTGTCTGTACTGAGCGTCTACTAAATATGTCTGTGTTTATAATAAGAGATGGAAAATAAAATAAGGAATCCAGTAATTGGGCAAAACTAGGCATAATAGTAGTATCATCTGGAGATACGCAATTAGCACAATAATGAGATATTAAAGAGATATTAATTTCGGCGCCGATATCTCCTGCACCAGGACCCATACCAGGAAAGCCGGCAGTGTGCTGAATTCAGTTTTCCAGCAATATATGAAACCGCACATCTATGAGGACATGAAAGGTCCTCTTTAATATCTCATTATTGTGCTAATTGCGTATCTCCAGATGATACTACTATTATCAATGTTGGCATGGATACACGGCACAGTGCAATATAATACTACAGCGCAGAACAGGAAGGGGTTTTTAACAATAACTATAATATCTGAGTTACAAACTTTGCACAGGTGAAGCAGTCTCATATTGAACTATATGGAAGTCTCTGTGTTCTTTGATTCGGATGTTAGAGTTGTCTTATTGGAGTCATCAGAGGGAGTCTTTTCATCTTCTAAGACGTTCTTTAGAATGACCTTGACTGACTTTTTAAATTTGCTTTTGAAGTCTTGACCAATTAGCACATAAATTATGGGATTGATGCAACTGTTCAAGAAGGCCAGGGCAATCAAAGCGTCTTGAACCTTTTCTATGGACCTATACAGTGATGAACTATTTTCATTCATAGCCATGATGGCTGTCACCACATGGTAAGGAAACCAACACACAAAGAAGCCTACGATGACAACAATAGATACTTTCATCGTCTTGGTGTTTTGTGAAAATCGTAACTTTACCCTATGTATCAGCATAATGTAGCAGCAAATGATAACCAAAAATGGGATGACAAACCCAATGAGCAGACGACAAAAGGCAATGATGTTTTGCACAATCTGTCTGTGATGTCTAACCAAACCAAAGTGAAGTACACAAATTGCTTTTCCATTGTCTTCCCAAATGTTTCGAAAAATAAGGCTTGGGCTACTCAAGATGAGCGCCAGGATCCATGTCACTGCACATGCCGTATACGCCTTTCCCAAAGTTCTATGGTTCTGACACCATACAGGTTTCATCACCAAGGCGCAACGATCAATGCTGATCATAGTCAGGAGGAGGATGCTGGCATACATATTGATTAAAAAAATGGATGGAAAAATCTTGCAGGCGAAGAGGCCCAGGGGCCAGTATCCCAGGACTATTTCCATGATGCTAAATGGCACAGAGAGACAGCACAGGAGATCGGCCACTGCCAGATTTAGGAACCATATAGTGTTCACTGAGCGTTTCATTTCAAAGCCTGTTATCCACACCACAAAACCATTCCCCGGCACTCCAAGTATGAAGACAAGGATGTACTGGGATATGCCGATCCAATGAGAGACTAAATTGTGACCATACTCATCTTTTGGACTCATTCTGGTGGGTAATGTAAAGTTTGGGCCATAGTCAGTTTCATAGTCATCCATGATCTCCATGGTCACTCAGAGAATTCTTGGCCTCTGTGAAAACCTTAAAAAAAATAACAAAAACTTACATCATTTGTGGTAATCAGGTAATTGTCCAAGAGCAAATTATTACTATCTTTATAATATTCCTTTTAGCAGGGCAATGGATTTTATACATCAAACCACCGACTCAGACTCATCTGTTATTTCACAGCCCGACTCTGACTCCTGCTCCCACTCTTTCATAAACGTAACATAGTAACAAACCATACATCTAATTTATTTTAAAATATTAAAAATTGTACACTATAATTAAAAATAATATATATTTTTTTATGCCAGACCACAACTCCTAGACCATCACTCTGACTCTGTAGCCATGCTTTTTACTATAACAAAGTAGAGGTAGCTGGGTGCCACAAACTGTTGTCCTACCCCCTATAGGAGAAATCTGTGTATTGGCATAAGTACCACAGAGTTAATAAGAAAGTGTTTGAAGCTTCATTTCTTAAGGGAGTCTGTAAGTAGGAAAATCAGTATCAGACTAATGACAGTACCTTGTAGAGTGGCTTCTACACTTTCCAAAGATGCCTTTCTGAGGCAAATTAGCTGAAAAGAGCTTTAGGGGTGTTTCTCTTCCTGCTGGGGAAACCTCTGCAGACTTTCTGTGAAAAGCGCTGCGGGAAAAACCACAACACCTTGCCACCGTGGTTTTTCCTGCAGCACTTTTTTTTGCTGCGGCCCGCTATGTGGGGCCTTAGCCTTAGGCTTGTTGCCTTCCATAAGTGGTTTTGTAACCAGCAAAATTTTTTTATCACAAATTGAGTAAAACCACTGTTTTAGTTCATCTACTGTGTTCTCCAAGTTACTATGCCATTGTCGAGTGGAGCCCCAAATACACTGTTCCTGGGTCTATAGATCCTGACCCCCTTACATACATACAGTACGAGTGATCTTTTTTTTTAAAAAAAAAAAAAAACCAGTTACACCTTATAAATTGGATATAAAATGAAAATCAATTGGTATAGCTCAGCTGCTTCTATATTCCCATAGAATTTAATGGAAGGTGACGACAAATGTAAAACCACTTTTGTAATATGGTTTGCTAAGTTTCTTTACATTACATTTGGTAAACATGGTGGGTAAATGTGCTAGGGAAGCTGCACAACAAATGCCATATGTCCAGATAGACTCCCATTCACTTTAGAGATCAGGCAGACCTCTGTTCTACTGGTATACATCAGCACATCATTTTTGAAAAGTAGGTAACAGCGAAAAAAATATTATAAAAATATTATATTATAATTATTATAGTAAGAGAAGTGGTGCTGTGCAGTGTCTATATACAGGGTAAGGCTGGGTTTACACTAGCGCTTACTCTACATTTGGGATTTCCGTCCACGAACCTGCTTAAAAAATGTGGAGAGAAAAGACCTGCAAGCAGGACTTTTCTCTCCGCATTTTTCTGCCCTTTCCGGGCAGAAATTGGGTGGAAACCCCGCAGACCCCATTATAGTCTATGGGGTCTGCGGCGTTCCCTCATGTAACCGCTTTTTTAAGCGGATTAGGTTTCCGTTCGTGGGGTCCCCAAGTGGACTCCACAAACAGAAACCCGAACACTAGTGTGAACCTAGCGTAAGAGAAGTGGTGCTGTGCAATGTTTATATACAAGGTAAAGTAAGTGGTGTTGTGCAATGTCTATATACAGGGTAAGAGAAGTGGTGCTGTGCAATGTCTATATACAAGGTAAGAGAAGTGGTGCAGTGCAATGTCTATATACAGGGTAAGAGAAGTGGTGCTGTGCAATGTCTATATACAGGGTAAGAGAAGTGGTGCAGTGCAATGTCTATATACAGGGTAAGAGAAGTGGTGCAGTGCAATGTCTATATACAGGGTAAGAGAAGTGGTGCTGTGCGATGTCTATATACAGGGTAAGAGAAGTGGTGCAGTGCAATGTCTATATAGAGGGTAAGAAAAGTGGTGCTGTGCAATGTCTATATACAGGGTAAGAGAAGTGGTGCAGTGCAATGTCTATATACAGGGTAAGAGAAGTGGTGCTGTGCGATGTCTATATACAGGGTAAGAGAAGTGGTGCTGTGCAATGTCTATATAGAGGGTAAGAAAAGTGGTGCTGTGCAATGTCTATATACAGGGTAAGAGAAGTGGTGCAGTGCAATGTCTATATAGAGGGTAAGAAAAGTGGTACTGTGCAGTGTTTATATACAAAATAATAGAAGTGGTGCAGTGCAATGTCTATATACAGGGTAAGAGAAGTGGTGCAGTGCAATGTCTATATACAGGGTAAGAGAAGTGGTGCTGTGCAATGTCTATATAGAGGGTAAGAAAAGTGGTGCTGTGCAATGTCTATATACAGGGTAAGAGAAGTGGTGCAGTGCAATGTCTATATACAAGGTAAGAGAAGTGGTGCTGTGCAATGTCTATATACAGGGTAAGAGAAGTGGTGCTGTGCAATGTCTATATACAAGGTAAGAGAAGTGGTGCTGTGCAATGTCTATATACAAGGTAAGAGAAGTGGTGCTGTGCAATGTTTATATACAAGGTAAGAGAAGTGGTGCTGTGCAATGTCTATATACAAGGTAAGAGAAGTGGTGCTGTGCAATGTTTATATACAAGGTAAGAGAAGTGGTGCTGTGCAATGTCTATATACAAGGTAAGAGAAGTGGTGCTGTGCAATGTCTATATACAAGGTAAGAGAAGTGGTGCTGTGCAATGTCTATATACAGGGTAAGAGAAGTGGTGCTGTGCAATGTCTATATACAAGGTAAGAGAAGTGGTGCTGTGCAATGTCTATATACAGGGTAAGAGAAGTGGTGCTGTGCAATGTCTATATACAGGGTAAGAGAAGTGGTGCTGTGCAATGTCTATATACAGGGTAAGAGAAGTGGTGCAGTGCAATGTCTATATACAGGGTAAGAGAAGTGGTGCAGTGCAATGTCTATATACAAGGTAAGAGAAGTGGTGCTGTGCAATGTCTATATACAAGGTAAGAGAAGTGGTGCTGTGCAATGTCTATATACAAGGTAAGAGAAGTGGTACTGTGCAATGTCTATATACAAGGTAAGAGAAGTGGTACTGTGCAATGTCTATATACAAGGTAAGAGAAGTGGTGCTGTGCAATGTCTATATACAGGGTAAGAGAAGTGGTGCTGTGCAATGTCTATATACAAGGTAAGAGAAGTGGTGCTGTGCAATGTCTATATACAGGGTAAGAGAAGTGGTGCTGTGCAATGTCTATATACAGGGTAAGAGAAGTGGTGCAGCGCAATGTCTATATACAAGGTAAGAGAAGTGGTGCAGTGCAATGTCTATATACAGGGTAAGAGAAGTGGTGCTGTGCAATGTCTATATACAGGGTAAGAGAAGTGGTGCAGTGCAATGTCTATATACAGGGTAAGAGAAGTGGTGCAGTGCAATGTCTATATAGAGGGTAAGAAAAGTGGTACTGTGCAGTGTTTATATACAAAATAATAGAAGTGGTGCAGTGCAATGTCTATATACAAGGTAAGAGAAGTGGTGCTGTGCAATGTCTATATACAGGGTAAGAGAAGTGGTGCTGTGCAATGTCTATATACAGGGTAAGAGAAGTGGTGCTGTGCAATGTCTATATACAGGGTAAGAGAAGTGGTGCAGTGCAATGTCTATATAGAGGGTAAGAAAAGTGGTACTGTGCAGTGTTTATATACAAAATAATAGAAGTGGTACTGTGCAATGTCTATATACAAGGTAAGAGAAGTGGTGCTGTGCAATGTCTATATACAGGGTAAGAGAAGTGGTGCTGTGCAATGTCTATATACAGGGTAAGAGAAGTGGTGCAGTGCAATGTCTATATACAAGGTAAGAGAAGTGGTGCTGTGCAATGTCTATATACAAGGTAAGAGAAGTGGTGCTGTGCAATGTCTATATACAGGGTAAGAGAAGTGGTGCTGTGCAATGTCTATATACAAGGTAAGAGAAGTGGTGCTGTGCAATGTCTATATACAGGGTAAGAGAAGTGGTGCTGTGCAATGTCTATATACGGGGTAAATAATAATAATAATAATAATAATAATAATAATAGTCCTTTAATAGTCCCACAATGGGGAAATTCAGTGTGTTACAGCAGCAAAGATAAACAGATACAAATACAACTACAACATGTACAGGAATGTTCCAAGGTGAGAGGCATTACTTTGATAGTAGACAGACAGATAGGACGTAGCAGAGGGGGGGGGGGGATTTAACAGGCAAGATATTTCAGTTCTCTGTGTGTAGTGATCTCCGCTTAGGTCGGTGTTGGTTGTACAGCCTAACCGCGGTGGGGAGGAAAAACTTCCGATAGCGCTCCTTCTCACACCTAGGGTGGAGCAGTCGGTCACTGACAGTACTGCCCAGCGCTATCACAGCCTCAGGCATGGGATGGGACTTCTTCTCCCGCATGGAGCTCACCACGGACAGTATCCTTCTGTCACCCACCACCTGCACTGGGTCCAGGGGGCTCCCCAGGACAGAGCTGGCCCTTCTAATCAGCTTGTCAAGTTTATTTCTGTCCCTGGTTGATATACTGCTCCCCCAGCAGGCCACTCCAAAGAAGATGGCTGATGCCACTACCGAGTTGAAGAAAGTCCTAAAAAGTGCCCCCCGGTTTCCAAAGGCTCTCAGCCTCTTAAGCAGGTAGAGCCTGCTGTGGTCCTTCCTGTACAGGACCTGTAAAGTAAGTGGTGCTGTACAGTGTCTATATACAGAGTAAGAAAAGTGGTACTGTGCAATGTCTATATACAAGGTAAGAGAAGTACTGTGCAATGTCTATATACAAGGTAAGAGAAGTGGTGCTGTGCAATGTCTATATACAAGGTAAGAGAAGTGGTGCTGTGCAATGTCTATATACAAGGTAAGAGAAGTGGTGCTGTGCAATGTCTATATACAGGGTAAGAGAAGTGGTGCTGTGCAATGTCTATATACAAGGTAAGAGAAGTGGTGCTGTGCAATGTCTATATACAAGGTAAGAGAAGTGGTGCTGTGCAATGTCTATATACAAGGTAAGAGAAGTGGTGCTGTGCAATGTCTATATACAGGGTAAGAGAAGTGGTGCTGTGCAATGTCTATATACAAGGTAAGAGAAGTGGTGCTGTGCAATGTCTATATACAGGGTAAGAGAAGTGGTGCTGTGCAATGTCTATATACAGGGTAAGAGAAGTGGTGCTGTGCAATGTCTATATACAAGGTAAGAGAAGTGGTGCTGTGCAATGTCTATATACAGGGTAAGAGAAGTGATGCTGTGCAATGTCTATATACAGGGTAAGAGAAGTGGTGCTGTGCAATGTCTATATACAGGGTAAGAGAAGTGGTGCTGTGCAATGTCTATATACAAGGTAAGAGAAGTGGTGCTGTGCAATGTCTATATACAGGGTAAGAGAAGTGGTGCAGTGCAATGTCTATATACAAGGTAAGAGAAGTGGTGCTGTGCAATGTTTATATACAAGGTAAGAGAAGTGGTGCTGTGCAATGTCTATATACAGGGTAAGAGAAGTGGTGCTGTGCAATGTCTATATACAAGGTAAGAGAAGTGGTGCTGTGCAATGTCTATATACAAGGTAAGAGAAGTGGTGCTGTGCAATGTCTATATACAGGGTAAGAGAAGTGGTGCAGTGCAATGTCTATATACAAGGTAAGAGAAGTGGTGCTGTGCAATGTCTATATACAGGGTAAGAGAAGTGGTGCTGTGCAATGTCTATATACAAGGTAAGAGAAGTGGTGCTGTGCAATGTCTATATACAGGGTAAGAGAAGTGGTGCTGTGCAATGTCTATATACGGGGTAAATAATAATAATAATAATAATAATAATAATAGTCCTTTAATAGTCCCACAATGGGGAAATTCAGTGTGTTACAGCAGCAAAGATAAACAGATACAAATACAACTACAACATGTACAGGAATGTTCCAAGGTGAGAGGCATTACTTTGATAGTAGACAGACAGATAGGACGTAGCAGAGGGGGGGGGGGATTTAACAGGCAAGATATTTCAGTTCTCTGTGTGTAGTGATCTCCGCTTAGGTCGGTGTTGGTTGTACAGCCTAACCGCGGTGGGGAGGAAAAACTTCCGATAGCGCTCCTTCTCACACCTAGGGTGGAGCAGTCGGTCACTGACAGTACTGCCCAGCGCTATCACAGCCTCAGGCATGGGATGGGACTTCTTCTCCCGCATGGAGCTCACCACGGACAGTATCCTTCTGTCACCCACCGCCTGCACTGGGTCCAGTGGGCTCCCCAGGACAGAGCTGGCCCTTCTAATCAGCTTGTCAAGTTTATTTCTGTCCCTGGTTGATATACTGCTCCCCCAGCAGGCCACTCCAAAGAAGATGGCTGATGCCACTACCGAGTTGAAGAAAGTCCTAAAAAGTGCCCCCCGGTTTCCAAAGGCTCTCAGCCTCTTAAGCAGGTAGCGCCTGCTGTGGTCCTTCCTGTACAGGACCTGTAAAGTAAGTGGTGCTGTACAGTGTCTATATACAGAGTAAGAAAAGTGGTACTGTGCAATGTCTATATACAAGGTAAGAGAAGTACTGTGCAATGTCTATGTACAAGGTAAGAGAAGTGGTGCTGTGCAATGTCTATATACAAGGTAAGAGAAGTGGTGCAGTGCAATGTCTATATACAAGGTAAGAGAAGTGGTGCAGTGCAATGCCTATATACAAGGTAAGAGAAGTGGTGCTGTGCAATGTCTATATACAAGGTAAGAGAAGTGGTGCAGTGCAATGTCTATATACAAGGTAAGAGAAGTGGTGTTGTGCAATGTCTATATACAAGGTAAGAGAAGTGGTGCTGTGCAATGTCTATATACAAGGTAAGAGAAGTGGTGCAGTGCAATGTCTATATACAAGGTAAGAGAAGTGGTGTTGTGCAATGTCTATATACAAGGTAAGAGAAGTGGTGCAGTGCAATGTCTATATACAAAGTAAGAGAAGTGGTACTGTGCAATGTCTATATACAAGGTAAGAGAAGTGGTGCTGTGCAATGTCTATATACAAGGAAAGAGAAGTGGTGCAGTGCAATGTCTATATACAAGGTAAGAGAAGTGGTACTGTGCAATGTCTATATACAAGGTAAGAGAAGTGGTGCTGTGCAATGTCTATATACAAGGTAAGAGAAGTGGTGCAGTGCAATGTCTATATACAAAGTAAGAGAAGTGGTACTGTGCAATGTCTATATACAAGGTAAGAGAAGTGGTGCTGTGCAATGTCTATATACAAGGTAAGAGAAGTGGTACTGTGCAATGTCTATATACAAGGTAAGAGAAGTGGTGCTGTGCAATGTCTATATACAAGGTAAGAGAAGTGGTGCTGTGCAATGTCTATATACAAGGTAAGAGAAGTGGTGCTGTGCAATGTCTATATACAAGGTAAGAGAAGTGGTACTGTGCAATGTCTATATACAAGGTAAGAGAAGTGGTGCTGTGCAATGTCTATATACAAGGTAAGAGAAGTGGTGCAGTGCAATGTCTATATACAAGGTAAGAGAAGTGGTACTGTGCAATGTCTATATACAGGGTAAGAGAAGTGGTGCAGTGCAATGTCTAAGCTGGAAGCTGTGGAAGCTGAATGGTCACCATGGAGCATCATATTATTAACCTCTTCCCACTCTGCACTGTACTATTATGTCACGCTGAGCATATTGTAATAATACAGAGTGAAATGCAGTGGGCACAGGAGCTGTGCCTGCGACATTACTTCCAGCATTCAACTGTGTTACACAGCCGAGGGCTGGAACCAGCCGCGGGATTCGGAAGATACTCCGACTCTGGCGGATTAATGCCTTGGATAAGATTGTGGGTTCTGAGGGGTTGCCATGGCAGCCTGGAGGTCGGGCCATGGCCTCCTGACTGCCTATGCACAGTTCCCATAGGAACTACGGTGCGATATTCTACAATACTATGTTTTGCAGGACATTGCACAGGGGATCTGAGATCCCAGCTTCAAGTCCCCTTGTGGGACAGGTAAAAAGTGAAAAAAAACACAAAAATAAATAAACAAATAATATAAAGTAAAAAAAAAAAACACCTTTATATTCAAAAAATATATAATGCAAACAAAAATAAATAAACAAACATGTCACGTATCCCCACATGCGTATAAGCCCCCACTATCCAAAAATAGCTCTAAGGTGAATGCTGTAAAAAAAAAAAATACCGGAATGCGCAAATTAACGTATTTTGGTCACTTTGCTTTCCCCCAAAAATAACAAATAAAAAGTAATCAAAAATTCATACATACCAAACATTGGTACCAATAAAAAGTACAACTTGCCCTGCAAATAAATAGCGCTGACATATGTCCGTCAACAATACAGTAAAAAAGTCAGAATACGGTGACCCCAGGAAAATCATTCAATTTCAAAAAGTGACATTTCATTTGTAAAAGCGGTAAAACGTAATAAAAACCAATATAAATACTGTATGGTATCGCCATAATCGTAATGACCCACTAGACAAAGCTAATTTTTAATGCACAGTGAACGCCGTAAAAACAAAATGCAAAAAATTATGATAGAATTGTGTGGTATTTTATATGGACCCCCAAAAAAACATAAATAAAAGCTAATGAAAACATTAAAAGTATCCGAAAAAAGGTGGCAAATGAAAGTACAACTCATCACGCAAAGAATAAGCCCTCACATAGCTATGCTGACAGAAAAATAAAAAAAGTTATGAATTTTGAAAGACTGGGAGGACATATGAAAAAAGTCAACAAGCATTAACATATAAACTACCCTGTGTCCTTAAGGGGTTAATGGATGGTGAGCCCCTGAAAACAAGGCACCTCCTTTTTGTCACAATGTGGCACCCTGTGCGGTCACCTACCTCTGCCTTCACCTGGTTCTAGTCCTGTTGTACTTTCTTATAACCACATTTTTTCTCCTTGTCCACACTCTTATCTGCCTGTGTACATCCTTGTGTCCCTCCCTGTTACAACTGTAGCACTCAGAGGGGGAGGAGGAGAGCAGAGAGAGCTGATAGAACCAGCTGCAGTCATGGCAAATTTAGCAGGACAGCTAGCTAGGTGAAGGGCTAGCACAGACTTCACAGATATGTTTTTATGAAGACTAGATAGAAAGTTGTTTAGTTATGCTAATGAACAAAAAATTAGTGCAAAGGTGTCCATAGCCTTTAAAGGGGTTGTCCACTATTAAAAAATGACTGGGCCATTGTACCAAACAAGCCCTCTTACCTCTTATGTCCCTATTTCCTCATAGATTGTAAGCTCTGGCAAGCAGGGCCCTCACTCCTATTGTTTGATACGTTAATTCTTTGTCACTTTGTATTGTCAAATACTGTCTGTCCATGTGTCCTCTGCCATGTAAAGTGCTGCGGAATATGTTGGCGTTAAAATGAATTGACTCTATGTTTAGGGCCTCATTCACACGACAGTCACACGGCCGTTTTGAGAACACATTGTTTTCATTTTGTACAATCATATGTCCTTTTTTTTTCATCAAAAACTGACATGCTTCAACTTTGTCTGTTTTGACGGATACAAGGACCCAATAGAAGTCAATGGATCCATTTTTAACTGATATAAAACGGATTGACGTCCCTTTTACATCCGTTAAAAACGGATCAGTGGATTGGGTCAAATAAGAAAAAACAATTAAATTAATCCATTTTTTTCACTGACAGCTAAAAACTGATGCAAAATGGATGACACAACAAAATCTTAAAAACGAACCCATTATAGTCAATGGAACCATTCACACATCTGTTTTTTCTCAGGGACCGAGACTGAGAAAAACATTGCTGCGTGCACTATCGTTTTTTTTTCTCGTTTCTCTACTTATCTCAGCTGTGTATTTAAGTCTATGGGTCTTATAGATGTCATCCATTTGCAGTCCATGATGCTGAAACATAATGATTACATGTATTTTTTTGACACACGGATTCGCCATGGATACAACATGGAAATACACTAGGATGTACAAAGTCTGTTTTTTGTATAGTCTACAAAACGGATTGTTAATGTTGCTGGGTTTACATGGTGCATTGTTCTCAAAAAATGGAAAATAACACGTGCATTTAAAAAAAAATCACATATGTGTTTGAGCAAAGATGCACTGTGTGAACCCAGCCTAACACGCAGACATGCTGAGTCCTCCAGACTGAGTCGTCCTCTTTGTAGCCGCCTTCTGCTTAGAGATAACAAACCGGAGCCCTAATAAGGGTATATTGGCAGTTATCGGTATATCACTAACTTCACAAGGTTTCTATGACAAAGCAGAAATTAATTTTTACAAATTTCCCACACCCAGATTAATACCGTAGAATATACAGTAGTACTGATGCCAAAGAAATGGAAACAATCCTCAGAAACTGGTACCAAAGTACAAAGGTGTTGAGTAAGTAATACTATTCTACAATAATATGGAAACATATACTTCTATCACTGTTGATGACAGTCTCTAGAGAACTACAGGGAATTCATAGATATATAAGTTCTTTTGCTTACCAGGCTGTGGCCAAGCTTTCAAGTAATTTCTGACTAGTTATGTAACATTTCAGTTCTCTCTTTTAAGACATGAACTTGTGGTAGATACTGTTCCAGATAACATTACATCATTTGATCATTTGAATAAGGATGTTGTACCCAAAATGTATCTGCCTTAGGCTGGGTTTACATGGTGCTTTATTACTGCAGAGCTAAATGGAATATCTAATTGCAGTAATGAGTAGCACATATTACTATTAGTGATGGGCGAACCGCCCCGGAATTTGTCTAGTTTCAGGTGGTTCGGGTCCAAGATTAGTTTTGGTTCGAACAAGTTCGGTACGAACCACACCTTAAAATGGCTTGAAACATGAGGGCTCTTTTTGGGGAACCATACTAATTTTTGTTCTGAGATCTAAGTTGTTTATGAGACATGTAGATGTTTTTGGAACCAATATGTTGCCCCAGATCATTCACATACAGGGCCGTCGTTGGGGGGGGTGCAAACTTGGAAATTGCCCAGGGCCCCGTCCCCAAAGGGTCCCGCGGGATCTGGAGCCTGATGATGCCGGATGCTGGAGTCAGGCCCGGCCATATCAATAACAAAAAGGGACCCAGTGTAATGTGCTGCAGAGCCCCTTTCCAAGACCAGTAAAAATAACAAACATTTTTACTCACCTGTCCTACAGTATAATGTCCCATCATGATCCCTCCACACAGTATAATGTCCCATCATGATCCCTCCACACAGTATAATGTCCCATCATGATCCCTCCACACAGTATAATGTCTCATAGTGGCCCCTCCACACAGTATAATGTCTCATAGTGGCCCCTCCACACAGTATAATGTCTCATAGTGGCCCCTCCACACAGTATAATGTCTTATTGTGGCCCCTCCACACAGTATAATGTTTTATAGTGGCCCCTGCACACAGTATAATGTCTTACAGTGGCCCCTGCACACAGTATAATGTCCCCATAGCAGCCCCTCTACACAATATAATGTCCCATGGTAGATCCTCAACACAGTATAATGTCCCAGAGTTACCCCTACATTAATAAAAAGAAAAATAATCACACATACATAGACACTTTCTAAAAATTTCGGGTTCAGAAAATTTTCTGGGGTTTTGATACCCACAAACTATTCATATACTCAGAACATAATAAGAGGAGGCCCAGGGGAGGTGAAAAAACATAATAATAATCCCCCAGGCTACAGCGTGAATATCGGGTCCTCTTCAGCCTCCCCAGTGATGTCAGGGACTGCTGAGACCTATGATTTATCCTTATGATGCCACGTGTCCCATGAGACTACTGAGGCCCAATCACAGGCCTAAGAAATAGGACCCATGCCGGAGCCCAGGGGAGGTGAGTAACACTGTTTGTTATGTTTTCTCACCTCCCCTGGGCCTCCGATCCTTATACTCTGAGGGTCTAAAGAGATCCAACAGTATAATAGTAATTTGTGGGTGGTGACCCCCCCAGGTGGTGACCCCCCCACAAACTACCATTATGGGGGGTGGCTCTCACTGTAGCAGTACCCCTGGAGATAGCTTGGAGTTACCTCAGGTTGGGAACCACTGCTCTGGGATCTCTTCACACTGCAGAGTATAATAAGCGGAGGCTCAGGAGCAGTGTAAAAAAATAACACACACTTGTACTCACCTCCTATCACCTCTCCTGGGCATCTTCACGGCGTCTCTTTGTGTCCTCTTCAGCTTTCTTCCAGCCATCGGCTGATGCCATACGCCCCAGGGGGGTCACCACTTAGGCCCAATCACAGGTCTCAGCAGTGACCCCCGGGAGTGTGATGATGACCGCAGTCACCTGGTGTGCGTGACATCAGCCGAATATCTGTAGAGGATACTGAGGGACCACCAGATGCTCAGCAGAGATAAAGCAAGGTGAGTGTATGTGTTTTCTTTTTACCCTCACCTCCCCTGGACCTTCACTTATTTTACTCTGAGGTCTGAAGAGACCCCAGAGTATTATAGTGTTTTGTGGGTAGTAAATCCCAAAAGATTAGTGTTTAGGCAAACCTGAAACTTTTGGAAATCTTGGATTGAATCTGGTTCTAAACTAATCAGTTCACTCTTCCCGACTTGTAATTTGTGATGAGTCCATTTGGCTTCAGGCTTTGCTTATTTTTTTGCTCCTTTATTTCCTATACTGCTGTATTTTGAAGGTTTTTTTGGGTAAGGTTGATGGGTTGCCACAGGAACACATGACTCTCCATGTAGGTCTACCTACCTGCCAAGGGGAAAGTTAGCCTAGCTGGAACTAGAAAGTCTCATTGCCAATGTGACACCACAACAACCTGAACCGGATTTAATGCCTTTTTCCTCCCTAGGTTATCAGTCCTGATGGTGAGTTTCCTGATTATTCTCAGGACTCCTTGTGTTCTCATCCTGGTGCATTTTCTATAGTAAATCTGCCCATATATATTTTACTATGGAGCAATTCTGTAAAATTTACGAAAAGTCATGAGATTACTGTATGGAGCTGTTCCTCATATATATATATATATTGGCGGCCTGTGCTGCTTTTACACCTGTTACCACCATCCTCAGGTAGGTCAGGTAGGTTGTGTCACTCTCATGGTATAATGTTGGAGGGGATGGAAATGAGGAGGGGGCACTCATGACAACTTTACACTTCACCCACTAATGTTTTATAATGGGGCTGCTTTTACATATAGATGTAGCAGGCACCAAGTGAGCCTTAGTTCTGTGTCATGGCGCACTATCCCACCAGCCGCTCTAATACATGTGATATGTCAGTAGTGTAAGCACAGTCTGATCATTCTTAGTGCGCCAAAATAGTTCATAGACCGCCTGCGCCTGCTCATAGACCACCATCTGTACATGGATGACTATGTGGAGGTTCATAGACCGCCTGCTCCATCTGTACATGGACGACTATATGGCAGTTCAGAGACCTCCTGCTCCATCTGTACATGGATGACTATGTGGTAGTTCATAGACCATCTGCTACATCTGTATATGGATGAGTATATGGCAGTTCATAGAATGCCTGCTCCATTTGTATATGGATGACAATGCGGCGGATCATAGACTGCCTGCTCCATAGCCATATGGACGACTATATGGCTGATCATAGACCGCCTGCTCCATCTGTATATGGATGACTATGCGGCTCTATTTGCATCTCTGTGAATTATGGTAACTGTGTAATGAAATAATCGGAGACAATAAATGACACCGGACACGGTAACGGCTGATTTTATATTATAATACCATTTATTAGCAATAAGCAGAGGAGCCATTACTAATAATGGCTTGTGTTATATCCTACTAAATGATGGGGGTTGTGGTCCCTATCTCAGGTCCATGGAGTCTGAGCGTCTGTGATGGTCCATCTGACCATCCATAAATAAGGTCCTGAGATAAGAGCCCCAACCCGATGATCCAGAGGAAGGCGAAGAAAAACCCCAGAGATCTGAGTCTCAGGGGAAAAAAATAATTCCTCCCTGACCCCAAATATGGCGATCGGCGATATAACCCTGGATCATGTCTATCCATCTGCCTACTGCCATACCAGAAACCTGCTCCGAAGAGCTTACAGAATAGGAAATACTGCCCGAAGGCTCACAATGTACATAGATGTGTATACAATAATATTACATAATATCATCCCCTGTAATGATGGGGGTTATCCTGCTCCGGAGAGCTTACACACTAAGAATATTGCCCGGAGGCTTACAATGTGTATAGTTGTAGATACATCGTGTATCTCATCCCCTGTAATGATGGGGGTTATCCTGCCCCGAAGAGCTTACAGACTATTGTAAGGAATCCTCTCTATGGTGATACATAATAAATGATGTCCATGATGGCCGCTTATCTCTAGAGCAGGAGCTACACGGCGACTTCAGCCACAACACACATCACACAGCCAAAGACCTATGTGTAGTGCAGCTGGCATCTCTGCCAGGGAACGCCAATGCAATTGTGTCTCGATGACTCACAAGGGCGCGATCGCCCAACGATACAGGTCATTTTGAGTTTTGGACCCGACCATCAGTTGCAACCACTCCCAGAACACCAATCTACTAATCCCTATTAGCAGACTCGACGCTCTTACTTGCTCGTCATAACGCAACCACATTCACTTCCATTAGAGCTAATGGAAAAAGCGCTACACTGCGATCTCCAACCACATGACATACACCGCAGCCAAGGCCACCATGGAGCCCCAACCTCAGAGATAGGAACCATCCTGGTCATCATTAGCCCTAGTCTAAAGAGAGGATTCCTGCCAATAAAGTCATTCTCCAGAAGTCTATTGACCGGACATTGACTTCATGGCTTACAATCTATTTTGGAAGGTTCCTTCTGACCTTCCATGATAAGACCAGCCCTGCTCTTATGAGCTTACAATCTTAAGAAAACCATCATTGACCCTATAAGGACCACCGTTATGAGTTTCAATCAGCAGCCATGTTAAACCAAAAATCCTGCAGCTGCGTGCAGGCCATGAGCTGTTACAACTTCATCTTCAATGACCCCAAAAAATCATGAGGGGCAATTTAGGATAAAAAAAAAAAAAACAATTGAAGACTATGAAGGCACTCATGGTATGAAATATAGTGGGAGTGGTCATTTAAAGGTTAATGTCCTTGCCCTGAGGAGCTTACAATCTAGAAGAAGGAACCCTCTTATCCCTAGTCTAATACAAGATGTGTTCTGTGATTTTTTTGTTTTGCGATGAGAATTTGAGAACGATGAGAACGTTGCGATGACTTGTGATGAGACGATTTTCTTCTTGAGAAGACTTTGTGTAAAGAACTTCTGTTCATATAAAAGAAAGGATAAAAACAAAATCAATCATTTCCTCTGATCTTCTGATTGTCCTAGCCCCACCCCCTGAGCCACCCAGCCCCACCCCTGAGCTGCCCAGTCCCACCCTTGCACTTCTCAGTCACACCTTATCTCTACTATTAGCATTTACACTTAATAAACTGATTTCACATTGGCTGCTAACACCCTTGGGAATTTGTGGGATCTTTCTTTCAAGTTGAAAAATGCTACTTTGAAAATCTATGATTTTACTTTGAGGTTTACTAAAACTAAGGCTATGTGTTATTTTCCCTGCAGCGCTTCTGCAGGAAAACTGTAGGATTACATCTGCAATTACTGATAGAAAAGGAACCTGATAATGTAACCCCCCTCCCCTATTCTCCTAGGTCTCACATCCCCCTACAGATCCTATTGAAAGACATTGTTTATTGTAGGTAATTTGGCCAAACCTCTGTGTCTAGTTATTAAGACACAAAATCTAAAATAATAATATGATATAAAAAATAATATAATGATAAGTGTCGGGTATAACGCTCCGGTACTTACCTCTAAATGTTTGTGGAGGAGGCGGCTCCGTCCATATGCTAATGGAGAGGCTGAAATAAAGTGATATATAGAAAGTGAGTGATTATAAAACATGAAGCCGTCACCATCACACAGATATCAAGTCATTCACAATACAAGGACATGAAGAACAATGGAAAGTGAGGCCACATGACTGCCCACAGGAAGTGACAACACATTAGCGGTGCATGACTTCCCAATGACACCGCCCACAGGAAGTGACATCACATGTCAGTGGGTTGTTATATCCATCTATTATAACTATTTCTCGGTGGACTGGACATGAATCTTATATTTACTAAACCCCACTCTCATGTATTATACCAGAAATGAGGTCACAATCCACACTGGAAATCTGTGATAAATCTGCCATGTCTCAAGTTGCCCAATTAGATATAAAAACCCCTCAGTCCCTAATATTTTCTTATATATAAAGCGCTAGAATGGTGGTGGGAAAAAGTCACAAGCTTTGGCGCACATCTCATTTGCGCAAAAATTAGCAAAGCTTGCCACATTTCTAAAGTATGGGTGGAGCTTATCAGCAGGGGAGGGATCACATTATTATGAGTTGCACCAAAAAATTTACTCATTTTTGGTTTTCAAAGTAATTCTCACCTTCTTTTCCCCCCAAATGTATGTTAAAAAAAAACTTTCAAAATAATTGTCATGTCCCCGGTCACTTGGGGAAGTGTCTGTAGATTTTGGAACCTCTAGTAGAATTTGTGTCTTTCCCTCTTTGGAGATCCGTGGAGGTGATTTTAAAATTACCGCTTTGGGCTGCAATCACACAGGATGTTTTGGTGCAGTTTTTTGAGTCAAAGCCAGGAGTGGAATGGGAAAGATAAAGGAAGGGCGTACACTTCTCCCATCTGCTGGATACTGGATGTGGGTCAGAAAAGCTGCACCAAAAACTGCATATGTGATTTCTTTCTTAGTAGAGATGAATCAGCTCATACAGAGCTGGGTTCGATCTAAATATTCCAAATTGTTTGGTTTTTAAAAAAGGGGGAGCACTGGGGGGCGCTGTGTCAGGTAATCATGGAGGAAGGTTAAATCCATCTACACTGAATCCTAAATTCTCCCCAGCATGGCGCCCCCTATAGTAATTTGGTAAATCTACACTGTACATACCTGGTGTAGTCCTCTCCTCAGCATCCTCTGAACAACTGAGGTAGTGTCAGGTATATTTATGCACTTGCCATCATTGTGATGTCATCATGTTGTGGTGATGTCATAATGGTCTCGGAATTCCAATACAAAAGGTCAATCTAATTTGCATATACAGTAAAGGTCAATCTCATTTGCATATGCCACTTACAATATATTATGTTTTTTAAACTCTGGAAACTCCTTTAATAATACTTAATCCTGCCTCTGTGTACCCTTATCATATTACTTTCTCTTTCATAGCCCTGAGTTAGGAAATATAGAACAAGATATAACATGAGACGTCAGTGCGGAGCCCTGTGATTGGATAAAAGCAGGAGGGCCTGGGATGACTTTTATACAGGTTACAGGGCTGCAATGTGACATATAATACCTTATATATAGTAATGTGTAGTTGGGGATATAAGACTGCTCACAATACGCACCTCAGTTAAACCTTCCTGTCAATTGCTGACAAAATACCACTTTCAAAACAAAGATATGCAATAGCGCTCCCTTTGAATTACGATCACCATATTTAACAACAACACTGCACCCCTACTTTTACTGACACCTAAAACACTTGGAAAAAGCCTGTACTGGAATATATATTTCATATTAGTGCCAAAATCACCTCCAGACAGACCCACAACGGCGCTAACTACATATGTGCAAATTCCGACCAATCACTGTCAAGGAGTCTCGCCCTACTGCCATATTGGAGGTTCTCCACCCATGAATCATCCCCACTTCAGACCCCAGAGTATAATAAGTTGGGGCCCAGGGGAGATGCAGACAAATTAAAAAACACCCTTCCTCACATCTCCCTGTTGTCCAGTCTTCACCGCAGCCTCTTCCAGCCTCTTCTCTGATGTCCCGTCCCCCGGGGTCACCAGTGAGGCCCAATCACATTGAGCCCACCAACATCATGATGCTGGAACCTTGTCCAAACGGAAACTTGTTGGTGAACTTCATTATTCATTATTTTTAAAACCCCACAAACTACCATTAGGGTCTCTCATCGTGCGCACCCCTGGGAATAGATGGACACAGTGGCGTAAATATCGTGGTAGCAGCCATAGCAGCTGCCATACGGCCCGTGAATTTACGGGGCCCCTGATGCTTTTTTTTTTTTTTTTAATAGGCCATTACTTTCTGGAGTAACCCAAGCAGGTAACAGGCCCTATTTACTTACTGATGCCTGCTTCTACTCACGGCCACCTCTGCTTCCCCTTCTGCGTCCCATATCACTTCTCAGGGGCCCCCTGGAGGGCAGAAGAGGAGGCAGCTGTGAGCAGGAGTGGGATCGGTAAGTGAGGCTGCGGGCCCGCGGCAAGAGTATTTGTTGAATGAACCCCAACAAATACTGCTATTATTATACTCTGTGTAATTATTGGAGGCCCAGAGGAGGTGAGAGAACATAAAAACCAGTGTTACCTCTCCTGTGCTCTGGCGTAACTCCCTGCAGTCTTTGAGCCTCTTCAGTAACGTCACAGACGTCATGTGAGCCAGGCTGGTGTTGCGACGCATAATCAGGGCCGATGTTAGGGGGGGGGGGGGGCAAACGGGGCAATTGCCCAGGGCTCCCATCTCCAAAGAGGCCCCCAGGATCTGGAGCCTGATGACTCCGGATCCCTGAGTCAGGCCCGGCCATAACAATAACAGAAAGGGACCCAGCGTCATGTGCCGCAGCGCCCCTTTCCAAGGTCAGTAAAAATAACAAACATTTTTACTCACCTGTCCTACACGTCCAGCGTCATCTTATGGCCTTTAGGTGACATCACGCGATCTGGAGTGTGCTGACAGCGTGCTACACATGACTGCTGAGTCCCAATCACAGGTGTCAGCAGTAACATCCAGAACACGTGATATCAGCTGCAGAGAAGAGGAAGCCAGCGGTGGCGGGGTCAGCAGAGCAGTGTGAGGAGGCCCAGGAGAGGTAAGGCAAGGTGAGTATAACTGTTTGTTATTTTGCCTTACCTCCCCTGAACCTCCGATTATTATACTCTGGGGGTCTGTGTGGGTCCACTGTAGAGCATTATACTGGGGGCCCCTCTGGAGACATATTATACTGTGTTGGACCACTGTGGAGAATTATACTGGGGGAGCCCTCTGGAAAGCATGCTATATTCTGTGGGGCCACTGTGGAGCATTATACTGGGGGGGGCCCTTCTGGAGAGCATACTACACTCTGTGGGACCATTGTGGAGCATTATACTAGGGGGGGAACTCTGGGGAGCATATTATACTGTGGGCCACTGTGGAGCTTTATACTCGGTGGAGGGGCAGGAGCCTGTTATATTGTGTGGGGCCAATATGGAGTGTTGTGTATTGTGTGTGGCTTCTCAGGAGTATATTAAACTTTGTGGGGCCACTGTAGAGCATTATACTGTACTGGCCATGGAGCTATTTGGGGGTGCACAGTACTATAGAGGCTGATTATACTGGGAACATATTCAGTAACACCAGGTAGTCAGCACATATGTAAGACCTCAGTGAAGGAGCCGTGGTGTAGGCTATTAGCAGGAAGCTGTTGGGTGGGGCCTCAGAACAAGTTCCTCTGGTGGGCCTAAGGCCCTTCAGTCCGACACTGTATAAGGGAGAACTATAATGTATAAAGGGGCTCTTATTTATAAGGGAGAAATTATATTTAAGGGTGGGTTACTATATATAAGGAGGAAACTGATAAGTATGATGGGGTTATTATAAGGGGGAACTATTATATATAAGGGGACTATTATAAAGAGAAATTATACAGGGGGCTATTTTTAGGGTGAACAATTATTTATAAGACAGGCTATTATTTATAAGGGAGGAACTATTTATAAGAGGCCTATAAAATGGGGGAAATTATATATAAGGCATCTATTATAAGGGGGGAGCTATTATTTATAAGAGGGGAACTATTTATAAGGGGGATATAATTGTTAAGTGAGATTATTTATAAAGGGGGCTATACATGCCCACTTGGACATGTTTGCCCCCCATGTGCTGAACCCCTAGCTATGCCTCTGCTTCAATTCAACTCTGGCCACTAAGCCTAATAATAGACGGACTCTGTATGGATTTTCATTGCAGCAGACACCTCATTTACATCTCAGACAGGATTACAATAGAAGATAATATTTCTATAGATAACACCACTTACCCATGATTACATCCACTACTGAACTACTGACAATAGATGATGTCACAATTTATCTACTGCCCCTCCCTGTATAGAGCAAGTCTAGAAAACTCAATGGGGGATATCTATCATCTGCCCCTTTTTTGACCATACTTTTCACAGGTGCGCCTTCTTTTAGACTAGTTTTATAGTGGTGCTTATTTATGATGTAGGCGCACCTCCTTGTTAGATATTGTGCGCATGTTAGTTAGCTTAGATGCACCATGTGCACTTTGCACCTTTTTTATGCAAAAAGGTGCAAGTGTTTAAAAATTTGGCAATTGCTCCTTTCTAATGCATTCTAATCTGACGGGCTCTTTGCACTCCATGGACTGGAGTGCATTTGCACCTATTTTGCACCTTTGTAAAAAAGACACAAGTCATAAATAGAGAGTAAAAAATTATGCAAATGCTTCACAAATGAAGCATAGGACAGAAAATGACCTCAAAAAGGCATAATACACGTAAAAAAAAAAGGCGCATGTAGCTTAATAAATGTGCCCCAATGAGTCAGCCCCTGTCTATTGCTGCAAAACTGCTGTAAAGCATATCACTAAATGCTGTTAACAGAGCAGGGAGAAGCTCAGGCAAGAAGACAACCAACATAATCACATCTAAAAATAAAAAAGATTTAAAAAATTGATATATTTTGCTGGTTTTAACAGATTGGCGATACATTTATTTTAAACACAGCAAAACCTTTTAGTGTAGTGAACTGTGAGCAGATTATGAGTTAGAAGAGAGTGTCTGATATTATCGAGCTCTTATCTGGACAAGCACAAGTATATAAGATAGCATTGTTTAAACAGTAGCTGTGCTATATAGTAGATTGTATTTTATAGATTGTAAGCTCTCATGAGCAGGGCTCTAACTACTATATACTATATAGTTTTGCTAATGAACACAATAAATAGTGAAAGGTGTCCATAGTCTATAAACCTGTAAAGGGATTATTAAATCACTATTAAAAGCTGGCTGGACCACTGTACCAAACAAGCCCTCTGACCTCCTTTGTCTCCCTATTTCCTCACAGATTGTGACCTCTCACGAGCAGGGCCATTACTACTATTGTTTGAAATGTTTATGTCTTTGTAACACTATAATGTCTCATTGTCTGTTCATTTCCTCTCTGATTTGTAAAGTGCTGCAGAATATGTTGGCGCTATATAAAGTTATTATTATTATAATTGGACTATATTCGGTGTCATCTTCATTTGTTCCTTTCCCGACAACCTTACAAATGTATGCTCAGTTTAGCTGACCATTTATCATCAGCGTTTGATGTTGGTGCACCCCACGTGATCACTGACAATCCCAATCACAGGCCTCAGTGGTGACTCTGGAGCACATGTTGTCAGTCAGAAGACAGAAGAGGACACCTGAGAACTGACTGTCAGGCAGGATCAGGCAAGGCGAGTGATTCAGAGCTCCAATCAGAGGCAGTCAGTGTTAGAGCTCAAAATCATGCCCCATTCATTCTTTCATGTACACGGATCAGTCGTCCTGGTCTCTTTGCAGAGAAACAGCCCCAAAGCATGATGTTGCCACCCCCATGCTTCACAGTAGGTATGGTGATCTTTGGATGCAACTCAGCATTCACTCTCCTCCAAACACGACGAGTTGTGTTTCTACCAAACAGTTCTACTTTGGTTTCATCTGACCATATGACATTCTCCCAATACTCTTCTGGAACATCCAAATACTCTCTAGCAAACTTCAGATGGGCCCGGATATGTACTGGCTTAAGCAGGGGGACACGTCTGGCACTGCAGGATCTGAGTCCCTGGTGGCGTAGTGTGTTACTGACGGTAGCCTTTGTTACGTTAGTCCCAGCTTTCTGCAGGTCAGTCACTAGGTCCCCCCCGTGTGGTTCTGGGAATTTTGCTTACCATTCTTGTGATCATTTTGACCCCACGGGGTGAGATCTTGCATGGAGCTCCTGATGGAGGGAGATTCTCAGTGGTCTTGTATGTCTTCCATTTTCTAATTATTGCTCCCACAGGTGATTTCTTCACACCAAGCTGCTTGCCTATTGCAGATTCAGTCTTCCCAGCCTGGTGCAGGTCTACAGTTTTGTTTCTGGTGTCCTTCCACAGCTCTTTGGTCTTCACCATAGTGGAGTTTGGAGTGTGACTGTTTGAGGTTGTGGACAGGTGTCTTTTATACTGATAACAATGTCAAACAGGAGCCATTACTACAGGTAATGAGTGGAGGACAGAGGAGCCTCTTAAAGAAGAAGTTACAGGTCTGTGAGAGCCAGAAATCTTGCTTGTTTGTAGGTGACCAAATACTTATTTTCCACCATAATTTGCAAATAAATTCTTTAAAAATCAGACAATGTGATTTTCTGGATTTGTTTTCTCATTTTGTCTCTCATAGTTGAGGTCTACCTATGATGTCAATTACAGGCCGGCCTCATCTTTTTAAGTGGGAGAACTTGCACAATTGGTGGCTGACTAAATACTTTTTTCTTGACTGTATAACCCACATAGGGTTTCCTCTGAGGTTTTGGTTTTCATAACTGCTGAGGTTTATATTATTTTAGTTTTGGTTGTTGGTATTTTTTTCTGAATAGTTGCTGACTGGGCAGGGTGGTCGGTTTTAATTTCAGTCCTCATGTGAAAATATATATAGGGTATGTTCTTCTTTGTAGGGACAGAGCTAGTTTATTTTCCTAAGTAAACTGTACCTGTTTTTTTTTAGGAAGGTAGTAACTCTGCATAGTTAAATTTGCTGAGTTTGTTCCCACTGTACAGTGAGATAGGAGTGTGTAATTGTAAAATTGTGGGCGTTTGCAGGAGACTTGAGGTGAGTAACCGTTTCAAGTGTTTGCTTTGGTGCACTCCAACACATCCGGCTGCTTTCCATAGTGCAATCTGGGGTGTTGTCCAATTTGTAAGCAGTTGTCTGGTTTATATGATGACATTTTTAGGCTACCTCACTTTACTTTGGTTATCTCTGTCGCGCTCATTGAAATGAATGGGATTGCCGTCCATCACCAGACATGCCTTCACCAGACATGCCTGGCTGCGGTCACGCTGAATGTGCAGCGGGGGAAAGAGGATGCCTTGTTCTCAATATCAGTGCAGGTCTTAGCAGTCAGACTCCTACTGATCAAGTATTTATCTTCTATCCTATGGCTAGAGGTTAATACTTTTTGTGACATCACACCAGTAATTCTTTCTCATATATACTGCCTGTTGAACAATAATTGAATCACACTGCCTACTACTGGCAAACAGTGGTACTGCAGGAAACTAGCCATGAAACTTGACGTTAAATGGGTAGCCTAAGGGATTAAGAAATTAAATTAGCATCATTAAATGTTATAAAATTAAAAATAAATATTCCTCACCTGTTAAATTTGCCGCTTCTTCATATCAATGCTCAGGTGGACTTCTCATGGCGTCTGGCATTCTCCTTTGACGTCATAGCATTCTGACTCTCCTCCGACAGATTATGTCATGGAAAAGAAGGAATGAACGTTATAAATTTTGCATAACTGATCCTTTTCTTCTCCAAGAAACTAAGATGCCACCAGAGGTGCATGGCAGCAGCTTAGGCTGTTTTCACACTACCAGCAGATTGACTGATGTTCTGATCTAACAGAGAATCCTCCTACCTCTCGCCCAATATGCTTCTTGACAGACTACAGTCAGGCTTCAGACCCCATCACTCCACAGAAACTGCCCTAACCAAGGTCACTAATGACCTTCTAACCGCCAAAGCCACACGTCATTATTCTGTCCTCCTCCTCCTCGACCTCTCCTCTGCCTTTGATACAGTGGACCATTCCCTCCTGCTAGAAACTCTCTCATCCCTTTGGCATCTCTGACCTGGCCCTTTCCTGGATCTCCTCATACCTCACCAACCGCACATTCAGCGTCTCCCACTCACCACCTCCCCGCCATGCTCTCTTTCTGTAAGTGTCCCCCAAGGCTCCGTCCTAGGACCCCTCCTGTTCTCCAACTACACCCTAGGCCTTGGCCAACTCATAGAATAGCATGGTTTCCATTACCATTGCTATGCTGACGACACCCAAATATATCTCTCTGGACCAGACATTACCTCTCTGTTGTCCAGAGTCCCAGAATGTCTAGCAGCCGTAGCCTCCATTCTCTCCTCCCGCTTTCTCAAACTCAACATGGAGAAAACGGAGTTCATAATCTTCACCCCTCCACGCTTGACCCCTCTACCTGACCCATCTATCAAAATTAATGGAACCACTACCACCCCAGTCCCACAGGCCCGCTGCCTTGGGATAACCTTATACTCTGGCCTATCCTTCAAGCCGCATATTCAAACCCTCAATACCTCCTGCAACCTCCAACTCAAAAACATCCACAGAATCCGCCCCTTCCTCACCACTGAAACTACAAAGATGCTGGTTCACGCCTAGACTACTGTAACACCCTTCTCCCTGGCCTCCCAGCAAACACTCTCGCCCCCCCTCCAGTCCACCTTAAACTGTGCTGCTCGCTTAATACACCTCTCCCCTCGTTCTTCATCGGCCGCTCCCCTCTCCTGATCCCTTCACTGGCTACCCATTGCCCATTGAATAGAGTTCAAATTACTAACACTGACATACAAAGCCATCCACAACCTGTCCCCTCCATATATCTCCGACCTAATCTCCCGCTACCTGCCCACACGTAACCTCCGATCCTCCAAAGACCTCCTACTCCGCTCTGCTCTTATCCGCTCTTCACACAAACGTCTCCAAGACTTCTCCCGTGTATCCCCCATACTCTGGAACTCACTACCAAGACACATCAGACTGTCCCCCACCCTCACAAACTTCAAGAAGGCCCTGAAGACTCACCTATTCAGGAAGGCCTACAACCTCCAATAACGCTACTGTCACCACACCACCACCTGTACAGCCTCTACCCCCACCTTCTGTCTCTATCCCTCTTCCCTCATAGATTGTAATCCCTCGCAGGCAGGGCCCACTATCCCACTGTGCCAGTTGGTCACTGTTTGTATTATCTGTTTTGTACAATAATAATAATAATAATTAACTTGAACAATGGTAAACGTCCGGGTCACAGCACCAATAACTTCCTGGTTATGTTATGTTCAGAGGGGTATTACATAAAATACCCCTGTGATTAGGCTATGCGCACCGCAGAAAATTTAGCTCCACCCACTTCTATGTTGAGTCTGCCCATTCTCATCCATTTTATAATGTTCTCCTCCAATTGCCCCACAGTATGAAGTCTCCTCTCCTGGTGCCCCAGTTTAAACTGTGGGAAACTAGAGGGGGGCATTAAATTGGGGTAGCTTCGAGGGGGACATTAACCTGGGGCAACTAGAGGGGGACATTAAACTGGGGCAGCTGGAGGGGGACATTAAACTGTGGGGTTACTTGGAGGGGGACATTAAACTGTGGGGTTACTTGGAGGGGGACATTAAACTGTGGGGTTACTTGGAGGGGGACATTAAACTGGGGTCAACTAGAGGCAGACATGTCCCCCTCCAGCTACCCCCACGGTTTAATGTCCTCCTCCAGTTGCCCCCCAGTTTTAATGCTCCCTTACAATTTGCCCCCATTTTAATGTCCCTCTCCAACTGCCCACAGTTTAATGTCACCCTCCATCCCCCCGTTTAATACCCCCCCTTCATCTGAACCCAGTTTGATGTCCCTCTCCATCTGCCCCCAGTTTAATGTCCCCCTTCATCTCCCCCCAGTTTAATGTCCCCCTTCATCTGCCACCAGTTTAATGTGCCCCCTTCATTTGCCACCAGTTTAACATATTAAAACACTGATACTCACCTCTCCTCATTCCCCTGCCACTCTGTGAGATCCTTTTTCCTGGACTGTTCAGGGAACTACAAGCGCGATGTGAGTGACATCATCACATTGAGACCGCTGCTACAGGGACCGGAGCACACAAGGATGTGCTTTACACACAATGGTGAAGCAGGGGCTGTCCATGGACGGCTCCTGCTTCATCACTGTATTTAACTCATCTGCGTCCAGAGAGGACCCGGAATCCCGGACGGTTGGGAGGTATGCCCAACAGAGGCCCCAGTACCATAGGGCCGGTGCAAGTGCACCGTTGGCCATATGGTTAATGCGGCCCTGTATATAGCTGAAAGAACTGGTGACGGCGCGCATGCCAACACGGCTCTATAGTTATTGTGGATTAGATACACCACTTATTTTGGTTATAGATGGGTGAACCTCACATGATTCCTTTCATTATAGGTTCGGATGGCTTGGATCCAAGATTTGTTTCAGGTCAAACGGTATGAACCACAACTTAAATTGGCTTCAAACATAGCGTGGAACACTGTCAGGGCTCCAAGGAACATATCTATAAAACATAGTTTAGAACACTGTCAGGGCTCCTAGAAATCTATCTAAATAACAGTGTGGAACACTCTTAGGGCTCCTAGGAACCTATCTATAAAAAGTAGTGTAGAATATTCTTACGACTCTTAGGAACCTATCTTTAAAACATAGTGTAGAACACTCTCAGGGCTCCTGGGAACCTATCTATAAAACATAGTATAGAACACTCTTAGGGATCCTAAACTCCTTGCAGGACGATTAAGCCTTTTCCAACATCCACCATACCGTTGAAATGGATGTCGAATCTTTAAAGGGAATCTGTCAGGGCAATTTGGGACACTAAACCACCAACACCTCCATATGGTCCTGGGGTTTAGTGTCCCAAATCACCCTGTTATAACACAATCCATGGACGCATTAAAAATAAAAAAGCTTTATACTCACCCTGCCCCTGTACTCCCCGCGCCTGCGCAGTTCTTCAATGAAGCCTGAGGAGTACACCTTGGCTTCAGTGCGCATGCCCCGCAATTACGCAGTGAAGCCGGGGTGTCCATCTTTGGCTTCACTGAAGAATAGCGCAGGCACCGGGAGGTGTGCCTCATGAATAAAATGGACCATTCTCACCAAACAGCATTGATTCTCTAGGTAAGTATTAAGGTTTTTTTATTTTTAATGCACCTGCGGATTGCATTACGACAGGGCGATTTGGGACACTAAACCCCAGGTCTATAAGGACCTGTGGGTGGTTTATTGTCCCAGATTGACCTGACAGATTCCTTTAAATATGGTGGCTGCTCAGTAGCTGCTGGCTCTCGGTAGAGCCTGCTCTGATTCTGACATTTAGATGCCTTAATCACGTTTGATGCTTTGATGCCTCAGTCACTATTTATTAGTGGAGTTTGAGTGCCACCAATTTGGCTGAGATAGCTGTCCCCCTAGAACAATATCCAGAGGTGGTGATCTGCTGCCTAAACAGCCAGGGGCCTATTGAAGGCTCACAGGTTTGTCTGCAAGACAATTCTATTACCGGCGATGCTAGGACTGCTTGGATTGCCTATTATACCACAATGCATTAGCATTGCAATATACAGTGCCTTGCGAAAGTATTCGGCCCCCTTGAACTTTTCAACCTTTTGCCACATTTCAGGCTTCAAACATAAGGATATAAAATTTAAATTTTTTGGTGAAGAATCAACAACAAGTGGGACACAATCGTGAAGTGGAACGAAATTTATTGGATATTTTAAACTTTTGTAAAAAATAAAAAACTGAAAAGTGGGGCGTGCCAAATTATTCGGCCCCCTTAAGTTAATACTTTGTAGCGCCACCTTTTGCTGCGATTACAGCTGCAAGTCGCTTGGGGTTTGTCTCTATCAGTTTTGCACATCGAGAGACTGAAATTCTTGCCCATTCTTCCTTGGAAAACAGCTGGAGCTCAGTGAGGTTGGATGGAGAGCGTTTGTGAACAGCAGTTTTCAGCTCTTTCCGCAGATTCTCGATTGGATTCAGGTCTGGACTTTGACTTGGCCATTCTAACACCTGGATACATTTATTTGTGAACCATTCCATTGTAGATTTTGCTTTATGTTTGGGATCATTGTCTTGTTGGAAGATAAATCTCCGTCCCAGTCTCAGGTCTTTTGCAGACTCCAACAGGTTTTCTCCCAGAATGGTCCTGTATTTGGCTCCATCCATCTTCCCATCAATTTTAACCATCTTCCCTGTCCCTGCTGAAGAAAAGCAGGCCCAAACCATGATGCTGCCACCACCATGTTTGACAGAGGGGATGGTGTGTTCAGGGTGATGAGCTGTGTTGCTTTTACGCCAAACATATCGTTTTGCATTGTGGCCAAAAAGTTGGATTTTGGTTTCATCTGACCAGAGCACCTTCTTCCACATGTTTGGTGTGTCTCCCAGGTGGCTTGTGGCAAACTTTAAACGAAACTTTTTATGGATATCTTTGAGAAATGGCTTTCTTCTTGCCACTCTTCCATAAAGGCCAGATTTGTGCAGTGTACGACTGATTGTTGTCCTATGGACAGACTCTCCCACCTCAGCTGTAGATCTCTGCAGTTCATCCAGAGTGATCATGGGCCTCTTGGCTGCATCTCTGATCAGTCTTCTCCTTGTTTGAGATGAAAGTTTAGAGGGACAGCCGGGTCTTGGTAGATTTGCAGTGGTCTGATATTCCTTCCATTTCAATATGATCGCTTGCACAGTGCTCCTTGGGATGTTTAAAGTTTGGGAAATCTTTTTGTATCCAAATCCGGCTTTAAACTTCTCCACAACAGTATCACGGACCTGCCTGGTGTGTTCCTTGGTCTTCATGATGCTCTCTGCGCTTTAAACAGAACCCTGAGACTATCACAGAGCAGGTGCATTTATACGGAGACTTGATTACACACAGGTGGATTATATTTATCATCATCAGTCATTTAGGACAACATTGGATCATTCAGAGATCCTCACTGAACTTCTGGAATGAGTTTGCTGCACTGAAAGTAAAGGGGCCGAATAATATTGCACACCCCACTTTTCAGTTTTTTATTTTTTACAAAAGTTTAAAATAACCAATAAATTTCGTTCCACTTCACAATTGTGTCCCGCTTGTTGTTGATTCTTGACCAAAAAATTTAAATTTTATATCCTTATGTTTGAAGCCTGAAATGTGGCAAAAGGTTGAAAAGTTCAAGGGGGCCGAATACTTTCGCAAGGCACTGTATTGTACTAGTGATCAGATCCCCTGAGGTTCAAGACCCCTTGGGGGGTTCTAAAAGTAACAAAAACAAAAAAAAAGTCAAAATCATTCTCATTTCCCTTGATCACATATAAATATTGATATAATAAAACATGCATCCAGTAATGCCTGAACTACAAACATATAAAAATATTTTTCCAACATGGTAAATGCCGTTTTCCTTCCCCCCCCAAAATTTAATTTAAATTGATCAAAATATCAGACATTCCCCAAAATGGTATTAAAGAGAAATACAAAAATTTATGTCATATGCAGCCCCATATATGGAAATATAAAAAGTTACTGGTGTCAGTAAATGGTGAGAAAAACTACTGTATATAAGGCTAAGCTCCCATGTTGCAATTTCTGCAGTTTTTTTGAGCCAAATTCAATGAATCAGCCCCTGTCTATTGCTGCCTATGGCCGTGCAACTGCCTTAAAGCATATCACTAATTGCTGTTAACAGAGCAGGGGGACGTTCAGGCAAGAAGACAACCTTCATAATAAAATCTAAAAATAAAAAAAATAATATATTTTGCTCGTTTTAACAAATATTGTTGATACATTTGTTTTAAACACAGCAAAACCTTCTACTGTAGTGAACTGTGAGCAGATAATGAGTTAGAAGAGAGTGTCTAATATTATCTTAGCTCTTATCTGGAAAAGCACCAAACATATAAGATAGCATTGTTTTGTTATATTTTAACATAGTAACTGTGCTACAGTTTTACATACATTGTTAACTCTCATGAACAGGGCCCTCACTATTATTGTTTGATATGTTAATTAATAACCTACTTGTAAAACATAGTGCATGACACTGTCAGGGCTCCTAGGAACCTATCTATAAAACATAGTGTAGAACACTGTCAGGGCTCCTAGGAACCTATCTATAAAACATAGTGTATGATACTGTCAGGGCTCCTAGGAACTTATCTATAAAACATAGTGTATAACACTGTCAGGGCTCCTAGGAACCTATCTATAAAACATAGTGTAGAACACTGTCAGGGCTCCTAGGAACCTATCTATAAAACATAGTGTAGAACACTGTCAGGGCTCCTAGGAACCTATCTATAAAACATAGTGTATGATAATGTCAGGGCTCCTAGGAACCTGTCTATAAAACATAGTGTATGACACTGTCAGGACTCTTAGGTACCTATCTATAAAACATAGTGTATGACACTGTCAGGACTACTAGGAACCTATCTATAATACATAGTGTATAACACTGTCAGGGCTCCTAGGAACCTATCTATAAAACATAGTGTAGAATACTGTCAGGGCTCCTAGGTACCTATCTATAAAACATAGTGTAGAACACTGTCAGGGCTCCTAGGAACTTATCTATAAAACATAGTGTAGAACACTGTCAGGGCTCCTAGGAACCTATCTATAAAACATAGTGTAGAACACTGTCAGGGCTCCTAGGAACTTATCTATAAAACATAGTGTAGAACACTGTCAGGGCTCCTAGGAACCTATCTATAAAACATAGTGTATAACACTGTCAGGGCTCCTAGGAACCTATCTATAAAACATAGTGTAGAACACTGTCAGGGATCCTAGAAAACCATCTGTAAAACATAGTGTAGAATACTCTTAGGGCTCCTAGGAACCTGTAACGATGCTAGTTATCAGATCTGGAGTCCAATTGGTGAGGCTAACAGTACAGTACTTAAATAGTAGGAGATGCAGAAATACACATGTGGACAAAATTGTTGGTACCCCTCGTTTAATGAAAGAAAAACCCACAATGGTCACAGAAATCTGACAAAAGTAATAATATATAAAAATTCTATGAAAATGAACAAATGAAGGTCAGACATTGCTTTTCAACCATGCTTCAACAAGATTTTTTTAAAATATAAAACTCATGAAACAGGCCTGGACAGAAATGATGGTGCCCCTGAAAATAATGTAACCAAAGGGACATGTTAAATCAAGGTGTGTCCACTAATTAGCATCGCAGGTGTCTACAATCTTGTAATCAGTCAGTGGCCTGTATATAGGGCTACAGATACTCACTGTGCTGTTTGGTGACATGGTGAGTACCACACTCAACATGGACCAGAGGAAGCAAAGGAAAGAGTTGTCTCAGGAACTTAGAAAGAAAATTATAGACAAGCACGTTAAAGGTAAAGGTTATAAGACCATCTCCAAGCAGCTTGATGTTCCTGTGACTACAGTTGCACATATTAATCAGAAATCTAAGATACATGGGACTGTAGCCAACCTCCCTGGACATGGCCGCAGGAGGAAAATTGATGACAAATCAAAGAGAAGGATAATACTAATGGTAACAAAAGAGCCCAGAAAAACTTCTAAAGAGATTATCCTCAGGTCCTAGGACAGCAATGAGAGTGACGGTGGTCGTCATTTACAAGGGCAGTGGGACTGCAAAGGGATGGTTTTAATTGTGTTACTTCCTCTGCTACTACTACTTGATAGCTACAAGCCACATTCATACTGGGACTGGTGAATGACATGGCACAGGTGTGTCTAGGGATGAACCTAGCCTCTTTTCTGCCTGAGGCGGACTATAGAAAGGTGCCCCCCCACCAAAAAAAAAAAAATTGAGCTTACAGTGGGTATGGAAAGTATTCAGACCCCTTTAAATTTTTCACTCTTTGTTTCATTGCAGTCATTTGATAAAAGAAAAAAAGTTCATTTTATTTCTCATTAATGTACACTCAGCACCCCATCTTGACAGAAAAAAACAGAAATGTAGATATTTTTGCAAATTTATTAAAAAAGAAAAACTGAAATATCACATGGCCATAAGTATTCAGAGCCTTTTCTCAGTATTGAGTAGAAGCCCCTTCCTTTTGAGCTAGTACAGCCATGAGTCTTCTGGGGAATGATGCAACAAGTTTTTCACATCTGGATTTGGGGATCCTCTGCCATTCTTCCTTGCAGATCCTCTCCAGTTCCGTCAGGTTGGATGGTGAACATCGGTGGAGCCATTTTCAGGTCTCTCCAGAGATGCTCAATTGGGTTGAGGTCAGGGCTCTGGCTGGGCCAGTCAAGAATGGTCACAGAGTTGTTCTGAAGCCGCTCCTTTGTTATTTTAGCTGTGTGCTTAGGTATCATTGTCTTGTTAAAAAATTTCGATTTTTGTCTCATCTGTCCATAGGACATTCTCCCAGAAGCTTTGTGGCTTTTCAACATGTAGTTTGGCAAATTACTTGTCAGATTCAAGTTATTTCTGTGACCATTGTGGGTTTTTCTTTCATTAAACAAGGTGTACCAACAATTTTGTCCACGTGTGTATTAACCTGTACTATTCATTTCTGGAAAGTTGTTTCTAACTGGAAGTAGGCTTTAAAATGCTCATATTATACTTTTTAACCCTCCTGTACTTGGGCATATAAGTTTGGTACAAACTCAAGTTACACAGTCATAGTAAAGCATCTCAAAATTTTAGGGGACCAAAAAAAGCAATAGTATTCCATATTAGGGAGGTATTGTCTATAAGGTGAGGCACAGGAGCGGGCTATGCCATATCATTGAGGCCTTATATTTAGCAAAAGGTTTCAAAGATGAATTTGAGAATAACCTCCGTCCACAGGTCGTGTGTGGTATTGCAGCTCATTTGCTTTAACCCCTTCCTGCCGCAGTTTTTCTTTTTTTGATTTTCATTTTTTATTATAGTAAAATCAGCCCCCATTGGACAGGTTACCTGTGAAAACTAGAGAGGAAGGAGCTGTCCAATTAGTTTTTTTTTAATTATTTAATAATGTTAAAGATGAACCAGTAATCACCTCTCCCCAGGCCTCGGCCATTGGTGCCGGCAGCTCTGGTCTTTTGTATACAGGTCACCCGGTGACAACCCTTTTGTGCCGGGGACCGCTGCAGCCAATCACAGGCCTCAGCGGCTGTTAGTGAGGTGGTGAAGGCTAAGGCCTGTGATTGGCTGCAGTCAGTCAGTCACCTGGCACCTGTATACAGACGAATGGAGCTGCTGCTGGAAATGGAGGTCTGGGGAGAGGCAAATCCTGGTTTGTTATGTATAAGCGCTATTTAGCAGCAATATTACATAATAAAATTATAAGTCAGACAATCCCTTTACACTGGCCATACACACAAGATATTTATCTGCAGACCATTGGCAGATCCATCATATCTTAGTAGCATCTGCTGTTATTATTATGTGTATGACCACTAGAGATAAGCGAATAGATTCTGCAGAAGTGGAATTCAACCTGAATTTTAGGAAATCTTTGATTCGCCACGATTCCAGATTTCCTGAAGCTTCGTGGTAACGAATATTTAGTAAGGACCTTTGTGACATCAGACGGTCACAAGATATTCTCTAGTGATGCAATTGGGTTGGCATGTCTTTGCTTGTTAGCAGATCCTTCCACATGAATAAAAGTTGTCCGTGCTGCATAGAGAGAGAGAAACATGACCGCGGGATCCAAGGGCTTCCGGCATTTTGCCGCCCACTCCGGCTCTCTGTAGCCCAGAAATTGCTGTTTATTCGCCGTGAAGTAATTCTGATCGAAGTGAATTTTTTTGTGACTTCGAATCGAACTTTTGAGAAATTCGCTCATCTCTAATGACCACCACAGACATCAGATTCTTGGCAGATTTCAGTTTAGCTGCAGATAAATACCTTAGGCTCTATTCAGATCATGGTTTTTACATCATTTTAACAGATGCTAACGAACAGCCATCCGCTTACATGGAGACCAATGGTAAAAATCGTTATTCGTTTCTGTCTGTTTTTTTTTTTTTTTTTTTGGAGAGACACAAAAGTATGGAAGGAGAGGTGACAGGACAAGAGAGCTGAGCTTCAGTGCTGGAACGTAACCTGTGAACAGGTGTGGTGTAGTTTTTGGAAGAAAACAGCTATGTGTTTCTAATCATGGATAAATACCAGTACTGTGCATGGTATTTAAAGGGATTGTCCAGATTCAGCAAATGAATGTTAGTTTTGTATAATAAAAAGTTGTACAATTTTCCAATATACTTTCTGTATCAATTCTTCAAGGTTTTCTAGATCTCTGCTTGCTGTCATTCTTTGTTTACATTCAGTGCATAAAAATCAGTCCATGGTCATGTGATGGACACACAGCTGCACAGCTCGTTACACGACAGAGCTCCGATTACTGTGCTGTGATGAGCCGTGCACCTGTGTGCCCATTACCTGGATATTTATTTGCTGAAACTATACAACTCCTTTAATAAAGAAGTTGCAGCGCTCACTGACCATTGCAGCCTCTTGAAACAGTTGATCTGTGCAGTGTTGGACCCAGGACAGTGGAGTCTGAGTCCGGGACTAATTTTTGGTGGAGTCGGAGTTAGAAAAAAAAAGTTACCAACTCAGACTCCAGTTTCTAAATAAAATATCTTTTAATTACATTATCTAATTATAATATAATATAATTAGATGTATAGTTTGTTACATATTTACTTTCATAGGAAGTCAATCACTGCCTCTTTAAGGAATTAGAGGATCTTTACTGACTGACGGGTCCACTGTATAAGCACTTCTATCTCTTCTGTCACCCCATCTACCTCATGGATTGTAAGTTCTTGCGAGCAGGTAGCTCACGCCTATTGTACGAATTAATTTATAACACTGTAATGTCTCATTTTATCTGTATATGAATCCTATGCTTCGGAATATGTTGGCGCCCTATAAATAAAAATTATTTTTAAGGAATCAGAGTTGGAGCAGGCGTCGCAGCCCTGGCTGGACCCCACTGATATGTTATTGCTGACCATCTTTAGTACATTTTCCACTATTCTTGACAGTCCGGAGAATGACACATGAAACATCTGAAAGTCAATAATGTATTTGAACTAAAAGTAACTGAAAACCTTTCGCTAAAACAGGTTACACCATATATAAGCCATCATATAAACTATTATAAATTAGCGTATAAACAAAGCAGAACCTATATACATGTCAGGGGATAGCGGTGTTCTTCATTCAGTCTATGTCCAGGTCACTGTCATCACTATAGCACTGAATGGACGGGTTACAGATAGACGTGCGCACAAGATCCTTCTCTGGTAACAAGCTGCACTCGTGCAAAAATGCTTCCAGGTCGACAGCAAAGAAATCTTCTCCAAGTTGATCCGTTATCCGAACAAAATTGCCGATCAGCTCCCCCGACTTGTAGACCAGCAGCGCTGGCAGGGCATTCTTGGTGAATTTACTGCTGGTTCCGAGAAGGGAACTTTTTACTCTGCAGAACTTCACCCCTGGGTACTCGGACGCCAGGCACATGATGCTGCCACTGGCAGCCTCTGCCCCTGGAATTTCATCCTCATAGATGAGTATTATCACCAGGGTATTCTTGGGTTCATTATCTACAGTGTCCAGGAACTCCTCTCCGCTGTTAATGTCAAATACTTTCTTGTAAACCCGTGACTGACAGAGCTGCTGCTTCATCTCCTCAATTCTCTGTCTTCTGTATTGCTCCAAGAAGTCTTCATCATCTTGTTGGTTCAGCATATTGTACTCTTGCATAGACATCTTAAAAAAAAACAAAAAAAAAAAAAACACCACACATCAAAAATGTATCTCTCTACGTAAACACAAAGATAACATGGAGTTTACTGCAAGTCTATCTGTAGAAGCATGGTAAGTGATCTCTCCAACCCTGTGTAATGTAATATACATTTACTGTACATATGATTTGATCTGAATTTATATTAGATTTCTAGTAATCATAAATATGTATAACATTGTCTATATCTACTGAGATACTTCATAGTGTCCTGTTCATCAACCAGTCAAAGCCGCCTCCCCTCAGCTTGCTGAAGAATACAGGAAGTGAGAAGAAGAGACAGCAGGATACTCCTGCTGAGGCAGGGAGACGGAAAAACCCCTTTTTATGTTTAAATATCTATTTCCATTGTTTTTCTCTTGTAAAACTCCCTTTTCAAACATTGATATTTAGTGCCCTTTAGAGAATATATAAGATTAAGCAGCCCATAATGAAATAAAATATTCAGTATCTATAAATCCTGTGTGTCCATGTATAGGAAAGGGTTTTCTACAGTAAAAGTAGTCAACAGCAATGAATAAAAAAGAAACCAAAAACAAAACAACAGAAATCTATAGCATAATCTCATGGTTTATGGTATTGAGACAGTTTCAGTCCTCCTTCCCAGGTTTATTACAATTGGGCAGTGGGGTTTACTTTCTCATCTTTAGGATCAGCTAGGTATGACTAATTAACTAAACAAGCATCGGTTTTACCTTCCCATGTAGCTTGTCTTCCATTTCTTTTTGCTTCTGTTTGTCCTTCTCCTCATCGAGCTGAGATTTACACGTCATAGACAGCCTTTTAACAAGTTGCTCCAGTTCCCTCTTCTGCTCCTCATTCTGCTCATTTTCCAGTTGCTTATAGCGCCTCCAATCATTGATGACGCCTTTAGGGCCTAAACATATTACAACCAGATTTGTCAAACAGGGAGACAAGAGACACTGGGAAGAAATTTAACGAAACTGAAATAGATGTGTTTTTTCTGAGTGCAGAATAGATAGGAAAGAGGGCAGTGTTCCCATAATTTAAAGGAGTTTCCGGGACTATAATACAGATGATTTATCAAGATAGGTCATCAATATCAGATCGATGGGGTTCTGATTTCTAGGACACCCACCAGTTAGGGTGGGTTCACACCTGCGCTTCAGTCCGTCCATTGCCAATCCGAGTGAAAATCTCGGCGAACAGGATCGGCATTGGATACAGACAGGTTAGCGACGCATTGGTTAAAAACGCATTCATTTGAATGGGTTTTTAAAGCAATGCGCGGGTGTCCGATTGCACCCTCTGCACTGCGTAACCTTTTTTTTTCGTTGGAAACAAAGTCGGACATGCAGGACTTTGTGTCCGACGAAAAAAAAATCAGCTTCGCAGCACAGAAGGTGCAATCGGACACCCGCGCATTGCTTTAAAAACCCATTCAAATGAATGCGTTTTTAACCAATGCGTCGCTAACCTGTCTGTATCCAATGCCTATCCCGTTCGCCTAGATTTTTACTCGGATTGGCAATGGACGGACTGAAGCGCAGGTGTGAACCCACCCTTAGCTGACTGAAGAGCGGCTATACAATGTACGGTGCTGTGCCTGGTATGCAGTGAAGAGGTCACGGTGCTTACCTGAACTCTTCAAAAAGTTATTGATAATGTATACTTTTTCAGTATTTTTCAATACTGAAAAAAAAGCCATTTTGAGAAGTCTAATTTTCAACTTTTCCCCATACTGTGAGTGGCTCTGATGTCTACCTGACACTCTATAGTGTACTGAATCCTGATAAATCATCGGGTTAACACACATGTACAGTCTTCACTTGTTTCCCTGAGTCTCAGACTCTTCCAGACTGTAGTTGTGGTTGGATCCCCCCAGTTTAGTGATCTGCGGGATTCCCAGCTGTGAGGCCACAGGAATCTGACACGTATCACTTATCCTGTGGAGAGGTGATGAATACTGATTGTGGGAGAATCCCTATATATATATAAATATATATATAGTGGCCTATATCTATGTACTGTATAGAAGACCAGGAGAAGGCTAGGACCACACGGCGTTCCCAATGTGACTACAATGATCATATTGTTACCTCAGTGTTTCCCAATGTAGCGTTATTTTTTGTGTGTGTTTTTACCCCTAAAAATATTACATTTGAGGGTTTTCATCAAGTTTCACGGGAGGTGTGATAGTCTTAACCCAATTTTACAAAGCTGCCTCAACATCTCAACCTGAGCAGCTTATAGAAATGTAGAAATATATTTTGATAAAGTGCTTATAGCAGGTTTAATAGTCACATAGATCAGGTCTTTGTACATAGCAATTCCAACTCTAAGGCCAGGTTCACATGGTGGAGTTTGGAGCTGGAATTTCAAGAGGACGCTGAGGCAGAGGAACGCTGAGCAGATTTCAGGGACGGTGTATGTTCAGGTTCTATTCACATCTAAGCCTACATCATGGGTATACATTGGGAGGATCTTTTATGTACTACTGTGACATATTCTACTGTACAATAGTAATGGGATAAGGCTCCAAGTAAAAAAAAAAAATGAATTAAAAAAACCTATACAGCATGGAGTATTTTTGTCCTATTTGCATAGGCTAATGCAGTAATATACTGTTTCCTATACACTGGGAAAAAAAAGGGTACGCGGACACGGCACATGCCAAAGGCACACTCAGGGGTATATGGAAACACAAAGCGTTTGTCCGGGAATGCTAACAAAATACACTTCCAACATGTGGGAAAATGAGATGTGAATATAGCCTGTGGTCAGAACAGGTTGTGCGGCCTTAATATGGTCAGTGCCTGCGTTATGGCTGTCTGAATAAGTCCTTAGATGCATCTCCACAAGCATGCAACACATAAGGATATACATAGCAACTGCCTACACGGCTACAGCACAGCTTAGGGACTCTGTGTTCTGACAAGTGTATAAAGCCTAAGACCTGGAGAAAGCCGCATCATAATGAACCAACGCAATGCCCAATACTCAAACAGAATGGAAAATGGTAGCATAATATTACCCTATAGAACTACGAAATCATATAGTTACCTGTGTTGACTGCACTTCCTTCCTTCCCTCCATCAGATTCTCCAACATTGCCTTCCCGTATCTTCCGATCCTGGTCGCTGTCCTCCTCATCGTCACTGCTACTGCTGTAGTAGTACTGACACTTCTCCCCCAACAGCTTATCGTCCAGGGTGGTCATTATGACACGATCATATATAAGAAGGAAGAGGAATCTGCAGACAAAATGACACGTATATCATTGTGGGATGAGAAGACGGAGCACACAACGTAACAGCAGGTGGACACATGTCAGGACGCCGCTTTCTAGAGCTTAAGATTCTGCCAATGACTGGGAAAATCCTGGATAAATTACCATGGAAACTGAACAAGTGCCCAGATGCTCACACTTGTTACCTCATATATGAAGATAGATTGATAAATCCATTATTGCTATGCTCAAAAGCCTCGGAGGCATGACCGGGTCAAATACAGAAATCTAATGTCAATGTCGAAGTCCAAGAGCTGGTAAATCCACGTCTACGTGTGACAGGTTAATACATATAGTGTCAATGTGATGGGTATTCCTGACTGGGACGTCTATGGTATACCCACAGAAATGGTGACAACGTGCAATGAACTAACATGGGGTTTAATTAAAAATCTGCACTGTAAGTCCCTTTAAAGGGGTTGTCCATGAATTACAGTTCTGGGCTGGGAGGCCAAAGAAGGTGAAACATAGTAATGTAGATATTGAAGCTGCCTGTAGCAGGTCCCAATACTTACAAAGGGAATTTTCCATAGACTGCAATACAGTAGTAGGTTTAACTCCTCCGGGCAGCCAGAGTAGACTAAAACACACACACAAAAAGAAAAAATATAGAATTTTTTTTAAAATAATGAATATAAAAAAAACCCAAAAAAAACAAAGTTTAAATCATCACCTTTCCCTGAATGACATAAATAAATAGGATTAAACACATTAGGCATCCCCAAGTCTGAAAATGTCTGAACACAGCTCCATACATTGAAATATAAAAAAAGTCATGGGTGTTACAATGTGGTGCCTCAAATACATTTTTAATTTTCTTCAAAATTTAATTTTTGCAAAGTTAATAAAACAAGAAAAAAAAAAAAATATATATATAAATCTGGTATCACCATGATTGTACCAAGCCGGAGAATAAAGCAACATGCTGTAAATATAACACCTGTAAGAATATGGCGGAATTGCTTTTTATTTTTCAATTTCCCCCCATTCTGAATTTTCTCCAGCTTCCCAATACATTGTACAGGATAGTAAAAGGCACCATTGTGAAATACAATTTGTTCCGCAAAAAAAACACAAGTCCTCATATGACTAGGTAAGCGGGAAAAAAAAAAAAAAAAAAGTCATGGCTTTTGGGAGGCAATGAGTAAAAAAGATCCTGCAGAAATTAGGCGTGGACTTCCACACTAGAAACTACATCATTTCTGCCACTCTGGATATCTCGCTATGGATAATCTGCAGCGTATCTGTCCCCTGTGGACACCCTAAGGGTTTGCTTCTGGGAAATAATCCTTTGAACTACTTCCACAGTACTGTGGTACGGGCTAGGGTTTGTGGTTTTTAATGCTATACTTAGGCTAATGAATAAAAAACCTCTGCTGTACTATAAAGGCTTCAGGCACTTCTGCAACCACTTTACATGGCTGTGATCAGTGGCCACAGAAAAGGAACCGGTGACGTCACCTACATACTGAACCTCACTGGTTCCTTTCCTGTGGCTCAGACCAATCACACGCGGCGCAGGACTTCTGGCAGTGACTTCACCAAGTGCCAGAACGGACCACGGCAATGGACACCAAAGTGCCAGGAACAGGTGAGTATGATTAGGATTTTCTCTCTTTTTTTTTTTTTTTTTTTGTGTTTCACCTTCCACAGCCTCCTTTGGGATTTCTAAAATTCCTGGACAACCCCTTTAATGGTGCTCACTGCATCTGAATTATCAGAAGGCTCCGATCTCTTAATAACTCAGACATACTCATGTGTGCCATAATGTTGACATATACCAGTCAGAGATAGATAGATAGATAGATAGATGACCCTACTATACAGTATGTCAGGAAAATGCATATATCCTTACTACACAGAATCATACTGAAAAGAATGGACATTGGGGGGAATTTATCAGCAAATCTATACATTTGGTGTACATATGTGATAATGTGTCACACCTTTTGGCGCCACTCTACGCCTCGCTCACCAGTTTTTGTGAATGTGGGCAGAGTCATGCCAGTTTTCTGCCATCAGTTATACAGTAATCCTGCACCAGTTTCTGACTGGCATGGATGAGGCAAAAGCCTCTTGATAATGTAGGCACACCTTGTGCCATTCGGGGGCCATTTCTGGCGTCTACATCACTAATGGGACATACGCTGAAAAAATGGCCTTAAAAAAAAAAAAAAAACAACTATGGGCCTCCGACTATACACTGTTTTCCCTCCTGGAGAGGACACCATATAGAGGAACTCTTTGCTTGAAGTATTGTTGCCGGAAAAATATAAGGCTTCATGCACATGACCGTGTAGTTTTATGTCTGGTGTATGGGGCCGTGAGCAAAACTCAGGAAGGGTCCTATTCCTGTCCTTTTTGCGGACTGTGCGCACTGGCCCCAATAAATGGGGCCACAAAAGTACGGGCAGCACACGGATGCGTGGTTATCAGCAGCAAGCCAAAAAGTACCATGACTAAATACGGATAATTTCACACTACTGTTATTAACATCCATTGATCTCATCCATCACAGGATAAGAGCAACGGACATAAATGGCAACGGAGACTCTGGCGCAGATGTGAACGTAGCCGGACTCTAATGTATAAACTAGTACAGACGCTATCTTCCATCATGTTTCTTACTTAGCGGACAGAAGAAAAAGTCATGGAAGCAGGATTTGATCTTCTGCTACAAAGTCAACAAAGATGATGGAAGAAAGCGCCTGTCTCCATCTGTAACCGCCACTCTATTGCCGTTGGAGACACTTATCCCTTATCCACAGGACAGGAGATAAGTGTCCGATCACTGGGGGGGTCGATCACCAGGTCTCCCAGTGATCAGGAGGACTAAGAATCCACCTAAAGCCTCCTTGTGAATTGGGCACCAGTGCACTTACATGGCTGATGTTCCATTCACTGCTATGGGGCTGCCGGGACTGTAATCTCCAGCAACGCCCACAGCCCCATAAAGGATTAACGGAGCACCTGTTACGCACTGGCACTCCAAGCATAAGGAGGCTATAGGGAGACTTCGGCAATAAGGCCCCCAACGTTTGGGGGAGATAAGTGTCCATAATGGTACAACCCCTTTAATATCCCTTGCTCGTATCCTATGACAGATGAGATTATCGGATATTTTTAACATTAGTGTGAACGTCTCCTACTCCTTAAAAGAGGCACAAACCAATCCACCGGCCTACGGCTGCAGCTGCGCCACGTCCATGGTAAAACAGCATGGATGACACAACGATGTCCTCCATGGACCTCCATTAAAGGGCTTGTCCAGGGTTTTTCCTCAGGACAGGTGATAAATATATGATCGGTAGGAGCGATCCTCTATATGGAGCCGCTTCCTGTACTCAATACGGGGGTGGAAGTAGAAAGCCCTGTCCAGTCCTGCTCAGTGAAGGCGTGGGGCCACTACACAGCAGACACAGCTTTCCAGCCCCATATTGTTCACAAAGCGGGTGCCAAAGGTGGCTCTGCACAGAGGATCGGGCCGGGCGTCTGCCCCCTATCGATCAGGTATTTATGGCCTATGTTGAGGATAGGCCATAATAGAAATAAAAGCCCGGACAACCCCTTGAAATTTCCTTCCGTGGGCCTGGGCTGGGGACAGACAGGTATGGGATCTGTCCTGAGTGTTCCCCCGGCCTATACACAGCACCCAAAATAATAAATGGGCATATGTAGGGGCCATAGAAAATAATAGGTCAGTGTGCTAGAACATGCCAGTGCACACGGTCGTGTGAATAGAGCCTTAGACTGAGGCTACACATGGCAGGATGAAATACTACGGTGCAGATCTGCCATTACAAGGATAGCCCACAGGTGATCAGGTGTCAGCTATATACTAGCAAGGTAATACATGGTTAAACTGGGGACCCCGGCACTTTACCCTCGAAATAGGCATGTATACTGATATACCGGTAATGATACCTAGCCGCCGTATTAGCACATGCTGGAGAGATAACGCGCACACACAGCACACAATACACACCACACGGTACATACATTGTCACGATCACCGCCTCAGACAACGGGAAGCAGACGAGCAGATGAAAGGAAGGCGGGGCTTACGGCAGGTCATGTGACCGGACTGGGAAGGCAGAAGCTCGCTCGTAGACCTGCTTATAGAGCGGAAGAGCGCGTAAACGGCTGTTGCCATGACGTATGGGTCACGTGCAACTAAGCAGTCACATGACCATTCTCTCTTTCAAGTCTGGTACCGTAAAGCGTACAGTATATGCTGTGTGTGATCGAGCACAGGGAAGAGGAAGTCATGGAGGGGAATAATGGGGCTGGAGGCGCCTAAACAGGGGAGCCGGTACTGTAAGCATAGTCCAGCCATCAGACCACTGAAATATTTAGTCATCTGCTGTGCAGAGTAATAAGATCAGACATGATCACTGGAGTCATTGCTGATCAATAGGTCAGGTCAGTGAGCACTGACCTCAGCACCTTACACTCCTCTCAACTTCTATAGGACTGAAGGAGGGCCATAATGTGCGGCAGCGGCATATGTAGTGAATTTATAGATGGTAAGCCGCACCACATTTGGGCTCCACCTATTCCCAGCTATGTTCCCCCGCACAGTATAATATCCCCTAGAAATTCCTATTTTATAATACCCCCTGAATATGCTCCCACATCATAATACCCCCAAATTATAATACCCCCTGAATCTGCCCTCACATTATTATATGCCTGACTATACCCCCATATTATATCCCCTTGAAACTCCTATTTTATAATACCCCCTGAATATGCTCCAACATTATAATATCCCCCTGAATATGCCCCCAAATTATAATACCCCCTGAATCTGCCCTCACATTATTATATGCCTGTCTCTACCCCCACATTATAATATTCCCCTGAATATGCCCCTATATTATAATCTGCCTCTGAATATACACCCACATTATAATATGCCCCTTCTGTCAAAATGTGTCAAATAAAAATTAATATTTACCCACATCGTGCCCCCCGCAGTGCTCTCCTGTCTCTGCTGCTGGCAGCTTTAGGGGAGATGTTGTGACGTCACTACATTGCACGTACTGCTCTTAAAATACCGGGAGCAGAGACTGGAGCCGAATTGTGAAGCAGGGAGTGGGGGACAAAGATGAGTTGGAACTGGGACATACCTCTCAGCGACTGGGACAGCACCCGATATCTGGCAATGTCCCGCTGAATCTGGGACGGTTGATCACTTTTTATTTCAAATTTTATCATAGGCAAAACAGCGAAAAAACGTCAGTTTTGATTTTTTTTTCCCCGCTACGGTGTTCACCGTAGAGGAAAAATATTTTTATAAGTTTGTAGACTGGGCGGTTTCGGACACAAGGATACCTAATGTGTATGTGTTTCACAGTAATTTTTTAGTTTTATATGTATTCTAGTGAAAGTGCGGGGGACTTGAACTCTTATTGTTTTGTTATTTTTATATTTTTCAACTTTTTTTTTTTTTTTTACTGTTAACCCCCCTAGGGGGCTTGAACTTGCAATTGTCCCATAGACTGCAGTCTATGGGAGATTATCTACATTACTATTAGTAATATTCGTATGACAGGCCTGGGAGCCTTCATAAGGTTCCCAGCTGTCAAAGGAACAGGTTGGCTCCATGAGGGAGCCGGCCTGCAATGAGAAAGGTACGGGGTCGGTGGGGACTGGCCCTGGGGTCACCTGTTCTACTTTGGGCAGGGGGGGGGGGGGCACGGACTGGCCCTGGGCAGTTGCAATACTTTAGGGGGGGGGGGGGGTTATCACGTTCAACATTGCCTGCGATCAGAGTGGACTCTGATAGCGGGCATTTACTTCAGGTCTCCACTGTACATTACAGTGGTAACCTGGTACAGTAGCTATGGCGGTTGTGCTACTTTGGGGAAAAGGAGGGAAGGTCACACTCAAAAATTCCCGCGATCAGAGTAGATTCTGATTGCGGTCATTAACTTCAAGTCTCCGCTTTACAGTGGAGACCTGGTACGGCAGCTATGGTAGCCGCTCTGCAGCAGAGGCCGCCATCTTTAAGGACCCAGCATCCGCCGTAATCGCACGGCAGATGTCAGGAAGGGGTTAAATAAGCTAGGGCTTATTTTCGGGGTAGGCCTTATTTTTGGAGAAACACGGTATATTAGTGCATAATATACAATGTGGCTCCCCAGATCATTGTGGGAAAAACTACTCATCGGTAACATCTGTAATTTCAGATTCTCTCATTTCACTTAATAAAGACCTTTTATTTTATTATATGCTGGTGTGGTTATAGTCATTATTAATCCATGATAAAAAAAAAATCCCATTTATCTACAGTTATGGTGTCACATTACAACATGTCACGTGTGTTTCATCTCCCTGGCCATACGCAGGTCTCATACATCAGTCCGTCAGTGGAGTATGGGCCATAGAGAGACTCATCATAGGTAAGGTGTGACCAGATCATTTTCGTTTGGTTGTCTTCCTGAGATATCAGCAGAAACAAGGGGAAGTAAAATCCAAAAATAGTGAACAACTGCACTCACCCAAATAGGTTCGTACTCAGGTCCTTTATTGAAGTCCAGGAAAGTAAATCATTTAAAGCTCACACAAAGTGTTTCCGGAAAGGATCCCTTTTTCAAGTGTATAAAAGCTGACACTGTCTGGTCCAGCAGTGCCGGGGGAAATCCTCGCCGCACGTGACTGCTGTGGCCAATCGGTGGCCTATGGAAAGGAACTGGGACATCACAGGTGGCGTATGTGAGTGACACCCCGGGTCCTTCCCTTAGGCCGCTGATTGTCCTCAGCGATTACGTGCGGTGAGGACTTCTGCCAGAGTCACTGGACATTTGGAGTGCTGGCGACAGGTTAGTATGGGTTGTTTTGTTTTTGTTTTTTCTATTCTTCACCTTCCCCGGCCTCTTGGCAAAAATCTGTAATTCCTGGACAACCCCTTTAATCAAACTTTCTAAGAGAAAAAACAGTTTTGATGCTCCTAACAACCAATCACAGCGCAGCTTTCATTTTACTAGGGCAGTTTAAGTAATGAAAACTGCGCAGTGATTGGGATTTTTTTTTTTAGACAGTTTTGATAAATGGAGGTCCACTTAATACCTCCTAATATTATTGCTTCCCCCATATTGTAATTACTATTGGATGCCAAATACATGAATATTGGGAGAAATTTATCATCTCTGTTTCCCAGAATTCTAGGGTTAAAATGTTGAAAAAGAGCAGTGGTGAGAGTATTTTTACACCACTAAAATATCTAAAATAGGCATATCCAGTCTAGCTGTCTGTACACCAGACTTATCAATTGCCGCAGTGTCACTCCAGTGAGCGGGATGTTGAGCGCAGAGTCACGTCCTTCGTAAGCTGAATCCTATGATCCCAGATGTGTGCCGGCTCCATATACCATATCTACTGGACATGCCCCCTTATAACACCATTCTGGGTGGGAGTCTGCTTACTTCTATGAGAGCTCTTTAATAGAGACCTCCCCTTAACATCAGAGCTGTATCTTCTTAATCTCCCCCTTCGGACCATGAGGAAGATGTGGCCAGGCTGCTCCTTCACATGTTAACAGTTGCAAAGCGTCTTATTGCAATGTACTGGAATAAGGTGGCTCCAACCCCCCGATATATGGAATATCTCACAGCTACTATCCATGGAACTACTGATAAATTGATGGCAGTATGGACTTCTTGGGACCACTATTGTGCTGCGGACCGATCCTGCTTACTGCTTATTTGGCACAAATTACAGCAACACAAACTCCAACTAAACTGACTTGAAAATTTCTCCTGTGATAAATTCCACCTATTACGACTACATACACACCACCGTGTACAGTCTGCGGGTCAGTAAATATGGCACAGATGACTCACGGATTGGTTTACATGTGTCATCCGCGGTTTTCACTGATTTATACATTCAAATGAATTAACAACTGCAAGTGCGGAGAGGTATAGGACCTGCTCCATATTTTCTGGCTCTTCAATTTGGCCTGAACACACAACCACACAGAAACTACAGCTGTGTGTCTAGGCCCAGTGAAATGTATGGGTCCGTACTGTTATCCGCAATTGCAAACCTAAAATTATGGTCGTGTGCATGAGACCTAAGTCATCCCTCCTCTCTACACCATGCACAACCCCAACAGAATTCTCCATCACTGTGACTAGACTGGAAAGCTTCACGTTCCATAAATGGTTAAGGCAGTGTGCACACAAACATATAAATTACCTGACAATGTTGAGTCCAATACATGTGTACAGTCTGTATGCAGGAATACCAAATCCATGTGATCTGCAATACAGACTAAAATAGTCCCAGCTGCACTTTCTGCTACAAAGACCGTGTCCTTGTTAAAAAAAAATGAAGGTGTAAGTTAGGCTCATAACTAGCAAATACTGGGCCCCATAGCAAACTTTTGGTTTGGGCCCTCCCCTGTCCTTACATGGCATAGTGCCCCTTTTTCTGGCGCCCACATGCTAAAATGCTCCCTTTACTGGCCTCATATTACAAACATGTCCTATATGGACTATGACTGAGTTTCTATTTTCATTCTCATAAAATATAACTTTTAATTCATATTCACTAAAACCATCGTTGGTAGACATGCCTAAATTAAAAGCCCAAGCGCTTCCTATGATAAATTGTCACTAATGTCAAAGTGAAAGAGTAAACAATGAACACTCTCTCAGCACAAATAATTCTCTTTGCCCCTAGCTAATATCCACATTCAGACTGCCTGTAATGTACCACTAACGTTAGGTTTCCCACTAGTGTTCAGGTTTCCATCCTGACCGAAACCCTGTCTGCTTAGAAAGCGGTTACCCTCAGAAACTTGCGGACCCCATAGACTATACTGGGTTCCGCCAGGTTTCCACCAGTTTCTGCTGTTTTTATACTGAAACCAGCGGAAAGAAAAGTCCTTCTTGCATGACTTTTCTCTCGGCTGATGTTATGTGCAATATGGGATGGAGTCTCCTACGGAGACTCAAATGCTAGTATGAACCTAGCGTCAGTCAATACATTTGAGACAGATTGAGAATTAATTTCCATTCACATTCAATTCCCTATTCACTGACCTTCATTTGTCCTGAGAGAGTGCTCACTTTTTCCTCTGACTATCATTTAGACATTACTGGCAATTTATCATAGGAAGTGTATGGTATAACACCCCATATTCTGGCTCCCACACAATATAATGTCCCCTTTTCTGGCTCCACATGGTTTAAAGCCACCCATACCATGTACTGCCTCCTTATTGCCCCCCCATACAGTTTGCTGCCTCCTCTATTTTCCTCCACACAGTATATTGTCCCTTTATTTTGCCCCATGTAGTAAGCACCCCCTTACAGACCCCCATGTAGTAAGTGCTAATAACTTTGGGGCAGGTGGTGGCCTAGGCACCTTCTGCATTTATCAAAATCGTCAACAACCCTTTCAAGAATAATGTCCCATAGTCACACAGTATAATGTCCCATGGTAGCCTCAATATAGTATAATGTTCCATACAAGCCCCTCCACATAGCATAATATCCAATATTGGCTCCTCCATACAGTATAATGTCCCACAGTAGCCCCTCCACGCACTATAGTATCCCATAGTGGCCCCTCCACACAGTATAATGTCCCACAGTAGCCCTTCCGCACAGTATCCCATAGTGGCCCCTCCACACAGTATAATGTCCCACAGTAGCCCTTCCGCACAGTATCCCATAGTGGCCCCTCCACACAGTATAATGTCCCACAGTAGCCCTTCCGCACAGTATCCCATAGTGGCCCCTCCACACAGTATAATGTCCCTAGTGGCATCTGTGAAGTTCGTTACACATTTGGCAAAAATGACGGGTTGATGCTGGTGTGACCACTGAGGCCCAATTACACCCCTCAGCTGTCTATGACATCATTCAAGAGTCCCGACAGAGCCAAGGAGAGGTGAGTAACACTGTTAGTTATGTTTAATCACCTCCCCAGGTCTCTCCTCTTCATACTTTGGGGTCTAAAGAGACCCCAGAATATAATAAATAGCAGTTCCGTTTTGGAACATGTTTGGTCCGAATAAAACCGCTGGGTGAATCCTGCAATGTTCATTCAAAAGATATTCTAAATGTTGGAGTCCTGCTTATCGATCCTTGATGCTGCCCGCGGCCACTCTAGCTTCTCCCTTCAACCTTAAGGTCTGAATAGTATCCTGACAATGTTCAGCGTCAGCGACGTAATGTGGGTTGCACGGGGCCCCCTGGAGACCATAAGGAGAAGCGGTGGCAGCATTGGGCAGGTGCGGGTATGGGGCCTGCTCGAGTAATTCAGCAGGTAACAGCCTATTAACAAAAAGAAAGCAGCAGGGGGCCCACTGGGCCACTTAAGATCCCCTGTGCAAAGTTCATATATATAGAATTACTTCTATACTGAATATATGAACACTGCACAGTATCACTTCTCCTGTACTGTATATAAGGACACTGCACAGTATCACTTCTCCTGTACTGTATATAAGGACACTGCACAGTATCACTTCTCCTATACTGTATATAAGGACAATGCACAGTATCACTTCTCCTATACTGTATATAAGGACATTGCACAGTATCACTTCTCCTGTACTGTATATAAGGACAATGCACAGTATCACTTCTCCTGTACTGTATATAAGGACAATGCACAGTATCACTTCTCCTATACTGTATATATGGACAATGCACAGTATCACTTCTCCTATACTGTATATATGGACACTGCACAGTATCACTTCTCCTATACTGTATATATGGACACTGCACAGTATCACTTCTCCTATACTGTATATAAGGACACTTCACAGTATCACTTCTCCTTTACTGTATATATGGACACTGCACAGTATCACTTCTCCTATACTGTATATAAGGAAACTGCACGGTATCACTTCTCCTATACTGTATATATGGACACTGCACAGTATCACTTCTCCTATACTGTATATAAGGACACTGCACAGTATCACTTCTCTTATACTGTATATAAGGACACTGCACAGTATCACTTCTCCTATACTGTATATAAGGACACTGCACAGTATCACTTCTCCTATACTGTATATAAGGACATTGCACATTATCACTTCTCCTATACTGTATATAAGGACACTGCACAGTATCACTTCTCCTATACTGTATATACGGACACTGTACAGTATCACTTCTCCTATACTGTATATAAGGACACTGCACATTATCACTTCTCCTGTACTGTATATATGGACACTGTACAGTATCACTTCTCCTATACTGTATATAAGGACACTGCACATTATCACTTCTCCTGTACTGTATATATGGACACTGCACAGTATCACTTCTTCTATACTGTATATATGGACACTGCACAGTATCACTTCTCCTATACTGTATATAAGGACACTGCACAGTATCACTTCTCCTATACTGTATATAAGGACACTGCACAGTATCACTTCTCCTATACTGTATATAAGGACACTGCACAGTATCACTTCTCCTATACTGTATATAAGGACACTGCACAGTATCACTTCTCCTATACTGTATATAAGGACACTGCACAGTATCACTTCTCCTGTACTGTATATAAGGACACTGCATAGTATCACTTCTCCTGTACTGTATATAAGGACACTGCATAGTATCACTTTTCTTGTACTGTATATAAGGACACTGCACAGTATCACTTCTTCTGTACTGTATATAAGGACACTGCACAGTATCACTTCTCCTATACTGTATATAAGGTCACTGCACAGTATCATTTCTCCTGTACTGTATATAAGGACACTGCACAGTATCACTTCTCCTATACTGTATATAAGGACACTGCACAGTATCACTTCTCCTATACTGTATATACGGACACTGCACAGTATCACTTCTCCTGTACTGTATATAAGGACACTGCACAGTATCACTTCTCCTGTACTGTATATAAGGACACTGCATAGTATTACTTCTCCTGTACTGTATATAAGGACACTGCATAGTATTACTTCTCCTGTACTGTATATAAGGACACTGCACAGTATCACTTCTCCTGTACTGTATATAAGGACACTGCATAGTATTACTTCTCCTGTACTGTATATAAGGACACTGCATAGTATTACTTCTCCTGTACTGTATATAAGGACACTGCACAGTATCACTTCTCCTATACTGTATATAAGGACACTGCACAGTATCACTTCTCCTGTACTGTATATAAGGACACTGCACAGTATCACTTCTCCTATACTGTATATAAGGACACTGCACAGTATAACTTCTCCTATACTGTATATATGGACACTGCACAGTATCACTTCTCCTATACTGTATATAAGGACACTGCACAGTATCACTTCTCCTGTACTGTATATAAGGACACGGCACAGTATCACTTCTCCTGTACTGTATATACGGACACTGCACAGTATCACTTCTCCTATACTGTATATATGGACACTGCACAGTATAACTTCTCCTATACTGTATATATGGACACTGCACAGTATCACTTCTCCTATACTGTATATATGGACACTGCACAGTATCACTTCTCCTATACTGTATATACGGACACTGCACAGTATCACTTCTCCTATACTGTATATATGGACACTGCACAGTATCACTTCTCCTGTACTGTATATATATGGACACTGCACAGTATCACTTCTATGCTCAGTGCCACACTTGCCATGAGGTGACCTGTCACCCCCTGGCACAGTATGTCTTCTACTGTACTATATTAATGTAGTACATTGTTTTATTGTATATCTACATTATATATAGAATAGGAGAAGTGATCATGTCAGGGAAGGCAGAGCACATCTAGTGTCCACGTCACAAAAAACACTTCTGTCTTTTATTTAACAGGCTAAATATCACACAATGTAAGCTAAGTAGTGAGTAGAGGAGGCGGCAGGGCCACTGTCTCTATAGGACCCAGCCATTACATATTTACCAGGTGCCCCTTGGCATGGCAGAGCTGCTGAGTCTTCCACCCAGATGAGCTCTCTAGTGCCTGATATCAGTACAGGGGCAGTTATCACCTGTAACCGCAGACACTACTAATACCACAGTTATAGGAGGAGGAGAAGGACAACATGTAAGTGTCCCCTATAGAGCTTTATAACCTCATGGGACATATTATGTAATACAATATATGAGAAATAAATAAACGGTAACACACCCCATTTTCTGCCCCCCCCCCCACAGTATACTGTTCCTTTATTTGCCCCTATGCAATAAGTACCCCCTTACAGACCCCCATGTAGTAAGTGCTAATAACTTTGGGTCAGGTGGTGGCCTAGGCACCTCCTGCGTTTGTCCCAATCCTGGACAACCCTTTTAAGAATAATGTCCCATAGTGCACACAGTATAATGTCCCATAGTGGCCTCCATACAGTATAATGTTCCATACAAGCCCCTCCAAAAAGCATAATATGCAATATTGGCCCCTCCATACAGTATACAGGGTGGGCCATAAATATGGATACACCCAGATAAAATGAATCCAAAATGGCGGCTTTGCAGATGGCCACCATGGGCGTCACCCAGCCTCTAATGTTTCCCCCCCTCCCATGTACTAATATGCCACAAATAGTAAGGTGATATCAGCAACCACTTCCATTTTATCTGGGTGTATCCATACTTATGGCCCACCCTGTAGTATCCCACAGTTGCCCCTATAATGTCCCTAGCGGCACCTATGGTGTTTGTTACACATTCAATACAAATTCAAAAAGATGATAAGCTTTTCCTTTTTTATACAATTTAACCCAAATAAAACTAAAAAGACAGAAAATCTTGAAATAATGTGTTAATACACTGCCCTGTGTGTCATGAAAAAAAGTCAAAATTATTCTGGTAGCCTAACCAATAAGAAAGGGCCAATAAACCGCCATGTGCAGAGCAATGCTAGAAAAGTGTCTGGCCATTAAAGGGTTAACTTTACATCACTGGTCAGCAGCCAATGGGATCGCTGGACAAGAGTTTGAAAAAAAACATAACTGCCGGTCATCCTCAGTCTGTTACAGGACAACAGTGAGTGAAGACGCCGACGCCGGTAGGATCTGACACCCCATCATCTGACAGGACTGACCCTGATTTATCTCCCATGAGGCCTCATTCACATTATCAGGAATCCCCTCAGGATTTCAGCATTTTATAATATGGGACATGGGATGAGTCAAATCTCACAAAGTGGCAGTTGCAGCCACCACTAGGGGGAGCTAGCTCTAATGTATTTATATAGTTTCCTTTATCTTTCCAATGAACAGAGTGGATTTGGATTTAGTGAGCTCCCCCTAGTGGCTGGTGCAGTAAACCAGAATGTTACCACTTAGTGCTTGTCTGGGGGCCACTGGGGAGCCGGATACTATGTGTGGGTCAGTAAGGGAGCATGGTGATGGTAAAAGATGAATTTCCATATGTGCTGGGTGGGGGTAGTTGGGTGGTTAGCATAGGATAGTGTAGCTTTGAGGAGGTGTTCACACGGTGCAATTTTACAACTGAAACAAATAAACCAATTTATAACATGTACATTCAAAACCTGCTCCAATAACCGCATAAAACTGCATTTTTTTAATCTAAAATAATATTTGGTAGGGGTGGCCCGAGAAAAAAGTTGGAAAACACTGGTTGAGACATTGAACTGATACAACAGTTTGCAGTGCGCTCCTATGCTCCCCCTAGTGGTGGCGGCAGGGAGCTACAATATTTAGTTTTATTCTATGGCATTTCAGGGGATTTGGACCTCTGTGTGGGATAAACTGATGTCTGACTGCTAGAAAGCTATACTGAGAAATTAAAGATGTAACACCCCTAGGATTGTATATCAGTGTTTCATTACAGTGGGTGACACCAGGACGTACACCCACTATCAGGACATGGGGAAAGCTGCAATGTTTGAGTCTTTATCACATCTGTGAGTCTGTTTTTGGCATTACAGATTTTGCTACGGAGTTTACAGTGATGGATCGCAGAGCTATGGAGGTCAGTGTCTTCATTATAACCTGATCCCTTGTCCTATTGTCCTCTGCTCCATCCCTGATAAGTGACACTTACTGTATTCTCTTCTCCTTAGCACATCTACCGCCGCCAGGAGTGTGTGTACGGACTAGGACCCTTCTCAAGTGAGTATTTTTAGCCCCATAATTTCATTGATGAAACTGATTTGTTTATTTATATGTTTCTTATGCCCATCCTATAATCCAGCATATCTGATAATCCAGCACCTAGCAGGCTGCATTGGTGGTGGATTAAAGGAATTTTACTGTCATTTTTGTATATAAAGGTTACTGTATATCTTATGATTCATCCCATTATCTGGTTTTGTTCTCACTTCAGCTTATCCCAGCACCATGGACGAAAGAAATCTACAAGTCCTCATCTACGCCATGAAGTTCCTGCCGTCACCTTTCTTCAAGATGGAGGTTAGTGATCATTCTGCCTACTATGTTATCATTAGAGTCACACATGTCCTTACTAGAGATGTAAAAGTTGTATAAGAAAGTCTCAACAGACAATTGACTGATTCCTTATTTTTTAGCGCCTCATGCCAACCAACCGCAAAGCCCAGAAGAAATATCTGCCCTTTCCACTGGATGAGGAAGAAGAACCTGAGCTGCGCCAGGAGAAGAAGGTAACGACCAAGAAGATGCAAGGAAAGACACAAAAACGTCAGGTGAAGAGGAAGCGAGAAGAAAAAGACAACAAGAAGACCACTGAGAAGAAGTCCAGTGAAGAGGAAGAAGAGATGAAGAGGAAGAAGAAAAGGGAAGATGAACAGACAAGGAATGAGGGAGAGACCAGCCAGAAACCTCAAGACCAGAGTCAGGAAAGAAGATCAACGACTCACCGATATTCCCTCCTCCGCTACATCCACACAAGACTCGGAGGGAAGAAGAACATCATGTCCAACCTTCTCTTCCATCCATGGCGCAGGTAAAGTATGGGAGCTCCGGGCTGTAATAATATCAGCAGCATCTATAATAGTATTAATAATAGTCATATTAATAGTCATAGAATAGTAATAATAGTAATAGTATTATAATAATAATCTTCAAAAAAATAGTAAAAAATAATATCTTTATTAAGGTTAATTAGCTGTAATAATTAATAAACTATATTAGGAATCAGCAGGTTTGATCCGGGGTCCTCGGACTGATCGCCTTTTCTTGGGGTCAAGAAGGAATTTTCCCCCTGTGACATGAATTGGCTGAAAGTGTCCAGGGGTTTTCGCCTTCTTCTGGATCAACAGCTTTAGGGATAGATATCATTTATAATTATAGTAACATAGCAATAGAATAGAAATAGGAATAGTAAAAAAATATATATTTAATAATAGGCAAATAAGATTAGAAGAAAAATAAAAAAAAACAGTAATAGTAATATAAAGATACAGTAATATATCCTTAGATACAGTAATTTTGAAAGCAATAATTATAAAAGTACAATATAGACTAGTAATAGTAATTTCTATACTAATTCTAATATTAAAAGTATTAAGTTAATTAACTATAATAATTATAGATTGTAATAGACTTCAGCAAGATTGATCCGGGGTCCTCGGACTGATCGCCTTTTCCCGGGGTCAAGAAGGAATTTTTCCCCTGTGACACGAATTGGCTGAAAGTGTCCAGGGTTTTTTTTTCGCCTTCTTCTGGATCAACAGCTTTAGGGATAGGGATGTAGTTATAGTTATAGCAATGTATCAATAGAATTATTAGTACTAATGATAATACATAATTTTATTAATAATGTAAAGATAGCTCAATAATATTAGTAGTAGCAGTTAGTAATAAAATATTAATAATACTAGAAATAATTAGGTTAATAGGTAAGATATTTAGTATATTCTTAATAGGAATCAGCAGTTTGATCCGGGGTCCTCGGACTGATCGCCTTTTCCAGGGGTCAAGAAGGAATTTTCCCCCTGTGACATGAATTGGCCGAATGTGTCCAGGGGTTTTCGCCTTCTTTTGGACCAACAGCTATAGGAATAGGGATCTAGTTTAGAGTTCTAGTAGAATTATAAAAGAAATATTAGTAATAACAATATAATAGTAGTAAATTTATACATAAGATAATAAGAATACTAATAGGATAATAATAATAAAAGTATTCATAGTAATAATATTGTAATAACAATAATATAGAAAAAGCATAAAAATATTATATCAGTATTTAGGATAAATAATTATAGTAATAAATTGTAATAGACTTTAGCAGGATTGATCCGGGGTCCTCGGACTGATCGCCTTTTCCTGGGGTCAAGAAGAAATTTTTCCCCTGTGACACGAATTGGCTGAATGTGTCCAGGGGTTTTTCGTCTTCTTCTGGATCAACAGTTAGGAATAGGGATATAGGATAGAGTTATTTTCCCCATGAGTGATAGTAATAATATTAATTGTTAGAAATAAATGATTACTTATTATTATAACTATGTGTCGTCTCCTTTATTTCTCCAGTTACAACACTTTAACATTCAGATATCCACATATATGTTATAATCCTCATTTTCATGGTCCCTAGGGGCAGCATAGTATGGGGACAGGCCCTTATAGTTATGAGTCTGGTGTATTCATGAGGGCCACGCTCCTCCCCACCCTCCTCGCAGTGATGGACGGGATGTTCTGTATGTAGATATACAGCAGACAGCCATCAATCACCCCTAAGAGGGGCAGGAGAGGAGAGAAGGGAGTGCTCTTCATGTATACACCAGACTAGTAGTATTCTTTCATCGCTTCTATCCATTGAACACCACAATATTTTTGTGACATTTTGGCTAATAGGAGATTGGACCTGTCCCCATACTATGCTGTATAAGACAGTATAGCCCTACATCTGCTTTCAAGTTCCTAATAAAACCCTTTAGTCCACAATTCTGCGCTCACTTCATCATATATCTTTCTAGCGGCCAGAGCTGTGTTCTTCTGATACAGAGCTCCGTATCCCCTACATAGTTATACAGGTACACGATACAATTATGGATACCTGCGGCCACCACATGAGAATTGTACAAGGCCTCAGTCAGATTGTTACTAATGGTGGCTGAAGACAAACAGAATTATATTAGTGACAGGGATTGTCCAGCAAAGACAAATCTCTTTCTGTAATCCCCCCTTGTATAACCAGTTGCTGAAGCCCCCTGTGGTTTATCTGTGTGGCAGACCCTCTGTTACTGTACAAGAGGGGGAAGAAATGTATGATGTGTATTAAAGATGGAACGATACTCTCCTCTCCAAAGTTGGCTCCAGGCTGATTGTCAGCTCTTCTTCCTGCTTTTATATTCTCTCTGTCGTCATTCTGTGTTTATGGCAACCAATTAAGCAAAAAAAAAAAACGGATTAGAAATTAACAGATAAAAACGGATGGTTCACTGTCCGTTTTTTATGTATTTTTAACAGACTGAGTTTAACGGATCCGTTAAAAAAACGGACACGTAGGTATCATTTACTGTCCGTTTGTGTCCGTTATTGTAGGTGTCCATTGTTTGTTTTTTTTAACGGACACCTTCATAACGGATTTCCAACGGTAGTGTGAACCCTACCTAAATCTCTCTTCTCTGTGTTTACAGCTGGTTGCCTAGGTGACAGACCTGCTCTCAGGTCGGAATGGTAACTCCCAGCCAGTGTCAGACAGCTACAGTGGTGTCACAGTGACCTGTGCTCGATAGGATTTTTCTGACAACCAGCTGTTCTACCTACCAACATACATCCACTAAATATAAATAGGTGGAGTGCTGCAACCATAGTCTGATGTATATTCTCTCCATGCTTTGCACGTATACCAGTGAACAGCAGGGATATCAGATAAGGGTGGAAAGTATATCTCTTTGAACACACCAGTCTGTTCTTTGACTTGTTTGGTGGTTAATCACTTTTGCTCCCCTTATCAGCAATAGTGATTTTCCTATGCATAAGAGGTGTGAATATCGGCTATATGCAGGGCCAATTTAACCATAGGGCCAGTGGTGCACTTGCCCTATGGTAGCAGGGGCCCCTTTGGACAGCGGGACAGTCCTGCATTTTCTGTCCCACTGTCCAGGGCAGTGGGTCCAGTCTGCACCAACTCATCGGCATGCCCCGGACGCTGATGAGTTGCATACAGTGATGAAGCAGGGAACGGACGGCACCCTACTTCATCACTCGGCCGCTGTCTTTGCTCCTGGTGTCCTGGGAGCAGGAGGTGCGATGTAGTGACGTCACTTACATTGCGCTTGTTGCTCCTTGAAGACTCCGGGACCAGAGACAAGAGTGAATGGGGAAAGGTGAGTATTAAGGTTTGTTTTTTTCTTTGGTTATATACAGTGGGGGAAACAAAACTGTGGAGGCAACCTGGGGTGAAGACATGATACTGTGGGGGAAACCTGGAGGGGGACATGACACTGTGGGGGACATACTGTGGGGTCTACCTGGGGGAACATGATACTGTGGGGGCAACCTGACAGGGACATAATACTGTGGGAGTAACCAGGGGGGGCATAATACTGTGGGGGCAACCTGGGGGAACATAATACTGTGGGGCAACCTGAGAGGGACATGATACTGTGGGGGGCAACCTGAGGGGGACATGACACTGTGTGGGCCATACTGTGGGGGAACATGATACTGTAGGGGCAACCTGGTGGAGGACATGACAGTGTGAAGGCAACTTGGGGGGGGGGGGGTACATGACAATGTGGGGGCAACCAGAGGGGTGGGGGATATGAATCTGTGAGGGGGACATGAAAATGTGGGGGCATACATTTTTGTAGTTTATGATGTTTGGGTGTTAAGCAACAGATTCTGCACTGACACTTTGTCCTAAAGAGGACCTTTCACCACCTCCATCAATTCTAGTTCTTAGCATCTGTGAATAGGCGCTGCTTCACTGATTCCAGTGCAATAGGAATTTTTTCTATAGCCCCCACCGCTCCTGAGCCACAAGCACAAGTAGTTTTGATGTCTGATCTATTATTTAAAGTGTAACTAAACTTTCAGACAACTTTTGATTTTCTGGCAGTATTTGAGTCATTAATACATTTTGTAATATAATTTATTAACAAATTTTGGATCCTTTCTGTGGAATCCTGCATTTTTTCACTCTTTCCCTTGTTTCTGTATTGAGAGCTGTTCCTGTCTCTCACTGAATGTTACTGTATATGGAGTACGAGCTTGGAGTACGGGACTGTGTAACATGTAGAGAAAATAAGGGTAGGAGAAGGTCACTTCAAACATATCTCATATATCATATATATTATACAGCTCCATATAAATATCCTAATCCCGACTGTTTTGAACCAGTGATATCTCTGGAAATAAATTAGATAGCACTGCAGCCTTAGTGTTACATGAAAGAAGATAATCTCCTCCATGAATGAATGAAAGTCACATCTGGCAAGCTGTGGAGGAATTAACAATTGGTTTACATTATATTACTATACCTAGTATTCAGCAGTCCCTAATACAGCATTACCTGGTATGCTACTCAGCTTTCCTAGGACCCTGAAAAGCACATCTGACATGATATGGCACAATTATGTGGCAAAGAGTTGGATTTATATAGATAAATGTAGTATTCAGTATTCCTTATCATAGCTCCGCAAGCTTTGGCATGATTTTGGAGCAAACTGAGGGATTAATTTACGTATATTTAGTATTCAGCAGTCCCTATTACTGCATTATAATATGTGTTACCCGGCTTTCTCAGATCCCTGAACGAGAAATCCTGGCAAGCTGTGGTATAATTATAGCATAAGGAGGTAGAATTATGTAGGTAAATGTCGTATTCAGTATTCCTTATCACAGTTTCACAAGCTATGTTACTCAGCTTTTCCAGAAGTCTGAAAGGCAAATCTGGCAAGGTCTGGGTCAAGGACTTTTATTTTATATTATATTACTTTATTTATTATTTGGCAATCCCTATTACAGCATTATCTGGTATGTTATGCACCTTTCTTGGGACCCCAAAAAGCAAATCCGGCATGGTATGCCATACTATTTAGTGCATATACAGTGGGGAAAAAAAGTATTTAGTCAGCCACCAATTGTGCAAGTTCTCCCACTTAAAAAGATGAGGCCGGCCGAATGGCATCATAGGTGGACCCCACGGGCGCAAAGCCTGAATGCGCCCGCCTGGCGCCGCCCCCCCGGGGGGGGAGAGGGAAAAAATCAGGGGGCGGGGGTAAAGGGTGGGGGGGGGGAGGGGGGGGGGGGGGGGAAACCCGGGGGGGGGGGGGGGGGGGCCCCCTTTTTTAAGTGGGGGGGGGGGGGGTTGGTGGGAAAAAACCACCGAAAAAAAAAAGTAATTGTCATCATAGGTAGACCTCAACTATGAGAGACAAAATAAGAAAACAAATCCAGAAAATCACATTGTCTGAGATTTTTTAAGAATTTATTTTTTGCAAATTATGGTGGAAAATAAGTATTTGGTCAATAACAAAAGTTCATCTCAATACTTTGTTATATATCCTTTGTTGGCAATGACAGAGGTCAAACGTTTTCTGAAAAGTCTTCACAAGGTTGGCACACACTGTTGCTGGTATGTTGGCCCATTCCTCCATGCAGATCTCCTCTAGAGCAGTGATGTTTTGGGGCTGTCGCTGGGCAACACGGACTTTCATCTCCCTCCAAAGGTTTTCTATGGGGTTGAGATCTGGAGACTGGCTAGGCCACTCCAGGACCTTGAAATGCTTCTTACGAAGCCACTCCTTTCTTGCCCTGGCGGTGTGCTTGGGATCATTGTCATGCTGAAAGATCCAGCCACGTTTCATCTTCAATGCCCTTGCTAATGGAAGGAGGTTTGCACTCAAAATCTCACGATACATGGCCCCATTCATTCTTTCATGTACACGGATCAGTCGTCCTTGTCCCTTTGCAGAGAAACAGCCCCAAAGCATGATGTTGCCCCCCCATGCTTCACAGTAGGTATGGTGTTCTATGGATGTAACTCAGCATTCACTCTCCTCCAAACACCACGAGCTGTGTTTCTACCAAACAGTTCTACTTTGGTTTCATCTGAACATATGACATTCTCCCAATACTCTTCTGGAACATCCAAATGCTCTCTAGCAAACTTCAGACGGGCCCGGATATGTACTGGCTTAAGCAGGGGGACACGTCTGGCACTGTAGGATCTGAGTCCCTGGCGGCGTAGTGTGTTACTGACGGTAGCCTTTGTTACGTTAGTCCCAGCTTTCTGCAGGTCATTCACTAGGTCCCCCCGTGTGGTTCTGGGATTTTTGCTCACCGTTCTTGTGATCATTTTGACCCCACGGGGTGAGATCTTGCGTGGAGCCCCTGATGGAGGGAGATTATCAGTGGTCTTGTATGTCGTCCATTTTCTAATTATTGCTCCCACAGTTGATTTCTTCACACCAAGCTGCTTGCCTATTGCAGATTCAGTCTTCCCAGCCTGGTGCAGGTCTACAATTTTGTTTCTGGTGTCCTTCCACAGCTCTTTGGTCTTCACCATAGTGGAGTTTGGAGTGTGACTGTTTGAGGTTGTGGACAAGTGCCTTTTATACTGATAACAATGTCAAACAGGAGCCATTACTACAGGTAATGAGTGGAGGACAGAGGAGCCTCTTGAAGAAGAAGTTACAGGTCTGTGAGAGCCAGAAATCTTGCTTGTTTGTAGGTGAACAAATACTTATTTTCCACCATAATTTGCAAATAAATTCTTAAAAAATCAGACAATGTGATTTTCTAGATATGTTTTCTCATTTTGTCTCTCATAGTTGAGGTCTACCTATGATGACAATTACAGGCCAGCCTCATCTTTTTAAGTGGGAGAACTTGCACAATTGGTGGCTGACTAAATACTTTTTTTTCCCCACTGTACATGTAGTATCAAGGCAATAATGAGGTCTGGCATTCAGAATACCTATCCATTGGTTGTTACCCAGCTTTCCAAAGCGACTCAAAACTAAACATGCAGAATATTGCAGGGATATAGGAAATAGGGGAATTATCAAAGCATAACTGCACATATTTGCAGTTGGGTTACTCTCCCTGGGTAGCTGTACTGAGTTGTATTGTTGTGACTGAGTTAGTGAGGTATTTTTTAATCCCCCAAAGGAACTTAAAGTGATTCTATCATTGGGGAAACTTGTTTTTAACTGAAGCCACGTTGCAATAGCCTTTATAAAGGCTATTAGTCTCTTACCTTTGTCGTTTCGCTCCTCGCCGCCGTTTAGAAGAAATCTTGATTTTTATTTTTATGCAAATGAATCTTCAGAATGCAAAGGGGGGCGTCCCCTGTGCTCTCCTCAGACGCATTTTTGAACTTACCGCGCCACCTCTCTTCTTTAGCAGACGCCTCTTCTTGATGTCATCATTCCTCCGGGACACATGCGCCGACTGCGCATGTCCATTCGGCCATTTTCCTGTGGCCTATTACATGAGCGTACTGCATGCGCTGTATGTAATAGGCCACAGGAAAATGGCCGAGCGAAGACTCGTACAAGGATGACATCAAGAAGGGGAGTCACCGCAACGGACGAAGGGGCGGTGATAAGCGATGACGAGATGGGTCCTCGCAGAAGAGGAGGAACGCTCCGTGGTGCTCATTTACATACAGGAAGAAACAAATTATCTTGGAATCGGCTGGGAGAAGAAAACAAGGAAAGGTAGGAGTAGAATGGCCTTTTTAAAGGCCATTCCAACGTGCCATTAGCTTAAAAGTGTTTTTGGTAATGATAGACTCCCTTTAAAGTTGCGATCTTCTGATGCAATGTACTACATAGGGCAGCATGACGGCTCAGCGGTTACTCCTGTAGCCTTGCAGCACTGGAGTCCTTGGTTCAAATCTGACCAAAGACAACATCTGCAAGGAGTTTGTGTGGGTTTCCTCTGGATACTTCGGTTTCTTCCCATACTCCAAAGACATACTGATAGGGAATGTAGATTGTGAGCCCTATTTGGGACAGTGATTGTCAATGTCTGTAAAGCGCTGTGGAATATGTTGGCACTATACCAGCAAAATAAATAGTACAATGCATTGTACTTCCTATTAGGCTTTGGGCTGGGGCCCTCACATAAAGGCATCGATTCTCAAAGGTGGTGGTGGTGATGTGTAGAAGAGGGAGCCCCCACCCTTCATTTAAATTCCATGGCTGTTAATGATCGCAGAATCTAAAGGATTTAAAGCTCGGAATCATCGATTTTCTATCCCAGGTATTAGGAGGAGATGAATGAGTACACAGCCAGGCCCCCGCATCAAACATTGCAGGAGACCCCACCACATTCCATTAGAACTGATGTGAAATGTCAACTGCATCAGAATAAAGGCCCATTGTTAACAACATAGAAACTCTATACATGTTTCACTAATTGGTTAAACACAGACATAATTAGAGCCTAAAGTATATTTTTAGAATACCGCTGGTGATTGTGTTTATTTTGTGCAGAATGATGTTAAATGTAAAATACTAAAAAACACTAATATTGGAGTTGCTTATAATAAGATAAAAAAAATTGCTCTACCTTTTCCTGACATGAAGTGTTCCATGAATGTTTCCCAAATTATTGGACGTATTGGAATCAGTTTGCTGAAGTGGTAACCAGATAACATGGCATCTTTTGGGTTTCGACACACATATAATCTGAATACAAGTTGTAAAAATGAGAACCTACTTACAATTTGTAATAATAATAAAATAAATAATGTGATATAAAAAAATGAGTTAAAGAGGTTGTACAAGATTTGAAGTTATCCCCTATTGATAGGATACGGGGTAACTTCCTGATCGGTGGAGGTCTGACCACTGGGACCCCCACAGATTTAGAGAATTGGGGTCTCATTATCCCATCCTGATGGAGCAGCCCACCCGTCCATTGACAGTAGATCCATTTATTATTCACCAATGAAATGAAATTAACTTAAAAAGTGCAGACTTCTTATTAGTTCCTATATACAAAGGTGTCCTGGTCCCCAATGAGAAATCTCCAACATTGTCTCCCACCTACAACATCTACCTATAACACCACCATTTATACTACTGGAGTTTTCTTATGTAGTAGGCCATCTCTGCACCTCCTATAGAGGACACTGTATACTTACTGTACATCTCTGGTAGCCCAATTCAAGGTCATTCCCATAAATTAAAGGAGTTTTCTCGCTATACTAACCCCATCCACATGCCGTATTAGGACATATAGATGTCATAAAGCGGGAGTCCCCCCAAGCGCTAAAAGAGAGATGCTTTAGTAGACCCAGCACATCATGCCTTGAATTGATGACTATTTATTACATTTTATTAATGTCCATCACGTAAAAGGGGGCGCCCTACCCTTATATCACGAGTGCAGAAATGGTCATATATCCATTCACTTCTATGGGACTTCTGAAAATAGCCAGGGGTTGGGGGACAGAGGTAGGACCAGCATCTGTCAGACACTTATGGCATATTTATGGCATACACCTTTCAGGATGGCATGTTATGCTGCTGTTCCCCTGCGGCACATGTTGTATGGGAAATGTGTGGCTGACTGCAGCTTACCCCAACAATAATAGCTGATCTCTGGGAATTATAGAAGTCAGGAATAATGTAAGACAATATTGGAATGGCTTGAGTGTTTTAAGAAGTTGTCGCCTGGATGTATCTTTACAATAATATATAATTAATAATAATAATAATAATTATTATTATTATTATTATATCTTGTATAGCATGGTTTAAATTCTGACTTGGGTAAAAGGTTAAGAAACGGCAGTCAGTCCTGCAATTTAGACTAGTGGAGAAAAAATATTATGGTCATCATATCTAAATTCACTAATTTTTCGGCATTGTGCTTGTCTGCAAACGTAATACACCTCATTTAAAAAGAAGATGCATACTAGATAGCACCTCTCCCCAATAAAGGGGTTGCTCAATATTTTTTTTTTTTTTATGGCCATTTTTTTATGGCTTCGGACGCCCATACTATACAACGCACAGAGCTGGAAGCATTTGGCTCCATGCCCTGTATAGTGGCCGGGTGCCATCACTGCAGCTCAGCTCCAATTGATCTCCCGCCCCCCTCCCAATTATTTTTGTCATAAGTATGGACCTTAAAAAAATTCTAAGGACTAAGTTATTATAATCCACATTAAACTAGGTTCACACCGGCGTTGCCTCTCTGTTGTTTGGGTCCATTGGGGGAGGTGAACACTAAAACAATAATGCGGTCTGTTGTTTTTTAACTGAAACTGGTGGAGGAAAAAGTCCTCCGTGTAGGACTTTGTCCAATGTTAATTTTCAGCAGACATGGCGACGGAGTCTCTACTGGTGCAGATGTGAACTTAGCTTTAACAATAAAAAGGATATTTTGCAAGAGAGGGGCGCTCCCTAGTGCAGAAATCACAGGAACATGTACAAATATGGACGGACACCAACTTGCTAGGTTTGGTCTCACCTTGTGGGAGTTGTGTAAAGGCAGGCACAACTCTGATAATGAGTTAACCCTCCTGGGTTCTATAAAATTACATTGGGTCATGTCCAGTGGCCTAACTAAAGTCTTGTGGGCCCCATTGCAAACTTTTGTCCGGGGTCCCCTACCCCCTCCCTAGAGCGAATTCTTGATAGTGACAGTTACGGTTGCTGCAGCGATATCTCAGATACTTGAAAGGAATACAACTATAGTACCCACAACTGCAGTTATCAAGAATACAGTGAATGAGCATCGCAGCTCCCGGCATGTAAACAATGCTGGGACATTATAATATGCCCCACAGTGGCCCCCACACAGTATTATATGCTTCACAGTGGCCTGCACACAATACTGTATTATATGCTCCACACTGGCCCAAACAGTATTATATGCTCCGCAGTGGTCCCACACCGTATAATATGCTCCACAGTGGCCCACACACAGTATTACATGCTCTACAGTGGCTCCACACAGTATTATATGCTCCACAGTAGCCCCAACACAGTATTATATGCTCCACAGTGGCCCCCACACAGTATTATATGCTCCACAGTGGCTTTATGTTTGGGATCATTGTCTTGTTGGAAGATAAATCTCCATCCCAGTCTCAGGTCTTTTGCAGACTCCAACAGGTTTTCTTCCAGAATGGTCCTGTATTTGGCTCCATCCACCTTCCCATCAATTTTAACCATCTTCCCTGTCCCTGCTGAAGAAAAGCAGGCCCAAACCATGATGCTGCCACCACCATGTGTGACAGTGGGGATGGTGTGTTCAGGGTGATGAGCTGTGTTGCTTTTACGCCAAACATATCGTTTTGCATTGTGGCCAAAAAGTTGGATTTTGGTTTCATCTGACCAGAGCACCTTCTTCCACATGTTTGGTGTGTCTCCCAGGTGGCTTGTGGCAAACTTTAAATGAGACTTTTTATAGATATCTTTGACAAATGGCTTTCTTCTTGCCACTCTTCCATAAAGGCCAGATTTGTGCAGTGTATGACTGATTGTTGTCCTATGGACAGACTCTCCCACCTCAGCTGTAGATCTCTGCAGTTCATCCAGAGTGATCATGGGCCTCTTGGCTGCATCTCTGATCAGTCTTCTCCTTGTTTGAGATGAAAGTTTAGCGGGACAGCCGGGTCTTGGTAGATTTACAGTGGTCTGATACTCCTTCCATTTCAATATGATCACTTGCACAGTGCTCCTTGGGATGTTTAAAGTTTGGGAAATCTTTTTGTATCCAAATCCGGCTTTAAACTTCTCCACAACAGTATCACGGAACTGCCTGGTGTGTTCCTTGGTCTTCATGATGCTCTCTGCGCTTTAAACAGAACCCTCAGACTATCACAGAGCGGGTGCATTTATACGGAGACTTGATTACACACAGGTGGATTATATTTATCATCATCAGTCATTTAGGACAACATTAGATCATTCAGAGATCCTCACTGAACTTCTGGAGTGAGTTTGCTGCACTGAAAGTAAAGGGGCCGAATAATATTACACGCCCCACTTTTCAGTTTTTTATTTTTTACAAAAGTTTAAAATATCCAATAAATTTCGTTCCACTTCACAATTGTGTCCCACTTGTTGATTCTTCACCAAAAAATTAAAATTTTATATCTTTATGTTTGAAGCTTGAAATGTGGCAAAAGGTTGAAAAGTTCAAGGGGGCCGAATACTTTGCAGGGCGTACATATACATAGGCACTGTATATATATATATATATATTGTGACAACTTGGGGAATTAGACTCAAATGGTGGCTTTTCCTGGTCCCAACAGCGGTGGTTCGTGGTACTGGGCGCCGGTGAGACAGCGTTCAGACGGTGCCAATTTAAAACAAAGTGGCTTTATTACAGCTTAAGGGCAACATAACAAAACAACAAACAAAACCTAGGCCGCCGTTAGGGCCCTAACTCACCTATAGAGCCCCTCACTAGCCTGACTCTTGCTCAGCTCTAGCAAAGAGTCTCTGTAGGACCCAGCCCTTCTGGGACAGAGCCTATCTCTCTGTCCTTAGCTGGTCCACTTGAGCAGCCGGACTAATGCTCCACTCAGCAAAAGTCCCCTGTGGACGCCAGTCCTCTGGCACAGACTGTCTATTTGTGCCGCTGGTCCACCACCTCCTGCTCCATGCAGGATACTCCAGCCTTCTGGAGTTGAACGCCACCCCCTCAAAGGTGTGGCTGAAGGCCTTTTCAGGGCTGGGCCTGGGTCGCTCCACAGCGCCCTTTGGCTCACATACCTACATATATATATATATATATATATATATATATATATGTGATTCAGTACTAATACATATGCAAATCGGCTTCTTTTAGCAAAGTTGTCCATTGTTTTTATACTGAAAGTTGTGAATAAAAAAGCTGTGTGTACAGGACTTTTTTGTTCTTTGATTTCAGGCCTTAGTGGCATGAGTTGGAATTTCAAGATTTTTTTTTAATATACTGTAAATAATACCATGGAAAATTATAAAAACTTATAAAACCAAAAATTATTAAAAACATGACTTAGATGCCCCACGTTGCGGAAAAGCGTTTGTTTTTTGAGCCAAAGCCAGGAATGGATTGAGAAGAAGGGAGACATACAAGAACTTCCTATATATTTTCCATTCCTTTTGTTTCCGCAATGTGGGGCCTTAAGCTACATTCACATGAGGGTGATTCATAGCCATGTGACATCCGTTTTCTTTTTGTTTCAAAGGTATTTATTGAATTAAATATCCAAAAGAGAACAAAATTAAGAAATAAAATTGTCAGAAAACAGTATAAAAAATGCAAAACAGGGTAAGCACAGAGCAAAGCAGCCGATACAGTCCCAAAATCAGTATGTCAACCTGGTAAAGAGAAATGAGAGTAAAAAGGTATAACAACCGAAAACAAACATTGGATACAAAGGGAGTGTGAGTGTGTGAGTGTGTGTGTGTGTGTGGGGGGGGTGGTAAATGGCGCTGAATGAGAAAGAGACCCTGCCAGGGAGAAGTGGGGAGGGGGGTACATCATGCTCAATACTAGTTCTCAGTTATTGCTGGAGACAGTATGGCAGGCCCGGGATGTTGGATCTGGTAATCCGGGGTGTCCAAACTTTATCAAAGAGAGGGCAAGTATCAGAGATGGTGGCATTAATTTTTTCGTGGAGCATAATAGAGTCAACTCGCCAGATAACATCCATCACGGAATAAGAAGGCCGCCTCCAGTTGAAGGTTACGTGAATATGTGCAGCCATGGGGTTTTATTGAAGTAGTTGATATCGGGCGTATTTATTAGCTGGTTTGAGGAGAAAAGTAGGGGCTGACAGAGAAAATGACAAACCAAAAAGTCGTTTCCCTATTCTATGAATAGTCACCCAAAAGCGATGGATGAGAGCAGATATGGAAAGTATACCGCCAAATATGGAAAGTACTACCTAAGGCGACACAGACTGAAAACATAGTTTTTATCCTTCAGTTTCACCCCCATGTAATCGCTGGGGAACCAAGTAGGTCCTATGAAGGACCTTCAAGGAAGGTTCCATAAGGGTGACCTGCCAGCTACCCCTGCTAATGGATGTGCAACAGTCAATCCACTGGGCTGGGGCCAAAGTGGAGCCAAGATCCTGTTCCCAGGCTGCCATAAAGTCCATTTTAGTTTCGGGGGGGAGGGGCATTTAGCAAACTGCATACAAAAGATAGAGAACCCCTATCTGAAGCTCTAAATAGACATAGTTTCTCAAAGATGGTTGGGGAAATTTCTGGGTTGAGCGGAGTAAGAGAAGGTAGAAAGTGAAAGACCCGTGTAGTCCTAAAAGCCTCTGATGGAGACGGGGAGTAAGTGCTGACAGAATAGTCTTTGGTGACGACCCACCGGTCACAGAGGAAATCAGTGAGGTAACGAAACCGGGCGTTTCTCCACCAAACGAACACCTCAGGGGGTAGGCCGGGAGGGAAGAGAGGTTTTGAAAGCAAGGACGACCATTTTTTTACGGACATCACACGGCAGTATTAAATTCAATGTAAGTGAATGGGGGCTATTCACATGACCATTATTTTGATGGTCGTTCTCACAAAATACAGGTCATGTCCTATTTTTGACTGTTTTCATGGATCCCTCCACACACTCAAATGTATCAGGATCTTTGAAAATGGGCCCCCCTCAGACACAAGACAACCAGGAAAAACATCCATTTTTTTTTTGCACCTCTTTTGTGTGAATCTAGCCTTAAACAATAGGTCATTTCCTTGCGACACTTTCCCTTTAAAGTTATTTGCAACGGTTTGGCCTCTGCTATATAAAGATACTAATTCTCTTTTTTTGGAATCTGCTCCTGGTTTTGGCATTAAAACTACATTAAGCAAAAAACCTGATCAAAACCTGAATGTCTAAATACACCCTTATGGTTCTTCAAATGCAGTCATTACACAGAAAATGTCTATGGACATGATGTACAGGAAACCCATGGGGATTATAATTCCCCGCAGCTGGTTTGCTCTATATCTGATATGTAAAGTTACCAATTATGAGAGAATAATAATAGCCGTGTATTAAGGAATTGCAGTTTTTGCAGTTTCTTCCCTCCATATATCTTATGTCAGCACATTTGCATTAGTAAATCGAACCCACCGAGTAATATCATGAGGACGCAGAACACTGACAATGTTTACATCCGGAGCACGAACCATTTATAATAAAATCAATAGCCCCTCCATCCCTTTAGGTGTTGTTAGTAATGTCTGTGGCATATGCTTGGCATCACAAGGCAGAACAGTAACTTTTAAAGCAGTTTCACTGCTGTTTGACACCATTATCCTTTGTGACAGCTGCGGCAGTGCAGTGTAAGCAGCCTAGAGATTCAATTGCCAAGTTTTGTGAACCTTCACAATTCTGAAAATACCTTCTTCTCGCAGCAACATGGCTGGCACGTTAAGTCTCAGGAAAGATTTCCAATGAGCCCCTGACACCTATGTGTCAAAAACGGTTAGGTTACAATGAGATAGCACCTGGATAGCTGGAGTCCTATTATGTGAGATTTAGGTCAAGGATACTTAATTGCTTTTGCATAATGCTGGGTATGTAGCTATATATTTAACTTACTGTATATAAATATTTATAGGGATTTTTTTTTTTTTTAGCTAAAGACGGAACATGAGGTTGTCATACTCAGTACCTGCAGAAAAAATATGATATGACTTTGAATGACTGTTTTTTTGTACAAGGGTTAATGTATTTGGCACCTAGTCAGAACAGGCATCATTCACACTTACAGTGGGAAAAAAAAGTAGTCAGCCACCAATTGTGGACGTTCTCCCACTTAATAGGATGAGGCCGGCCTGTAATTGTCATCATTGTAATTGTCAACAAAATTGTAGACCTGCACCAGGCTGGGAAGACTGAATCTGCAATAGGCAAGCAGCTTGGTGTGAAGAAATCAACTGTGGGAGCAATAATCAGAAAATGGAAGACATACAAGACCACTGATAATCTCCCTCGATCAGGGGCTCCACGCAAGATCTCACCCCGTGGGGTCAAAATGATAAGCAAAAATCCCAGAACCACACGGGGGGACCTAGTGAATGACCTGCAGAAAGCTGGGACTAACGTAACAAAGGCTACCGTCAGTAACACACTACGCCGCCAGGGACTCAGATCCTGCAGTGCCAGACGTGTCCCCCTGCTTAAGCCAGTACATATCCGGGCCTGTCTGAGGTTTGCTAGAGAGCATTTGGATGTTCCAGAGAAATATTGGGAGAATGTCATATGGTCAGATGAAACCAAAGTAGAACTTGTCGTGTTTGGAGGAGAGTAAATGCTGAGTTGCATCCAAAGAACACCATACCTACTGTGAAGCATGGGGGTGGCAACATCATGCTTTGGGGCTGTTTCTCTGAAAAGGGACCAGGACGACTGATCCGTGTACATGAAAGAATGAATGGGGCCATGTATCGTGAGATTTTGAGTGCAAACCTCCTTTCATCAGCAAGGGCATTGAAGATGAAACGTGGCTGGGTCTTTCAGCATGACAATGATCCCAAGCACACCGCCAGGGCAACGAAGGAGTGGCTTCGTAAGAAGCATTTCAAGGTCCTGGAGTGGCCTAGCCAGTCTCCAGATTTCAACCCCTTAGAAAACCTTTGGAGGGAGTTGAAAGTCCGTGTTGCCCAGCGACAGCCCCAAAACATCACTGCTCTAGAGGAGATCTGCATGGAGGAATGGGCCAATATACCAGCAACAGTGTGAGCCAACCTTGTGAAGACTTACAGAAAACGTTTGACCTCTGTCATTGCCAACAAAGGATATATAACAAAGTATTGAGATGAACTTTTGTTATTGACCAAATACTTATTTTCCACCATAATTTGAAAATAAATTCCTAAAAAATCAGACAATGTGATTTTCTGGATTTGTTTTCTCATTTTGTCTCTCATAGTTGAGGTCTACCTATGATGACAATTACAGGCCGGCCTCATCTTTTTAAGTGGGAGAACTTGCACAATTGGTGGCTGACTAAATACTTTTTTCCCCACTGTATATAAGTATTCTACCCCCAAAGTTTCACAACCAAATGCTTAAAGAGGACCTTTCACCACCTCCAACAATTCCAGCTCTTTACATAAAGTAATAGGTGCTGAGCCACTGATTCTGGCACAGATGGAATTTTTCTCTAGCCCCCACCATTCCCGAGCAGTCAATGCTGTTAATTCCGGGGCCTGATATGCTATTTAGTCTCTGTACTGTCAGGAGGGCGGTGTCAGGCAGGAGCAGACAAGGAGTGTGATTCTGAGCTCTGATACTAGCTGCCTCTGATTGGAGCTCTGAATCACGCCCCCTGCCTGACATCACCCACCTGACATTACAGAGCTTAAATAGCACATCAGGCACCAAAACTAACTGCCCTTGTTGCTCAGGAATGGTGGAGGCAAAAGAGAAAATTCAAATGAGTGGAGAAGCCCCTATTAACATATGGTAAAAACTGGAGTTGGTGAAGTGAGCTCTTTAATTTATCTCAGTACACGTCAGTGCTTTTCTGTCCTGCAGAATCTAAACTCCACACACCATCTCAGGGAGGACTAGAAATTCCAGATATAGCATGCAGAGGGAAAAACTGATAATAATAATTGTAGAACATAAGTAATATACTGATCAGAAATAGGGTTACTTTTCATGTACACACGTTACAGCTTATCCAGAAGAGCAAATGAAGCGACAGGTACGCCTTAAGCATTTATCTGCAGGTAGTACTAGCTTAAAATGGCCTGTAACCTGCTGCTGGATACCAGGGAAATCATGTAGAATCTAAAACTCACCCATTTGCTCTTTTGTGTTATTGGCTCACTTTTGCAGGTAAGAAATTATTCCAGCAATCCCTTGATAATATTCTGCACTGGTTCCCCGATGTCTGGGGAAAGAAACATCAGACTTGATGAGTTTTACCATTCCCAATACATTATTCTCATAGGAGATTAGCAGCAACCAGACGTGTTTGGCAGTGGCTTTCTTACCTATTCCCAATAAGAATACATGCACACTTCACTGAACTGAGTGTGCATGTGGATGGGGAAGATGTGAGGAATCGCTGACAAGTGTATGCCCAGCTTAAGTGTGAGTATTAAAAGAGTTTCTCACACCCAGCACCCCTACAGATCACCAGTTGATACACAGAGAATGGAGCAGGAAGCAGACAGCTCTGTTCTCTGTGTCGTGGCTAAACTGAGTCACTACAGTTTAGCTGTCATTCAATTGAATGGGAATGATCTGCACTAACGTGGTTTGGCCACTACACAGAGAATAGCGCTGTCTGCTTCCTGCTCCATTCTCTGTGTATCAACTGCTGAGAACAGCTGATGAATAAGGGGACATGTGTAAGACTCCCATTGGTCTGATACTGATGACCTGTCCTAGGATAGGTCATCAAAATTTTTAGTCAGGAAGACCCCCTAAATTACAAGTTGCCCGATTCTTCTACTAGTTCCGACCAGCACCACACCGCTCACCCACTGGCTTTGCCTCTGATAACAAACAGAAGTGTAAGGGCATGTACAGGCAGAAAAGTTTATGTGGATTTCGGCACATATGTACAGTATTCCAAATCAAATCCATGCCTAATTGCTTTCAATGGCAATCCAAGTTAGATTTACGATCTGTATTAGTAAGTGACATGTGGTGGGACCCTTTGAAACAAATTAAATCTGATAAAGTGACGGGTGACCACACATGGATTAGCTTTATTAGATGGGATTAATCCACATGTGGATTCACATCACATCCAGCTATAAATCCACAGTAGAAATCCAAGGGTAAACCACATAATCTAATTTACATTATTGTGCAAGAAAGTGGAAATAATGTTATTTCTAATGTTTATTTTTCCAAAATTGCTATTTATTCAATTCTGTGATAGTTTCAACACTCTCTATGGCATCATTCACACCTTCCCACTCACATTCCTACTCCAAATTTAGTTTTCAGACTTCTAAGAAAAATACAGCCTTGTGCAATTCTGTTGTTTGTGGTGCATGTCATTACAGTATTGCTTATCGCACAACATTTGGATTATATCGGCACTTTACAAAGACTGGATATCACTAGTAAAGTTGTGGTAAACTGATAAACAGATGCATCTTACAGCTTGGAAGGGGAACTTCTCCCGAGCGAGATGTAAAATGAAAAGCTGGTTACAGCAATTTAGGAATTGATGGCTCCCCAATCTGTTTTCCTGCTCATGGAGCTGCTCATGTGTGAAATATTTGATTAAGATTTCACTTCTGATGTCTTCGAGCAGGGGCTAGAGATGCTCGCTACTGTTAAGACTCTCATTATCTCGGGATTGGGACTGGTTAATAGGCGACTTCTTCAGACGTGTCGAGCTGGCACATACAAGGTCTGCTTTGAAATCCAGTAGCAAAACTTCAGGCAAAAAACTAAACAGTTTTTACTTGACTTATGATTCATTATCTACTCCTTAAAATGTTAGATGGCGCCTTAAGTAGATGCAGTAGAAATATTTTTCCTCTAGACCATGACTAAAAAGGGTGCTGCACGGCATGTAGTTTGGGTCCGTCCCATCGTCTCTATAAATATTATAGTGAGCAAGTAGTTCTTTATACAGAGGGTGAGGAGGATTATTACATTACTCCAAGCTGGTTGCAACTCTCATAGTGTTGTTGTGATCTGGAGGAGGCAATCGAGGCGAAGCCAAGTGAGTCACACTTTGGGGGAGGAAGGCATGGAAAACTTTTCTTCTGAGTTTTCCTTTTCAGCGCAAACAAAAAAAAAACCGCCCCGGGGCCCCGTTGGGGGTCCCCCCCCAAAACCCCCCAAAAAAAAAAAAAACATTCCCAAGTACAGTAGACTATAATGGGGTTCGCCGGGTTTCTGCGGGTAATCGCTTTTTAAGCAGGTTAGCTTTCCGATTTTCAGGTCCCCGAGTGGACCCGAAGAACGGAAAGCCGAACGCTTTTGTGAACCTAGCTCCAGTAGTAACATTCTAGTGCATTGACATCTTCACTAGTTCCACTACAATTCATTGCACCAGTCCTACCTGTAGTAATAATGAGTAAGAGCCAGAAGAATATCAAGATACGCAACAATTCCTCATAGAAAAATATAGAAAAACTTGGCTAGTACAGCAACTTGGCTTAGAACATTTACAGCATATACAAAAGCTTCTATGGTGATGTCTATGTTTGTTAAGAAGTAGAATTCATAAACTCATATATTCAAGTACCCAAATATTTTAGGGTAGGAACCAATTTGGTAGGTACTGCACATGTACATATGTGACCAGGATTTGGAACATCACAGTCGTGCTCTATGTTTGACCTATATATCATTAAGGCTTCCTTATGTATACATCTAACGTGTCCATTGAGTTCTGTTAGCTATACTATATTAGTATAACTCCCTAGCTCATCTGGATCTACCCATGGAAAATTGGTGCCATTCTAGAGTTCATCAAATCTATTTTACCCAACAAACCAGAATCCTGCTTTATATCGATCAGGGGCAAAATCCAGAAACAGCAGGGCACAGATGGGTGGTTTTGGTTAAAATCCCCCATCATGTTTCAAAGCTCTTTAAAGGCTTGGACATTGTCTTACAATGTAGCCACCTATAGGTGGCAGTAGACTGACAGTTTTCCTTCTGGAGTAGAGCTACTTTGCATACATTCTCCTAGGGACCATTGCTTCAAAGGTGCGTATGAATTTTTTTAAAAAAATTTTCACCTCCCCTGGGCTTCCACCTATTATACTCTGGGTGGCCATTTTAGTTAGTCTGAGATGAATCTACATATGTTTTGTTTTGTAACCATTTGGAATATTCAGGTCGAACCTGGCTCAGTATGAACTGATTCGCCCATCTCTAATAGAGACACCATATGGCATGAGCCCAAAACCCTAGAACACTATAGAGACACCATATGGTGCATGAGCCCTTAAAGTGAACCCGTCATGCTGCCTGGGAACACAAAAATGTCAGCAGGCCATAAAGCAGTTGGGGTTTATGGTCCCAAAACTCTGTAGGTTGAGGATCCTGGGTGTACACTGAGTCTACTGTAAGGACTCCAGCGCATTCGCATTGCAGTTCATTGTGCATGCTCTGCAATTTTTGAGCAAGGTGTACTGACCTTAGCTTAAATGTGCGCAGTGCACACGGGGCATCTTCAGATTTTGATTCCTCAGGATACTGATGGTAGGTAGTGGCATGATATAGAAGTTTGGGACCCTAAACCCCATCTGCTAAACAGGCTGCGCGTTTGTTGCTTTCAACCACCTTGACAGGTTCCCATTAAAAATATTTAGAGCATTTGATAAATATGGTTTGAGGTATGGAGTACAAGGAGCTATGGGCGCCACTATAGTTGTGAGATACAGGACCAGGACTGTGAGCTGAGTCTTTACCCTGTTTGAGGGAAACTAAAACTGCAAGAAGGCAATGACTATAAGAATGGAAAGATGACATAAACCCCATGCAGAGCTTATATAGGCCACAATAGAGCTAAATATAGTCACTCATTAAGAAATAATCACTCATTTTATTAAAAATAAAAGTCCTCAGCAGGGGGCGACTGTAGCCGTGAATGACAAACTCTCACTTCAAGTTACTCATTTTAATTACAAAACAAAGGAGGTCTGTCTGGTATATTTCTGTGTGACTGATGGCAGTCAGTACGCCGCGTAGTGTAGCGATGGAGGAAATCTTTCACATATGTCAGCTATTAAAGTGATTCAATTACAATTCTAAATGACTGCAATTTACTTTTATGTGCAGAGCTACAAACTTCTGATTAAAATTTTAATTGCAGAGAAGATATCTGCGCCTTGCAAACAGCTCCATCAACCTGGGGAAAAGGGAACATGGCGCTCTCTGTCTGCACGCTACTGCCTGCCCCGCCATTCAGCCAGCGATAGAGAGGAGATTTTATTGGAGCAACAAAAATAAAAATAGCACTTTTAATGAGAAACAACTTATTTTATTACCTTCAGAGATATTTCCGTCCAATTATTTCCTACCTGTTGCTGTAAATATCTCTATGTCAAATGTTACTAACTTCTTCATCTTCACATCATTGGAATGGCATTTACTATAGAAAGTTTTGATTATGTCTACAGACGACTAAGGTGCAAAACAGCCTTGAAAAACGGCTATTTTTCATGGCCGTCTTACACCCCAGGCTGCTTTCATGGACCCCCCATACATTACAGTGTATGGAGGGATCCATGATAACAGACAAAAGTAGGACATGACTTATGGTCATGTGAATAGTCCCCATTCACTAACATTGAATTTAATGCTTCTTTGGCGTAACACGCCCATTATTCACTGCCATGTGAGTATAGTTTTAGGCCTTTTGCACGCGACAGTAAAAATCGGACATATGATGGACGTTTTTGCAGTGTTCGTCACACGTTAGTTTTAACAAAACATTGAATTCAATGTGTCTATACACATGTCCTTTTTGTGATGCTCCATTTTTCATGTCCGTCAAAAAAACTGACCTGCACTATATTTGTTCGTTCTGATGGACCAATGGACTAAATGGGATCCGGGAGTCTATGGGATCCGTTTTTAATGGAAATGAAATGGTTTGACATCAGTTTCATGTCCTTTATAAACAGATCAGTGGTTTGGGTAAAATAAAAAAAAAAATAGACCAATGAATGGAACGGATGCAAAACTAATGCAAAACTGTCCTAGGCTGGTTTCACACTACCCTAGCCTCAGACATGAGACTTGTCCATGTGCCAGTTGGATTTAGCGGCCTGTACACTATGCAGGGAGACAGACTCCTAGCATTATAGTTATCTATGGTGCTAGGAATCCCCGCCTCGCCATTACATACCGTCCCATGTCCCATACTGTAATCACTACAGGACAGTATGCAGAAGGGAGGCAGGGAACATCCTAGATAACTATAACAATAGGAGTCCATCTCCCTGCATAGTGTATAGGCCAATACATCTGGTTCACATGGACTAATTCTCACATGGACTAACTCTCACATCTCAGACCCGGTTCACATCTGCGTTCGGGTTTCCATTCGGGGGGTTCACAAGCAGACCTAGACGCATAAAAAAGCAGTTTACTTGGGAAAACCACTGACCCCATAGACTATAATGGGGTCCGTGTGCAGTGGCGTAACTAAAATCTTGTGGGCCCGGGTGCAATCTTTTGTCCGGGCCCCCTACCTCATCCCTACAGTGAATTCTTGATAGTGATGGTTACAGGTGCTAAGGAGTTTAATCAGCCTTAGTGTGGTTAGGGTAATCTGTGGGTCTCCTTGGCTTATGGGCCAGATGGAAGCTGCAATCTCAATACTGATGCCAGTGCTTATGGGCCCCCTAAGGTTTCTGGGCCCTGGTGTGACTGCACCCTCTGCAACCCAAATTACGCCCCTGTCCATGTGGTTTCCGCTCGGTTTCCGCACTAAGCAAACGGTTTCATGCGGAAACCGAGCGGCAACCACACGGACCCCATTATAGTCTATGGGGGTCCGCCGGTTTCCCAGGTAAAACGCTTTTTTATACGTATAGGTTTCCGTTTGGGGGGTCCCCAAGCGGACTCCCCGAACGGAAACCCGAACGCAGATGTGAACTTTGGCAGAGAACATCACAATTATATAACGTATTCTCAAGCTTATAAGAAAGCAGAAAATGCCCGGTCTATAAAATACACAAAGTACATTTACATTTCAAGTACAGAGTACCTTTAAGACCCAAGAAACAACAGCGGCTGGTGACTGCTTGGTAGTACAGTCCAACCATGAATTTGTCCCAGTGAGGAATACAGTATGGCCACAGCAGCATGGCGTAAAATAATCTTAAAGGGGTCTTCTAGCATTATGATATTGATGACCTAACCTTAGTACAGACCATCAATATTAGATTAGTAAAGTCTGACACCCAGGATCCCCGCTGATCTGCTGTTTAAAAAGCTTGCGGCGCTTGGGTGAGTGATATCACATCCATTAGTCGCATGATCATGCTGCAGCTCAGCCCCAATACCAAGCTACAGTACCAAGTACCAAGATGTGGATGACCTGTCGTAAGAACAGTTGCTCAATATCGAAGTTTTGGAAAATCCCTTTAATGCTAGAAAAAAATAGATGTTATAAATTTGGGTATTTTTTTTTTCTTTTAGATTTATGATCTTGGAAAGGGGGCCATGTTTATTGGAAAAATGTGCCCTTAAATGAACAGTTGGTAAAAGCTACCAATTTCGGTGGGAATGGCCCATTGTCTTGTGTATGTAGTTCTTCTCACACTGCCCCAAATTGTGATGTTGAATTTTAATGTCCAGTCTTTGGTTAGAAAAACTGCCACCAGAGGTGTCTAGAAGCAGCTTAAAGGGGTTATCCGGGTTTCTAAGATTGATGGCCTGTCCTTAGATTTGCAGGAGTCCGACACCCACAGAGCGCTCTGTATTCCTCTTCATTTTTTACAGTTGTATATGCATGCCTATGACTCTTTTTGTAAAAATAAAAAATAATAAAATATTACATCTCTCTGTATACTGTGCTTAAAAAATGTGGTCTCTGCTTTTCTGTTCAGTTGAAAAAGATGTATAAAAGTCAAACATACCATATGCCAAAATGTCACTATTCTGTGTGTGTGTGTCACATATAGAGTACATCAGGAAGAGCTCCCAATGCCAAATACACCTCACAGACATTACCTGGACAGAGCCTCATTCCTTATAGATTTACTATTTTGGTTTATAGAAAGGTTCCCGTTGCTAAACCTCCTTATGGTGCGGTGACTTCTAAGAAGCCATCAGTGAGCAGGTGTAATATTACCTTGGCTGGGTTAGAGTATACAACTATGGACTGTATATCTCCATACCTAGAGTATGGGGCATGTTGGGGAAAAAGCCCCTGACTGCAAAAACACCATAAAACACTAAAAAGACTTTTCAGTATTATAGTATAGACTATAGAAACTGTGCACTGGGACTTTAATGGAACATCTGCTTGCAATATTTTTGACCTAGAAAAAAAGCATTGAAAAATGTTCCCACAAAAGTGCCGAAAAATACTGCATAATGCTGTATGTGATTTCAGCCTTACACCATGTTCATTGGCACTTGTGTACCAATTGTTTTGGTCTATTGGGTGACCAGAACAACAGACACGGACGGCTCAAATAGCTAGATGTACCCCATTACAGCACTTTTTCATCCGGTGTTTTTCAAGGGTCATGGTGACAGAGATTCTGGATGTGAACCCAACATTAGCCGCAAACTGCTCTTTGGCATAAGAGTATATAAATATTAATAATACTATGTATTGAAACAAAAAGCAATCCAGATGTAAATATTAAAAAAGGGATACATATAAGAGCCCCCCCAGTGTTACCAGCATAAAAAGAGGAACGCCAGCTGCAACACTTTTTCTCATGTGCAGTCATTTTTGTAATGCTGTATAGAAGTTTTGTTTTATTAGAGGAGATATTGCTTTTAACAATACAGATATTCTTAGGGATATTCCAGGATTTTAATATTAAGGAGCTATCCTTAGGGTCATAGGTCATCAATATCAGATGAGTGACATCTAACTCCTTGCACACCAGCAACTATCATGTGCATGTGCGAGTGCGGCATCCCCTTCATTGTTTACATGCAAGACTTCTACGACACAGTAGTGGTGGTTGTACAGGGAGTTACAGAATTGCCCCATCCCTTTATTCTGGACCTAGCACAGTTCTGTACAGTACACTAGGTAGTGGTTGGAAAAGGTACTGCACGGTCAGTCCTATTCACGTGATTGCACATGATACTCAATTTACCCCTGGAGATACTGAAAGGTTAATAGGTATTGTTTTTTCCTTATGTCAAATTGACCTTTAGGCCAGGGGGCCTACATTGCAAAAACTGCGCATTTTACATTACCTGCAAAGTGGATGGGATTCTGGCTAATCCCATCCACACATTGCAGAAAAAAATCTGCAGCGGAAATGCTGCGATTTCAAAAATGCCCCGCAGCATGTCAATTATAACTATGGAAATGCTGGCGTTTTCCATATACACACGTGGACAAAATTGTTAGTATCCCTCGTTTAATGAAAGAAAAACCCACAATGGTCACATAAATAACTTGAATCTGACAAAACTGGAATTTGCCAAACTACATGTTGACAAGCCACAAAGCTTCTGGGAAAAATGAAGCATATCTTGAAAAGAACACTGTCCCTACTGTGAAACATGGAGGAGGCTCTGTTATGTTCTGGGGCTGCTTTGCTGCATCTGGCACAGGGTCGTCTTGAATCTGTGCAGGGTACAATGAAATCTCAAGACTATCAAGGGATTCTAGAGAGAAATGTGCTGCCCAGTGTCAGAAAGCTTGGTCTCAGTCGCAGGTCATGGGTCTTGCAACAGGATAATGACCCACACCACACAGCTAAAAACACCCAAGAATGGCTAAGAGGAAAACATTGGACTATTCTGAAGTGGCCTTCTATGAGCCCTGACCTAAATCCTATTGAGCATCTTTGGAAGGAGCTGAAACATGCCGTCTGGAAAAGGCACCCTTCAAACCTGAGACAACTGGAGCAGTTTCCTCATGAGGAGTGGCCAAAATACCTGTTGAGAGGTGCAGAAGTCTCATTGACAGTTACAGGAATCGTTTGATTGCAGTGATTGCCTCAAAAGGTTGTGCAACAAAATATTAAGTTAAGGGAACCATCATTTCTGTCCAGGCCTGTTTCATGAGTTTTCTTTTTTTAAAAATTCTGTTGAAGCATGGTTGAAAAGCAATGTCTGACTTTCATTTGTTCATTTTCATAGAATTTTTATATATTATTACTTTTATCAGATTCAAGTTATTTCTGTGACCATTGTGGGTTTTTCTTTCATTAAACGAGGGGTACCAACAATTTTGTCCACATGTGTAGGTATAATCGAGGCAGAAAGTCTACAAAGGAAAACTTTTTGGCAGTGGCTCACTACAAGGCGCCTTAGCCTTAAAGGGTTTGTCCAGTTTCAGACCAATATTGAGAGACAAATATTATTGTTTGTATAATAAAAAGTTGTACAATTTTCCAATATACTTGCTGTATCAATTCCTCATGGTTTTCTAGATCTCTGCTTGCTGTCATTCATTCCGTTTCTTCTAGTGGATGAAATTCTGACCATGGTCATGTAATAAGCACGCAGGTGCACAGCTCATTACCAGGCAGATCTCTGATTACTGTGTGCCCATCACATGACCATAGACTGTATATTACATGACCATGGTCAGAATTTTATCTGCTAGAAGTAACAGAATTAATGACAGCAAGCAGAGATCTAGCAAACTGTGAGGAATTGATACAGAAAATATATTGGAAAACTGTACAACCTTTTATTATACAAACAATAACATTTGTCTCTCAATATTGATCTGAAAGTGGACAACCCCTTTAAACCAGAATGTAACAGGACACAAGTGCTGCAGGCTTCTTCTTTTTGACCTTTTTAAGAGCAGAATACAGAGGGGCCGGATTTTTGTCAAATAGTCAAGTGCAACAGGATTGGCAATCTGGAAGAATTAGCTGAGCAGAACTAATTGATTTTTAATATGTGTGGTACAATAAGTCTCTATATCCATGGAGGAGACAGACCCAGAGACTGCTAGAGATATGGACAGCACACGGAACATAATATACGGCATAGGAATAGGCATAACTTGAAATTCCTGGACCTCAATGAAAAATCTGTAACGGGGCCCCACTTACCATGTTCTATCTGTAATGCTGTTTTTTTCTTATGTTATAGGGAGTCCATTGGGCTCCTTAAGGCCCCCAGATCCAGTATCAATTGTTACCTCGACACCACCAATAGCTATGCCCCTGCCCTTAGGGTAGAAGAACACTTCATATAAAATAGCATTGCAGGTAATATGGTTATAGAAGTAAGTTAAAGGGATATTCCAGTAATTTGAAGTTCTCCCCTGTTTGCTAAATAGAAGATAACTGTCTAATGGGGGACCGCTGGGGCCACAAGGGAAAGGGTTCCTGTTCCACTATCTGAATGGTGCCTGTTCACTGCCATTCCATCCATTCTCTGGGACAGCTAGAGCTAGCTGAATACAGTACTTAGGTGTTTTTGGCACCATAAAAGAGAGTGCAGGACGCTTACATTGCCACTCCAATCATACAGGGGTTACATGGAGTCTTGTCCTTGGTCTATGGTGGTCCCACATGTTCAGAGTTACTACAATTTAGTAAGTATGTCCTATCCGGTAGACTGTCCCTTTAAAGTACCAGATGTTAAACAGTAAGGTTTGTGGTCTATGTACTCTATCTCTAAATGGACATTGGCAGCGAACAACAGAGTGACGGGGACAGGTGAGTATGCCTTTTCCCGGCCGCCCCATTTGTTGCTCCAATTAACTTCCTCTTAGGAAGGCCTAACACTTGGCACAAGCTCAGGGACCCTGCAAAAAGTGGGCCCTATTTATTGATGGCTTGAAATGACAGTAACAGAAGAATTTAAGGATCCCATACCTATCATAGTCAGAGTTAAACATGGTGGTGGGAATGTTCTAGTCATGGTTGGTTTTGCCTCAAGAGACCCTTGTCCCAAACTGATAATGTGGTTACAAAATAAAAGAACCTGTCCATTGTACATGGCCTTGCTAGATTTCTGAACTTGATCCTTGAAGAAAAGGCTCATGATGTAGTAGTTACAGTGTGTCAGAACTACCTGAAGACCAAGCAAGGGCAAGGAGGACTACTATAGACTTTGGCACCCAGTGACCTGACCTCAGCCGCAATGACCAGTTATAGAGGCACAGGTTATACTGAATCTTCTCCCATACAGCTATATATATCAGTGAGCTTAGCTCCTCCCCACTCTATAACATGCTGCCTGCAGACCTGACTACAAGTCCTACATGAGGATTCCCTTTAAATCATGGAAGGACAATATAGAGCATCAGATTTTGCATTGTTGCACCAGACATTTCCTTAAACTGTACAAATTTTAGGATCAGTTCACATCATGTTAAAGCCCTGTGCTTGACATATAGTCCAGTCCATGTTTCCATAGGGCTCCATTTACCCATCCTGCTGGTATATGTTGGTATAACAACTTTTTTTTACTGTACAGAAAAGCTTAGTCAACTATGTTTTTCAATGCAGGTCCATCCTGCAAAAAAAAGTAATCCGTGCAGTAATTTATTTTAACCATGGTAGTCTATAGGTGATGACGGGCACTGTGTGCTTATACGTTGGCATACCTTACGTGGAAGGTATACATCTGGCAGTGCTCCTGACGTATGCCTGATGGAAGGCTCTTACCTGGTGTGAACATAGCCTTACTGAGTGTTACAGTTTCTAGTGCTGGTTCCTAACAATCTGACTAATGTGGCTCTCTCATTATTCATTGGATATATGAGTCACAGATGGCCGGGTTACATATCACTGAAATATTCTCATTTAAATATATGACAGCAAGTGTAGAATCTGCCATACTGGTTCGCGCAGGAATTATACTTAGGAGTTTGCGGAGAAATTACACTAATGCTAACAGAACATAAATCGTATGACCTTAGAAAAGCAGCTACTAAATCCACTGTGTGGTAGTATGAATGGTTTATACGGATCTCTAGGCGGTTTCTAATGTAAACTAGCTGATCCACTCCTTGCACTTTTCTGTGTGTGTTCACAGTGTTTGGCCACTAGATGGCACTCATTTACCACTTATGGGAAGCTTTCTGTGACTCCTTCTGAACCAAACAACAAAATTGAAAGTTCTTATCAATCTACTGTACGTGAACACTTTCAGAGCATACAAATGAGCCCTAAGCAAACCTGCATGAGGCTCCGCAAGTAAAACAAGCAGGCAGAAGCCGTCAGCACACCATTAGATGATAGAAACTATTGTTAGACTGTGAGGTTAAAGCTGCAATCTGAACATGATTCAATGGGTGGCGGACAATGTGGACCATGATGATACAATGTATAGCGCTGATGCACAGTGACTACACCTATATGATAGAAGTACAGTACATACATATGCACGTAGCTCTAGGATGTAAGAATGAATGGTTCATGGCTCCCAATGTGAATTATCAATGTGTTCAGAGTTTTATTTAAGGTCTTATCTCCTTTTCCCAACATATTCGACTGCCATCACTGTGTTACAGGGCACATCACACTGATACACAATTGTAGGGAACTGCCATTTCTACTAGTATATAATGTATCTGGCTTCTTTGCCCCTGCAGTTTGGCTTCAGAGACCCCAGGCATTTAGTGCAAGTTTTGTTTTGTAAATACAGTGAGTCAGACACATGTGAGGCAGAGCTGCTGGGGGGAGAGATGTGAGCAGAGCTGCTGGGACAGACATGTTATGTCTGGGGGAGTCTAAGAGCCACTTGTTCCTCTTTACTTCACAGTATATAGTTAGGTATGTGTTACCCCCTATATACTCACAGGGCCTAGCTAGTAACCGTAGTTAGGGATCCATATATATATATATATAGTTCAGGGCAGTGATAGGTTAGGCTTCCGAAGGCCAACTAGCTAGTTAGAGGCCCGGTGGCACTAGTAGTTTAGCTGGCAGGTTAAGGACTCAGTGTTAGGGTAGTCAGGCCTGCATCTACTGCCGTCACCGTCGCCCTGTTTGCTGCCTGTGAAGAATCTCACCATCATCATCATCATCTCCTGATCGGCTGTCTGTCATCTCCTGGAAGAATCCGAGGATCCACAGTCATCCACAGGGGCCCCTGCATCTCTTCTGTTGCCTGGAGGTATTGTGCACTGGACTCTTGCTATATATCTATATATATACCCGGGTATATAACCTAAGACGGTTGAGGACTTGCTGGTTGTTGTAGTATTGCTGTGTTCTGAGTATATTTTATGTATGTATTATTACCCTGTTGATTCTTATAAAGCTACTGTTATAACCTTATGTGGTATCTGTATGTATTCTTCAGACTGTGAGATTAGTACAGGGATCCTTGTTAAGGCTACTAACTGTATTTCATGGGTAAGTCCCAGGAAGAGATCCTCCCTGTAATACAGAGGCTCTATCCTGGGTGGAGTCACTGATATATTTCATATATGTTCCCACTCTTCCCTTCAGCGAAGGCTTCAGGTCCCATTATACACACAGGTCAGCGCCAGAGTCTGTTGCGGGAGGGATAATACTCATACCCCCCCCAAATAGGGCTACACAATATACCTTTATTATCTATTATATGTCACTTTCGTAGATTTGGAGAGAAACTAATTTGAAGTCTTATGCAAATGAGGCAGACGGTGCACTGGGGGCGGGCCTTCAGCTCTGCTCAAGTAGGATGGGTATGTCATAGGAGTGGGAAGATCAATTCTCACTACATAGGGTGGCGAAAGCAGGAGATGGTAAGGGTCTGAATGGCAGTAATGGAATAAGGTAATACAGTGGCGGCAGCTGAATACTTGGGGGAGGTAGTACTTTCCCTTTAAATAAAAAATTGAAAATGCATTTAAAGATAAAAATCTATGGTAAATAGAAAAAAGGACTTCAGAGACCAGAGGAAATGTCTGATCAGAAAACAGCACACTCTCCTATATGCCCCTTCCTCCCATGGCATGTTTTATACACCCATTAGTTTACTCTTTTTTTTTGTTTTTCTTCTTAAAGGGATTTTCTGGCCCCAAATGGAATTTTCATACGAATGACCTATTCACGGGATAGATTATCAGGATGTGATCTGTTGCGGTCCAATGATAAGTGTCATCCTGGGTGGAGAGGACTATATATTCCTAGAGCTGCCCTTGTTTTTCTGCCACTTAGTAATGTTTCGAAGACCCTTGTAAAGAATCTGTTTTCTTCCTGGTCCAGATCGATGAGTTGTTTGTGAGTGTTCTCAGCAGATGATGTGATGTCGGCCATTAGCACTGATTATTCCATCTTCACCAGCGTCATGTCTGCATCCTGGTCCATCAATCAGGTAGTGTGACCTAAGTGGCAGATTTACTTCATTATCACTTCTCTATACTTACTACACATCAGTGACTTATTCATTTACTATCGGACATTCTGGGCTATTTGCATGCATCACGTGCAGTCTAATGGGCACAAAACATTTTGTCGAGAAGATCCACAGGAAATCATCAAGCATCGTGCGGTTTACCCAATGGGCCATGCTCCAGCAAAAAATAACTAAATACAGCTCAGAGCCAAATGTTGATTCAGTTTGCACAATTTGCCTTTTGTTGGCAGTGCCTGGCTGTAACATCAGGCGTTCTTATCATTTACCAGTGTTGGCCAACAAAAACAAGAATCATGACTCCGCCGGGCATGTGAGAACCAAACTGACGGAGAAGTGGCCATCTGGTCTTCTATCCATGGCTTTATCCATCATGTTAATGAATGGGGTCAAACATGCACAGGCAACAAGTTCATAGCCCTATCTGAAATAGAAGCTAGTATCACTTTTTAGGATTCTTGATGCCAACTGACACAACTCAGACCTACAGGAATACCTTAAAGCGGTTGTCCATGATTTAGGGCAAACTCAGTGGTGTCTGGGTGGGTGTAAAACAACAAAAAAAAAGACATACTTTGTCCCTGACACTCCTTTGTCCTGTCCCATTCCCCTTTCTCTAGGCTCACGTGACACCAGTCAGTGGCTTCAGCGGTCGCTGGAAAGGGACCTTTGATGTTAATCACATACAATATGTCTCTAGTTGGTATCAGAGACCGTTGAGACCACTCCAGCCGCCCCTGAATTTGTCAACCTCAGTTGTACAACCCCTTTAAATGGTCACTATTCAACAAACTTTGCATAAATTAACAGTATAACTGAATATAAGACATGTTGTAATATATCTTATCAGGGAAAGATGCTTCTTTCTCCACTTATCAGGCTGTTTTACTGCCCATAATCCCTCTCCTAAACTGGTTTTTCTTTGGTATTGAAGATCACAATAGAAGTCTATCTAGAATGGTGAAGGAGTGAGTAACAACTGAGTGAGAGTGGAGAGACAGAGGCTCAGACAGAGACAGCAAGTAGCTAAATATCTAAACCCAGGAGCCGTATTCATATTATTCACATTATCAGTACAGGTCAGTATTTCTCTATATTGTCCTATATGATCCTGCTGATACTTCTGAGTGACAGAGAGAGAGTTATGGAGCAGGTTCATCTCTACTTTATAACAGCTCCAGCCACCAGCTCAGGGAGAACTGAAAATTAGAGATAAAGCCTGCAGAGGGGAAAACTGCTAAATACTGGTCATATAATATCCAGAAATAGTCTTATTCCTCGTGTAAACACACTGTACTATTGCTTTGACTTTGTCACTGACCAAGTTTGTGTCCTCTATACTGTAGTAGTGCCATGTACCATGTGAAGAGGGTCACAGTCCAGGAACTTATTAACACATTTCCCTTGCTTCAGCAGCTTGCACATATGTGGAGTCTCATCTCTTTTTAGCATCTTTGGCATGCTTGCAATAGGCAGGACGCCATCCGATCTGCAGCAGCTGCTCGACGACATTGTGTTAGCATGGTGCAGCTCACCTGCTGAATACGTCACCTTTTATAAGACTGATTTGGCACTGTTCCAGTGCAAAAAAAGTGCTAATCCAGTGTGACCAAACACCAAGCCGGCTCCTTTGCTAGATTGATTTGTCAACAAAATGTATGTTCTGATTGCAAAATATAGCCATATGTAAAATAATGTGCAAAAGTTTTAAGAAAAGTAGAAATGCATTCAAAAATAGAAGTGTTAGTAGTTTATTTTGTCAATTAAAAGGGGTTTCCCGGCACAAATGGATTTTTCATACTGATGGTCTATCCTCAGGGTAGGTCATCAGTATATGTGATCTGTGGGGGGGTTCGACACTCAGAACCCGCAGAGATCAGCTGTTCGGGTGCCATAAGCTGATGCAGTGGATGGGGAGCACATGCAGGCTGCTCTTATTCAAATAATGGGAGCAGCGCTGCAGCCCGTCCAATGTATAGCGGACATAATAGCAGCTTGCTGGCTGTTCCCCATCCACTGCACCAACTTCCAGCACCTGGAGGCTGCCATAACAGCTGATCTGTGTGGGGTCTGAGTGTTGGAATTCCACAGATCACATACTGATGACCAGTTTTGTGGATTGCTGAACAATATAACAAATTTTATTTGGGGGCTGGAAAACCCCACAATCAAGTGAATGAAGAGAAGAGAAATCTAAATCCCATCAATATTTGGTGTGACCTTTGCCCTTTGCCTTCCATCAGTTCTTCTCAGTACACTTGCAGACAGTTTTTGAAGGAACTTGGCAGGGAGGTTGTTCCCGCCATCTTGGAGAACTAAGCACAGATCTTCTGTGGATGTAGGCTGCTCCAATCCTTCTATCTCCTCATGTCATCCCACATTGAGGAGAGCACCAGTGAAGGTGTGTAGAGATTTTAATTGCCTTTCGCCCTCTACTTAGCATCTACATATCACAAGGCATTATGGGAAAGGAGCTGGGGAGCTCATGCACCCTCTGTTGGATGTAACAGATCCTCAATTTGCTTTTGACTCACCGAGCCTTAAGACAGCAAAAGGGATCTTAGCCAAACCAATTTCACTTATCTGCAGACAGCGCTGTTTCTGGATTGTTGTCCTTCATCAGTACAGACCAAAGTGAATTGGCTGGCTTAGTGGGAGGCAATGAGTGGGTTAGGGACAAGAATCTCTCACATTGAGGAGAGCACCAGTGAAGGTGTGTAGAGATTTTAATTGCCTTTCGCCCTCTACTTAGCACCTACATATCACAAGGCATTATGGGAAAGGAGCTGGGGCGCTCATGCGCCCTCTATTGGCTCGGTGAGTCAAAAGCAAATTGAGGATCTGTTACATCCAATAGAGGGCGCATGAGCTCCCCAGCTCCTTTCCCATAATGCCTTGTGATATGTAGATGCTAAGTAGAGGGCGAAAGGCAATTAAAATCTCTACACACCTTCACTGGTGCTCTCCTCAATGTGAGAGATTCTTGTCCCTAACCCACTCATTGCCTCCCACTAAGCCAGCCAATTCACTTTGCTCTGTACTGATGAAGGACAACAATCCGGAAACAGCGCTGTATGCAGATAAGTGAAATTGGCTTGGCTAAGATCCCTTTTGCTGTCTTAAGGCTTGGTGAGTCAAAAGCAAATTGAGGATCTGTTACATCCAATAGAGGGCGCATGAGCTCCCCAGCTCCTTTCCCATAATGCCTTGTGACATGTCATCCCAGACAGACTGGATGATGATGAGATCAGGGCTTAGCGGGGGCCGTATCATCACTTCTAGGGCTCTCACACCAAAATTGTAATGGGATTTAGATTTCTCTTTAGTTCATTCACTTAATTCACTTCAAATACTGATGAAAAATACTGCGGGTTTTTGAGCCAAAGCCAGGAGTGGATTGAGTAGAAGGGAGAAGTATAAGAGGTTTCTCTAGGGCAGCTCGGTGGCTCAGTGGTTAGCACTGCAGCGTTGGAGTCCTGGGTTCGAATCCTGCCAAGGACAACATCTGCAAGGAGTTTGTATGTTCTCCCCATGTTTGTGCGGGTTTCCTCCCACACTCCAAAGACATACTGATAGGGAATGTAGATTGTGAGCCCTATATGGGACAGTGACTGTCAATGTCTGTAAAGCGCTGCAGAATATGATGGCGCTATATAAGTAACCATAATAAATAAATATTTCCCATTCCTTTTGCAACCATTCTTGGCTTTGGCTCAAAAAACCGCATCAAAATTTGCAACAAAAAAGCTGCGTTTGTGCAGAGTGGGGCCTCAGCCAGATGATCTAAGCTACATTGCATATAGAAGTATTTATTGGAGACTACTGCACAAATACTGTTATTTTCCATCATTCCACAGACATTAGTTGGAGCTACAAGTTGCGTTCTTTTGCAGTTGTGCTTCACATTTACATTCTTTTTACACCCGAACAATGTCTAAAGTTCTTTGCTAATGAATTTAATAATATATCCATTTGACCATTGGGGTTTGGTTATACTGATACAGAGCTTTGAATTGCCTACATAGCCATAGAGTTATAAATGTGTTATACAGCTTATATAGTCATTCTCACAATAATGATCTTTTACTTCCAGTCCCAATGGTCGACACTTCATTTCAACCCCTAAGGCTACATTTATACGACCAAGGTGCAAAACTTTATTTTCCAACCACTACGCTTTTCGGGGTACAAACCCCTTTATCAAGTGAACAGGAAGAACACACTTTATAAACGGGTTTGTAACCCGAAACGCGTAGTGGTTGGAAAATAAAGTTTTGCTTCAAACTAAAAGTTTTGCTTTAAACTACATTTGGCAAAGTGCGGTTCCTTTTTCCTCAGACCCAGAATGTGGGTCTAAGATGGTCCTTCCTGCTTATCTCCTGACACTCTAGAGTGGTTATTGGATCCTGCTGCTGCCCGACATCCAGAGAGGAACCTTCTGTCAATCGGTTCTACTGTGCTTCATGGTGGTTGTGACCTTGTTCACAACCATTTAAGGTGAGAGTTCAATTTATTATATTCACTCTGCTTTTCACCAAATAGTATTACACTATGCACTGCTCGGTGCTGTTTTTCTGTTTCCTTTGAATAATGTAGCTTTAATGTCACTGCTCAGAAAATCGATACAAATATGTATTACAATGAAACTGGAGTCTGGATGAGGTACTACAATGCTAGGTTCACACAGAGGAATCTGCCACGGATTTGGGAGCGGATTCCGCCCCTGAATGTGTGCCAGATTCCACCCCGATTCTGCCTCCCATTGTTTTTCAATAGAAGGCAGAGATCGCAGAAAGACGTGGAAAAAATCAGCATCCTGCTCGATCTTGCCGCAGAGTCCATGGCTCAGAAGTCCCTGCCGATTAGGCCCATTCATCCGGGCCTAATCAGCAGAAGAAAGCCGCAATGGAATGTTGGTACACTGTATCGGCATTCTATCGTGGCAATCCCGCGGCCGAATACAGCGTTGGAAAATAAATCGGAATTTCTCTTCCATTTTTGCTGTGTGAACTTAGCCTAAGGCCTTATTCACACATTCGCATTTTGTAGATATCCGCTTCCATCTGAGCTTGCATACACTACGGCCCCTGAACTAGGCATTATACATAGCAGCAAAAACACAGGCCATAGGTTTGTTAAGACATTTTAGAATTGGAAAAGAAATCCTTCACAGGCTCCACTCACCTGCAAAATGGTTTTAGCTATAGCAAATGATAAATATGATTATAATACCTACATGCTCCAGGACTTGCTCCGATGGACTGTTTGTCAGAGATAGAATTGATCACTTTGCTGCGCTCTCTTAACGCTAGTGGGACAAAAGATCCTACACTATATAATAGTTCAGAGTTTCTCAGTGCTCATACAAAGACTTGCAATCTGCATTAAGGGTCCTTATTGTCTTGCAAGTTCCAACGCTAAAATCAAAAGCAATTCATTGAAATGGACGTCAAAATGATAACTCTGAAGAAAGGCCATAGTGCCTGACACATGCTCAACACACCAGTTACCCTATATTCACACAGCAGTGCAAATCGGCCGCATGAAATTCACCGTTAATGGGGGCTATTCACACGACCGATTTTTTTTGTTGGTCCGTTGTAACTGTCAAAATATAGGTCATGCTCTAATTTTCTTTGTTTTCATGGATCATACACTGCAGTGTATGAGGAATCTGTGAAAATGGCCACCATTTTGGTTAAAAACAGCTATGAAAAATGGACATTGTCGAATCTAGGCCTATTGGCAGGTCATTTTTTTGCTGAGGCCCCACGTTGCGGAAATGCAGCTTTTTTTTGTTGCAGATTTTGCTGCTGTTTTTTGAGCCAAAGCCAGGAGTGGATTGAGCAGACGGTAGAAGTATAAGAACTTCATATATATTTACCATTCCTTTTGTATCCACTCCTGGTTTTGGCTCAAAAAAACACAGCAAAATCTGCAACAAAAAAAGCTGCGTTTCCACAACGTGGGTCCTCAGGCTTTAACTGTCTTTTTTTTTTTTTTTTTTTTTAGAATATGTCCTATTCAGGTTCCATATTCACAGACCTGAGCTGTACATTGACATCTATGAATCAGTGAAAAAAGTTTACGGCACTTGAATGTCATTGGAATGCCCTCACTGATCCATTGGCAAGAGACATATTGGAAAAAATGAGATCAGTGAAAAACAGATGCAACGCAGATGCAAAAAATGGACATTTGGATTGGACTTACAAATTCACATGGAGCATGCACATGAAGCCTTGTGGCTTATTCACACAACATTTTTGCATCATAACCGTTTGGAGAACACATTTATTAAACTACTTGCACTTTTTTTTGGTGTAATTTTGGTGTAATTTGTGCCTTTTGTGGTCTTTTTCTACCCTGTTCTTCATTTATGAAACATTTGCCCCTTTTTTTTCCAGATATTATGCTGCCTTTGCCACTTTTGCGTATTAAATTACGCTGTATTTATTTATGATTTGCGTCTTTTTTTTAAAAAAAGGGGCAAAAAAAGAGACAAATGCCCTCCAGTACATGGACAGTGTAAAAGATCCTCTCAGGTCAGAAAGCATTAAAAAGGGGCAAGTGTGCATTTTTTTTTATAGCAAAAATGGGGCAATTGCGCCTTTTTGAACAAAAAAGGGGCAAAGTGCGCATATCTTATAAAGGCTAAACTAACATGTGCACAACATTAAAGAAGGAGGTGCGCCTACATCATAAATAGACATCACAGTAAAACTAGTCTAAAAAAGGCGCACCTGCAAAAAATATGTCCAAAAAGGGCAGATGATCAATAACCCCCAATGTATCTATTCAAATGGTAATTTTTTTGACAGAGGTCAAAAAATTGACATTCTCTATCATTGTCCGCCAAACAGAATACACTGCATTCCAGATTATTATGCAAATAGATTTAAGTGTCATAAAGAATCAATTTTTTGTTTTTCAGTTAAACATATATGGATGGTTTTGTGTCTTAGGGCTCTTTGGATCACTGAAATCCATCTCAAACACCTATGATAAATAACCTCAAAGGGGTTTGCCAGATGAGCCCAATTAAAGGAAACTTACTTAAGAAGGACGTTCCACATTATTAAGCAGGCCATAGGTTTCAAGCACTATAGGAAAGAAAAAAAGATCTCTCTGGTGCCGAAAACGTCAAATAGTGCAATGCCTTGGATAGGGTATGAAAACATTAGATATTTCACAAAAACGTAAGCGTGTTGATTGTACTGTGAAGAGATCTGTGGCTGATTCCAAGCACAGATGGGTTCGTGCAGTTAAAGGCATAATAAGGAAGGTTTCTGCCAGACAAATTCATCGGATTAAGAGAGCAGCTGCTAAAATACCATACAAATCAGCAAACAGGTATTTAAATCTGCTGGTGCCTCTGGGGTCCCACAAACCTCAAGGTGTAGGATCCTCCAGAGGCTTCTAGTTGTGTATAATCCTACTATTCAGCCACTCCTAAATAGTGCTCACAAGTAGAAACAGTTGCATTGGGCCCGGACATACATGAAGACTGATTTTGAACAGTTTTGGTTACTGCTGAGTGCCTTGCAACCCTGGATGGTCCAGATGGATGGAGTACGTAGTGGATGGTTGGTGGATGGCACCATGTCCCAACAAGGCTGCAACTCAGCAAGGAGGTGGCAGAGTCATGATTTGGGCTGGAATGATGGGAAGAGAGCTGGTTGGTCCCTTTAGGTTACCTGACAGTGTGAAAATGACCGCTGCAAAGTATACAGAGTTTCTGACTGACCATTTTCTTCCATGGTACAAAAAGAAGAATCATGTCTTACGTAGCAAAATTATTTTAATCCATGGCAATGCACCATCTCATGCAGCAAAGAATATCTCTGAGTCATTGGCTGCTATGGGCATAAAAGGAGAGGAACTCCTGGTGTGGTCACCATCCTCCCCTGACTGCAACCCTACTGAGAACCTTTGGAGTATCCTCAAGTAAAAGATCTATGAGGGTGTGAGGCAGTTCACATCAAAACAGCAACTCTGGGAGGTGATTCTGACATCCTGCAAGAAATCAAGCAGAGACTATCCAAAAACTCACAAATTCAATGGATGTAAGAATTGCGAAGGTGGTATCAAAGAAGGGGTCCTATGTTAACATGTAACTTAAGATGGTTTTGATTGAAATAGATTTTGATTTCAGTAAAGGTGACCTCTTAATGCTGCAAATTCAACAATTGACCATTTTTAATTTTTTTACAGCCTATAAAATGTTTAGAAACTCTGTTGTGCAGAATAATTTGGTGGATTTAAATTTTTTAATTTGTGAGAAAAAAAAAAATATCATTGGGAGGTTTGTCCAATAAAATGTGATTTATACTTCAACGGTTGAAGATTTGAACATTGTACTGACTGTTATTTGCATTGACCATCAGAGAAAAAAAAAATCATTTGCATAATAATTTGGAACACGTTGTAGATTGAGCCATGTAGATAGACCCATTGACATTAGAGATGAGCGAATCGATTCTACAGAAGTGGAATTCGATCCGAATTTCAGGAAATCTTCGATTCGCCACGATTCCGGATTTCCTGATGCTTCGCGGTAACGAATATTTAGTAAGGACCTTTGTGACATCAGACGGTCACATGATATTCTCTAGTGATGTGATTGGGTAGGCATGTGTTTGCTTGTTAGCAGATCCTTCCACATGAATAAAACTTGCCCGTGCTGGAGAAAAGAGAGAGAGAGAGAGAGACATGACCGCGGCTTCCGCTATTTTGCCGTCCACCCCGGCACTCTGCAGCCCAGAAATAGCTGTTTATTCGCCGCAAAGTAATTTGGATCGAAGCGAATCTTTTTGGAACTTCGAATCGAATTGCCGAATAGAACTTTTGAGAAATTCGCTCATCTCTAGTTGACCTACATGGGTTCTATAATGGACGTGTGATGGCCATTTTATTTTGTAGCATGGATGCTATTTACTGCCATATGAATAAGGCCTTAGGCCTCATGTGCACAACTGAGTGTGCAGGCTGAGTGCAGGGCAAGTCTGTTCTTCTGATCCATTGGAGGACAATAATGTACCCTGAAAATAGTAGACACAATTGGAGCCTGACAATAATGGGGTCCATTGGGTGTCCATTTATTTTTTTTTTTTTGCAGCAGTTTTTTGTCCGATGATTTCTGACGGATCCGCGCTGGATGGACACCCAGTGTAGACTATGAGATCTGATTATACAGTAGGTCCAATGTTACACAGTAAATCATTGACATGGTTTTCTATATTTAGCCTTAGTTGACAACCATCCAGCAGGGAGCTGCATCCCTTAGTCTTCTTTCCGGTGATGAGCTACCTTTTTAATGCCCCTTTGAGGTTATTTATAGGGCTGTGCCAGTCTCTTGCTTTGATTTAATTGTTAATGTGTTCTTTCAGTGGTTATTAAAAGCACGGTGTGTACCTCATCTTAGTCTTCACTGGATTTTATTTCATTTTTAATGCTCAGTTTGGTTATTAAAAGTACTCTGCATCCCAATGATCTTTGCTGGAAATTTATTTCCTTTTTTATGCCCTGTCTGGTGTTATTAGATGTAGTGCGCCTCATCAATTCTTCCCTTAGTTTAATCTCACTTTTAATGCTCTGTCTAGTTATTAGAGGTAGTGCGCCTTACAGGATTTAGGGGCTTTTATATCATCTCCATTGTTGTGCAGGTATAAAAGATGAAGTTGTAGGTCATTGTGAAAATATACAAAAGATGTTTATAAAAGTGAATTGGGCATCTGACTAACTTGTGATATACATTGTGTAGATGCTACACAATATTAGGCTAATGAAATACACATTAAGAATTGTTCATTACAAGGAAAGCAAAGTCAATGACAACTTTTGGCTGAGCGCCCCGGATGACAAGATTGGGCATTGACTAAGTACAAACTTCTAATCTCTGATCCTGGCGTTGAGGTCCGCGAACATGGGTAGATCAGCTGCTACTTGGTGCGGAAATTTAAAGGCGCATTCAAACATGGTATCCTTTAATAACATGGACATCCTGCTGTAAAATCTGAATGTTTTACGTCTAGATTTGGATGTGGATTTACTGCATCCAAACCAGCATTCAAATAGGTATGGAAGTCATGCAGATTTTGCAATGTTTTTTTTTCTGTAGCATAAAATTTTACTCCAAATGTGAAAGCATCCTAAATATGATATAGATACCGTGACTGAATAAAAATTTCTCAAAAAAACAATTTTATGCTTGTAGCACCTATGGGACCTTAAGGATTTGTATACAACATTTTTTGGTGAAATTAAGTTTTGCCAAACACCACAGCGAACTATTCATTGATGCATTTTCTTCAAGATGTAAGAAAGAACAAACCCGGCAGGTGTGAATTCAGCCTATAAAATACTACAGTGTACAGACTGGACCCTTGAAGTACAGCTATAACTTCTCTCTTCTAAAACAGCCCAAAAAAACCTGTCTACAGGTTGTGTTTTGTATCACAGTTCAGCCCCATTTTCTTCACTGTGGACCTGAGCTACCATGCAGTTATTTTTGATATTTTTTTTCTAATCTTGGAAATCCCTCTAAAGGGGCGTTCACACTACCGTTGGTGACCGTCAGTAGTGTTCGTTGCTATTGTACATTACAAGATTTTAGCATCGGACACTAGCTGAACTGTCTGAAATCCGTTAAAATTTCGATTTATTTCAATGGGTTTTTATATTGTGTCCGTTAGTGTCCGTTTACACCCAATCCGTCAGAAGTCCATTTTTTTTCCGCGGACAAAAAATCCTACATGTAGGACTTTTTTGTCCTGTTTGGAAACACGGATTCTTAATGCACAGCAAGTGTCCATTATTTTTTTAACATTGAAGTCTATGAGTAACGGACTTATAACAGACAGTAACTAATCATCAGTTACTGTGCATTATTTTATGTCCGTTTTTTTTCTGCGCATGCTCAGAAAGCAGAAACAAAAAAAAACGGACAGTGTTAAAAAACGAACATTAACTGATGCTAATGTGTCCATTATTTGGATCAGTTAAAAAAATGGACACATTAACATCAGTTAGTGTCTGTTAATGTCTGTTATGATAGGCGTCCGTTTTTTGATTTTTTTATTGGACACCTTCATAACGGAATCCAACGATAGTGTGAACCCTGCCTTAGGTGTTGCATGCTGTAGAATTTTAAGCTGACCATGCACATTAGATTTTAGACTGCTGAAGTGGCAGATTTGTCTGCTGTTGGTTGGTCATACATAAACCTACGACAGTCTGTCCCATACAGCCGACCATCAAGTAAACTTGGTCAAAACCAAAATCTGTTGTGTTGGATTTTTTCTACTGTCTGTCTGCCTTGATCTGTTGGGTATGGGCTAGACTAACAGACCTGTGGGAGATTTTTGTATTGTAGGCATGTGTTTCTATAACTATAACACCCACAAAGTGTCCTTCAGTTTCTGTTTTCAGAACTTCATTAGCATTGAACGACTTTCATCTGTTACTTTTCCAAGTGTCTTGGATAGTCGAATGCTCATTGGAAGGCTAATGGTTGTTCATGTGTTTGAGACAATTCACCGTATGAACAATCCTCCACAGTTCTTTTCACATGAGTGATGGCAATCTAAAATCTGATGTTATGGAGTTGCAACATTTGCAACTCCCAGGTAGGGCTATTCCCTAAAACACCCTTTGTACAGATTAGATCTGAATTCCATGAACAAACTGCTACTCATATATAAGTCTAAGGCAGCAGTTATAGCACGCCGCAAGGCAATATGGACTTGGCCACTCAGGACCCAGGTCATAAAGCCATGAAATCTGTTTCCTTAGGAGGACTAAAGGAGTAATGAACAAGGAATGTAAGGAGTAGCCAAAACGAGTATCAGAGAAGTGTCAGAGTCCAAGCTGAAGTCAAATCCAAGAAGTCACAACCAAATCCAAATCAGGGGGGTAACCAGAAGAACAAGCTAGAAATCAAAACCAGAAGATCAGCAGTAAACAAGTCTTCTCAAGTAGAGTAAGGAGCCCAGCTTCACAAGACAATCACAGGCACAAGACTGAACTTCAGCAAGGTTTAAATACCCCACCTTAACTCTAAATTGGAAGATGAGATAGATCTCTGGCTCTGCGTCTTAAAGTTCTGACAGGCTTTGCAGACCCAAGCATGGTTTGTTTGATAGTCATAGAAACCTTAAGGTGGCAACTGCAAAAAGGAGCTAGTATGCTAGGATTCCTGACATCTGATGGTTATGGCCAGTTTTATAGTGATCACCAACCAGGAAAAAAATTCTATTTAGAACTGTAGTGAACTGTGTCAAGAACCTGGTACTTTCTAAATGGGTGCTTTTTTAATATGGAGAAGCAGAGCAAAGAGAAACATAAAGCCATGTTTGTGTAATCAGCAGATGGCTCTCTATCACTACAGCCATTGGTCCCCTAAGGTGGAGTGCCAATATGGCACTCACTCAACTGACGTCACTCCTCCACTTGGCCCTCATGGAGCTGTCACCCAGATACTTTTTTCCCTGCAGATCACCTTGAGCTCCAATGGAGAAGAAAGATTCCACATCAAAATCATCTCCAAATTCCACCTGAAACCAACCTCCATTGATTCATTGGGAGTCAAATGCTGATTTTAGCACTAGCTGATTTTTTCAGCTAGCGGAAAAATAAGTGCCATGCTCGATCTTCAGGTAGATTCTGTCTGATAACTCCCATTGGTGAATGGAAGGTGGAAGATACCGCCTCCAGGTGCAGAATTTGATGTACAATTTGACATAGGAAGATTTGGACAAGCAGAAAATTCAGCTTCAAATTCAGCTAGGAAAATGTCCACCATGTGAACACTCCCTAACTCACACAGCAGTGAACAACAGCCAATGTGCAGGCTGTGAGGGTGAATGACATGCTTGCGAAGTTGTAATAAATCACATTCTGTGATAAATCATCCTCCAGTAGGGCCCCGAAACCTGCATTGAAGTCTATATAGCTTCATAGCTGGCAAAGATTTCAGGCACCATTTATGCCAGCAAAAAATTATCATAAATCATCATCAGACTGCCCTGCCCATGCCATGCCCCTGTTCAGGAAAGTGGCGAGGGGTTTGTAAAAGAGAAAAAATACAAATTTTTGCGAAAATCCCAGACTTGCACAAAAAATTGGGACTTTCTCATGCCTTGTGTATCATATATATGTCCCAGATGTATGACTATACAGTTACCTACAAATGCATTTAACTTTTTTTCATTGTGAATAAACAACCTTTGCTTTGGATTGTACAGTACGTGAAAGAGGAGGCATACCATTAACCCTGCAAATACGTTGTATGTCCTGTAGGCTGTCCAGGAAGACCGAAAGTGGATGGCACATCTTCTGCCCTCTACAGTAATCTGATACTGACTGTGTTAACCAAAGGGTTATTGTTTTTCTTGTATGTGTATCCTATATCCCTCTCTAGGGTGGCTGGTGCCAGACTCACCACCTTGCGCCTTCCTGTATGGCTGTTTTTGTGAACAGGGACTTTATCTGGTTATCACTATAAGCTATTCTGACCCTTTGCTTTAGTAGATATCACAAATACGCTGCATGGTTTAGGCTAAGTTTCGATATACACCACGTTTTGCATTTTTCTGTTCTATTATAGGAACATAAAACCTTAAAAATAACAGTGGCAGCACTCGATACATCATCTGATTTATGCCAACACCATCCAACAGACCCCATTGGCTATAATGGGGTTTTTCGGCTATCTGTAATGATGTCCATCATTTTGCCAGATGAAATAGCGTAGCACATGTTCCTATGTGACTATAGCTGTTTATTTCATTTAACACTCTTCTTCTCCCTTGGGAGCGCTGTCTGTTTCTTCGTCATTTGTATCTCCTTGTCATGTCATTTTGCTGCATTAGAATACCATGTCCTTAAAAAGCATATCTGACTGTCACATTGTCATCTTAATGTCATCCTCGCATTATTCACTCCTCTCTCCTGATATTCTGATTTTCTGTATTGCATGTTCTTATATAGAACTATATCCAAACAGCCATTAGACTACAGAAATCTCAATATCCCAGTGATTTTCTGTTGACAAGAGCTGTTCTGCAGCGTTTTACTGAAGTTACAATGAAGCTCATAAGGAAAGTTCACATAATGGATTGAGAGCTGTGATGGTAGATCTAGAGATTCTAGTTTTCAGATGATCGTTCTGTATTCATCATTGCGGCACTAGAAGAATTCGCCAAAGCATAATATATCCAGCCCCACTGGAATTGGATTTCCTGTGTCATGCTGACATAGAGTAAAGGTAACCTTGGATATGTATATCATTCTGTGTATCTGTGCTCTGTATCTAAATTACACTAGTCTTTGTAATAAATCCTTCCCCGGAGATGTGTACCAAATCTGATGTTTTCATTTTATGATTGAGCGTCTTAATTTAGCTTCCAGAGCTCAGTTCAAGGTACGAGATATTTCCCCTCCTGGCAGGGGCTGCGCCTACCACGATTGTGGAACACACATTTCCCTCTTAGAGCAAAAACAAATTTCCATAAAACGCAACGCTTTACGATGCTCTACATAGTAGATTATTATAAGCTTTATCGTTGAGGGCTACAAACACGTTCCTATGGGAGATAAAGTATATATCTTACTCACTAGTCTTATATTTCTAGAAAAGATGATATAAACAAACTACATATGTATATAGTATGTTATAAAACTGGTCAAAAACTGTCCTCACTTATAAGGTGATCACTTGGTGCTGGGACCTCTAGAGATCAGATGGAATCTCTGGGAGAAGCTAGCACCAAGTGTTCAATTTCACTGCAGCACCACAGCAGGACAAATGAAGCATTACATTGTGCTATTGAAATCTATGGCCTGTGTGTGTAGTTTGTTGTGCGGTGTCCTCCAGTGAGATAGACACTCTTTGTAGCTGCTGTCCATTCTGGTAAACTTATGAAGATCCTGATGAGATTTGTCCTTAAAGGGGACATTTCATGTCCTTTAACTTTAGTTGTGTTATATACTGCTGTAAAGCTGACAGTGCGTTGTATTCAGTGCATTGTCAGCTTGTATCTGCCCTGGTTGTGAAACACTGCTGACGTTACTTTTGGTACCAATATCCCTGTACTGTCTGAAAGGCCGGCCTTTCAGCCCAGCATCATTGCTGGGTGGTGAGGAGCGCCTCTCTGACACTTCTATAGTCTCATACTGTGAGTGCGGCCTTCCTCACCATCCAGTGATGACGCTGAGCTGTAAGGACGGCCCCTCTGACAGTACAGTGATATTGGTGCTGAAACTAATGGCACCGTTATCTCTGCAACCGGGGCACATACCGGCAAAGTTAACACTGAATTCAGCACACTGTCAACCTTCCATCGGTATGTAACTCAGCCAGACGTGAAAGGTCCTCTTTAACTCACAGTTCCCTCACTGAGGACTGGAAAAACATTTTTCTAGGCTAAAAAAAACCCCTAAAAGTTTAGATCTGATGCCAAGATGGGCATAGGTAACAAAGTGTAAGGGTATGATCACACTGACGCTAGATTCACACTAGCCTTCGTCTCTCTGTCTGCTAATAAAGCTGTGCAGGAGTTTTCTCTCCCCCGATTTTAGACGGAATCTGCATCGCAGATGTGAACCTAGCCTTAGCTGGTAACTTATCCCACTAACATGCAAAAATTGTGTGACGGCACTCCAGAATACCATCTGTAAAAGGTTTATTGACAGTAGTCACATCCAACAGGAAGACGGAGTACAATTCAGTTATCCATTATTGCTACAATGTTTCGTGAAAATGTCTCTTCATCAGGCATAGGTTAGGATTTGAACGTGTAGTGTGATGTCACTGTAACGGGCTGTGCACTTGTGTGTCCATCACATGACCATGGACTGTACATCACATGACCATGGACTGTATATCACATGACCATGGACTGACCATCACATGACCAAGGACTGTATATCACATGACCATGGACTGACCATCACATGACCATGGACTGACCATCACATGACCATGGACTAACCATCACATGATCATGGACTGTATATCACATGACCATGGATTGTACATCACATGACCATGGACTGACCATCACATGACCATGGACTGATTTTTATCCACTGGAAGGAAATGATGAATGACAACAAGAAGGGATCTAGAAAACTGGAAAGGAATTGATATGGAAACTATATTGGAAAATTATTTAACTTTTCATTATAGAAACAATAACATTTGCTGAAACTGGATTTAAGATTACGTTCAAGCTCCCAAGGGAACATGCTAAGTGTACCCGTAGTGCTCCAGTGAGACAAATGGAGACCACAAGAATGATATTTTGGCCTCTGACTGGTCACTTTATGTCAGTGTACAGGGAAATAAAAGAGATTACATACGTAGCATGTTTTTCCATTCGGAAATATCCAGTAAAAAATTAGTATACCACACTTATGTTAAATGGAGGCCATGAATCTGATGTAAACAGAATCTAATGCTACTGTAAGTTTACATTTTCTTTTCATGTGTAAGCCTTTAAATGTTATAATATAAGGTTGTCAGCTTCCTTTGGTATTAAAGGGGTATTCCAGTTTCAGGATTATGTTTTTGTTCCTTTGTGTAATAAAAAGCGATATCGTTTTCCAATATAGTTACTTTGTTTCTCATGATTTTCAAGATCTCTGTTTGCTGTTAGGAATAGGAATCGTCCTTGTTACTCCAAGGGGATTTCATCTTCTACATACGGTTACTGTAACTGTAACAAGCTGAGCATCTCTGTTTGCAATGCGAGGTTACGATAGATTTTTATGCCTTTGAGGTAGACACTGAAAGTTTATTAAATTGATACAGAAAGTATGTTGAAAATTTTATAACCTTTCTAGTATAACATTATACAAGGGATATAATATTTATTAGCTGAACCTGGAATCCCTCTTTAATGTATCACTCGCATTTTAACCATTAAATTCCATGAAAGTATATCTATATTTTTACACTTAGGTCATGCAACTGTGGGTCTTACTGGTAGATATCACTGGGTACATTGCTCTATACCTTTTGGCATAAAAGAGCTTAAATTGTTTTTTAACAACCATGACCAGGCCTCACATATCTCCCAATATTTGCATCCCCATTCGCAAGACATTTTATAGCTAAGCCACAATATGATAGGCAATGTCTAGAAGCCTCCCGGAAATCCTACTTCATGCATATTTGCTTACAGGGATTGTCCATAAATTTCAGGACCCAGGGAGAAGGCTGGGGAAGGGGAAACATTAAAAAGAAATACTCACCTTTCTCCGTGCTCCAGTGTCCATCTTTGTCCAATATTTCCACCTCCGTGGGTTCGGAAATTGGTGGACAACCCCTTAAAGTTGCTTAGAACTTTGTCAACTAAATTTCAGGACAATGCCATGAAAAATGGGACAGTTGAGAGGTCTAAGTAAAAGTGACCAGACATTATGAATACATTGACAACTGGATGTTATCATCTAGGAGTTTGTCTCTACATAGTCGGATAATGTCCAATCCTTGCTGACATTCCCAAACTCTGTAGGGACATGTTCATATGAGAAGAAGCATAGTAGCTTACAGCAATTTCTAGTAGGAATAACAGAGGGACTTGCAGCACAGAGTTATAAGAAAATATGCTGCTCGGGAATTGTTATTTCATGGGGAATACAATTATTTACTAAACCAGATATGTCAAACATGGTGACAAGTCGCCTATAAGCCAATAGAAGAGGGTTCTTTCCATATATATGAGGGATTATTAATACCTAATAAGAATGTTTGTTCAAAAATAAGTACCAAACACAGAATGAATAGTAAAATAACTTATCAAATGAATACCATGATACTATAACAATACAATTGTATAATAATAATTCATTTCTGTTAGATAAATATACATTAAACAATACAAATCTTTCTCATATTAAACACAAAGACTAATAAAATGACTAAGTTGGTACTGGTCGGACTATAGGTAGAAAACAGGAACGAAAAATACACTGAACAAAGCAATACACATGGCAACAAACAATGTACAGCACAAGGGGGAAAGAGTCTATAAATACACCAAACATCAACCTGCTGGGAAATCACCAAAGTAATACATCAATGGCCATACATACTGCAAAATACTTACTGACCAACGTGAGACATTGGAGGAATTTATTAAGCCTGGTGTTTCCTACATCTGTCTTAATAAAGTCCATGACTGGCGTAAGGAGTCTCTGAATTATTAAGATGCTCCGACCTCTTCATACATCAGCCGCACTTCCTATGGGACTGGCAGAGATTTCCTAAGTTTACTGGCGTGAGTTATAATAAATATGTTTGGCCAAGGCATCCCTGTCCCGCATCATCCACCTTCGCAAAAAGTGACAAGCGAGGTACAGAACGAAGTATGTGGCGCAAATTTGGTGACGAGAGCCACACCATCAAAAGTCCCTACATTCATGGCCGTATTCATTGGCAGCCTATTAAGACAAAAGACTACTAAGATGGTTAGAAAAAAAAATCTTTAAAACTTTGCACAATTTTTATTACTTGCATTTGCAAAAATGATTAACTACAAATTTATATATACGGTTATGTCCATGGGATTTTTTAATATAAATGTTCTGTTTCAGGGAATGCCGCCTTTAGCTATGGGTCCATATACCCTAATGTGACATGAAATCTCTTATCTGAAACCAATAAGCTTTTTACCACTTTAACTCCCGTGGATCTGGTCTGTCCTACCTTGTCAGTATTTTCTTGCAATGTATTTCACACACTATGAAAGCCTGATGAGAACTGGTAAATTAATCTAAATGTCAGGGCTACTGTGTACCTATATTCTGTTTATTCTGTATAGTGTCTGTCATGTCTAGATGACTCCTAAGTATTTATTGCAGTCCCCTAGGGCATGTAATGTGGCAACTGCCTTGGTTTCCATAACACCTCCGCCTAAGACCAGCGGTGAGCTGCTGATTGTTACTGTCTCCTGACATAGTGCTTGGAAGACTAAGATGTAAAGTCATTACACTTTCCTCCTATGTGAACAGAAATTCATCTAAGCAAGTCATAATGTTTTAAAGCACACCGACTATAGCCAATTTCTCACCTGATTGACTCTTATCATATATCCTGGTGTGTATTATGTCCTGTCGCAGACAATAACTGTTCTTCTTTTTACACTTATATTTTACATATTGGGTATAAAATATTTACCCAAACTGCAAAGGTTAATTATTTGCTTCATGGAACAAATCAGGTCAGTATATCGTAGGCATCATGACACCACAAGGAAGGAGGTCAGGAAGTGCAATACATATCTCTTACCTGGACTTTGGCATCATTAACAAATCCAGAGAAGTCACTTGTTCATTATAGTCTTAGCTGTTGTGGATTACGCCAAGTCACAAGGAATATTACAGTATTTTTAGAGCGTTACGTTGGCAAAAAACATAGTAAAATAAGGTAGAACATTCAGGGGTTTTACACAAAGATCACAACATACCAGTTATTAGAAGACGTTGAAGGACTTCCGGAAGCCTGCACATTGAGATGCCAGATGACCCCATGATACTATATACTGCACACCTTTTTAATCTTTCCTGCCACAGTCATTTTTTACTCCCCTCCTTCCAAAAGCCAAAACTTTTTGATTTTTCCATTCACAGAGTCATATGAGGGCTTATTTTTTGCAGGACAAATTGTACTTACGCTAGGTTCACTCTAGTGTTTGGGGACTCCGTCCCCCATTCCGTTTAAAATAAGCGGACTTTTCTCTTCACCGATTTCAGTATAAAATCATCGGAAACCGGACGGAAAACTGGCAGACCCCATTAAGTGGATAGGGTTTCCATTTTTTGGGTCCCGAAGCAGAACGGATACCCGAATGCTAGTGTTAACCTGGCCTTAGTAAGGTATCATCTTAGTATTCTATACAATGTACTGGGAAGCTAGAAAAAAAATCAGAATGGGGTGAGAAAAATTGCATTTGCGCCATTTTCTTACCTGTTTTATTTTTATTGTATTCACTTTGGGGTAAAAATTTCTGAAAAATGTAGAAAATTTAGATTTTTTTTTTTACTGCTATGGTGTTCGTCATATGAGTGTAATATTTTTTATATTTTATAATTCTGGTATTTTTATATAGTTCTGGTATAGTATCTGATATTTATTTTTATTTGTGATCTAGGGAAAGGGGACCTGTCACTAGGCCTGACCTTAAAGAGCACCTGTCACTAGGTCTGAATAGCCCAATGACATACATCATCTGATCGGCGCTGTCACCCTGAGCATTTTGGTGCTTTGTTTATTCAAATCCGTTCTGCCATTCCAAAGATATAAGCCCTTTTATTGTTGATACAAATTAGGGTCTACTAGTCAAGTGGGCGGTAACACTGTGGTTTCTTTGGGGGCAGAGTCTCTGCTTGCTGTATGTCATGCAATGTTATCGCCCACTTGACTAGTAGACCCTAATTTGTATCAATCATAAAAGGGCTTATATCTTTGAAATGGCTGAACAGGTTTGGATAAAAAGAGCTCCGAAACCTCAGTGTCTGTCAGATGAAGTATACCATGGATCCATTGCTTAAGACAAAGTTTAGAAGTTTTTGTAATACTGTTCCTGGCTAGTCTAGCACCGAAGACCAGGCATCACTTGAATCTATCTATCATCTATCTATCTATCTATCTATCTATCTATCTATCTATCTATCTATCTATCCATCTATCTATCTATCTATCTATCTATCTATCTATCTATCAATCGCTTGTTTTTATCTACCTAAGAATCTATTTATCTATATAATATAGTAAGCAAACATACTGATAGCAGTCTTAATGACAACATATATCTTACTTTGTGAACATGACTGACCAATATGGTCACACAGGGCTCAAGATTATAAAGGGTGCATCTCCAAGCTCATCCTCCTTCTTCTTAAGATACAGAATATAATTGCAGTGCCAGTGCTCCTTGCACTAGTATAATTGTGGGGTCCCAGAAGCCAGGGAGGTCCACAGATCAGCCTCAACACACAGAGCAGGTTAAACTTCTTTGCTTTCATTTCTGATTTCCTTTGATGGATAGAGCTTGGCATACTGGCAGTCTGTGTATTGTAAATGTATTACCCCTGCCCTCTGGAGTGAGAAGGTTTATGATACACAGCCTTCTACTGTGAGAAAGGAAAAACCCTTTAAGGCTAAGGCCCCACGTAACGGGCCACAGCAAAAAAGCGCTGCGGGAAAAAACTGCATTGCGGTTTTTCTCGTATAGCAGTCCACAGAGGTTTTGTCTGCTTCCATTATACCTATAGGGAAACTGCCAGCATTTCCTTATGTAACCCCTGCAAGGAGAATTTTGCATACAGCAGATGCTGCAGTTAATGCCAAGCCAGGACCCATTACAGCAGACATCAGCCATTTTATTCTCCGGGACAGTGGATTACATTTCCCTACACCCCTTACTCCAGGGGAAAGAGTATCAGAGAAAGGGACTGATTGGCTCAGCAGGGAATTATGGGAAAGGTCTGCACAGGAAAGAGAGAGGACAGCAACATGGGCTGCAGAAAAGGCTTCTTCCAGCCACTGCCAAGGGGCACATAGCTTGGCACTGGGTAACCCAGGACATAGAGACAGTCCTGCCAGCCCACCCGCTCACTCTGAGGGAAGAAGTAGCATCCCTGCAGCAGCAGCACCACCTGTCCAGATTGACCAGACTCCAAAAAGGTACCCAGGGCTGCATCCAAGAAGACTCCTGCCTCATACTCCATTAGTATCCTGTCATCTGAAAGCTGCAGCACCCAGTGAGACTCCAGGCTGGCACCAGATTCCCTGCAAGAGTTAGTGAGTAGACTTTGCTGGAATTTGCTGTACTGCTATTAGAAAGTTTCTGAGAACTGTGGTAGAAAGGATCTGCTGTGACTATAGTGCACCAACCTTTCCTGAAGGACGGACTGTTTTTTTCATTGCTGCAGCCATTAGTAAATCTGCATTGTGTGCTGTTATTTAGGAGTGTTACCTGCTGTATGAGTGCATGTGTGTGATGACTATCATCTGTGGGTCACTATCTTAACCCTGTGCTATTCCCTATAGTTTATTGTACCTGCCAGACCTGGCACATAGTCCATTCCTACCACTAGGGGGTTTAATACTATAGGATGTACCTGTGCATTGTCATGTGAATCACTGAAACATTTCTCTGTTTGCGTTATATTAAGTTTGCCCTTGTTTACCCTTCCCATAATAAACCAATTAGGTAGTTTTACCCTCAACATTTGTAAGTGTGTACTGAGCTTAGGTGGGGGTTTCCCGAGTCGACACTTAGCAGAAGAGGAAGACCCTCCTGAATTCCTACAGAGCTCCTAGCAAGATTCGGGTGGAGGCACTGCGCCATAGTGAGGTGAGAACTACAACACACCCTGCCTACAGAGGTCGGCCCAAAGTGGTGTTACACTTAGGTATAATTGACATGCTGCATTTCCAAAACCGTGACAGTTTTGGAAATTGCAGCATTTCTGCTACGGATATTTTTCTGCAATGCGTGAATGGGATTCGCAGGAATCCCATTCACTTTGGATTGCCGTAAAACACTGCGGTCTTATGGTAAACCATAGCAGCTGTCAGTGGAATATAGTCAAGGAGATATTCTGTGGGGGAGGCTGTGGCACAAAAGGGAGCACTATTAGTGTGTCTGTGCTTGTGTGCACAGACATGTTGTGGACAAGTGTTCATGGCGGTTTGGGCCCTGGACACAAGTGGCTGTCTATCTGACTGGTGCATCAGGAGGTGAGTATTGTATACGGAGGTGGTTGGCGCTTCTTTTTTAAATTCAATGTACATTGTAAGCCATAGGCTTATTAAAGGGGTATGGTGGGAGTTTTGTTTTTTTCATCAGGGCCACAGTGTGAAGCAAACATTTATTCAGGGGGTATATTCGGTGCACAGTTTCACAGTTTGGTTTCTTTTAGAGTCCATTCACATAAATGTTATTTACATCTGTTTATCAGATCTGTTTAACGACAACAAAAAACAGAGGAACCCAGTGAAAACTGTTAATAAAAATATTATTAATAAAAAAAACAAAAAACAGAAGAACCCATGGATGCAAGCGTATAGCCATCTGGCCATTACTCCTTCCTCACCAAAAAGAAAAATAATGCAGGTTATCTATAAATTATGTGTGCATCAAAATGGTAAAAACTACAATTTATAAGCGAAAGAGAGAGGAGAGAACAGACTAGATGAAACCCTTAGATGGGAGAACTCATTTAAGATCCAAAATAGGCCAGATGTTAAGCTATATTTATTCTATTTTTCTTTCGATGGATGGGCAGAGGGCACCAAGAGATGATTCTGCACAGGACGCCATCCAGCCTAAGGTCAACACTGATCAGGAATAGAAGAATCCCAGTGATTGATTTATCCTGATAGAATCTTTGTGGTGCATAGATGTGAATACTCAAACAGTTCAATGGAAATCATCATAGTGCTACATTACTGGCTATTTATGAACTTCACAAGGTCCATTAAATAAGGTTGGATAATTAGAACCAGGAATTTCACTAATTAACTGGAAAATGTGTCAGTACATCAGCTGTTAGATAAGCAGTGTGAGTCTGTCTGTATACTTACAGTCTACAGGAGAACTAATTGGAGTTCTGCTTTACTTTAGATTGGCTTGGTCTTCTACTACAGAGATTTGTCTTCAAAAGTGAAAAATGGGTAGTCACTTTCACTTTTGTAAAGGGGAATATCAACAAGCCACTTTTATGTATTATGTATTAGACATTAGACAATACAGATATTCAGCGTTATTATTGGCAATGAGTACTCCTAGGAACACTCATTCCTAATAATAGCCCTGTCTAATAGTGCCACCATCACCCACAGTAAATTTACCATCACCATGTTCCCTTAGTGTCTCCTACACATTATAAGTCCCATTCTGCACAATATAATGCTCCAAGTGGCATTGCACAGTAAAATATGCTCCACAGCAGCTCCTGCACAGTATAATGCTCCATAGTGGTCCCTGCACAGTATAATATGCTCCACAGTGGCCCCTGCACAGTATAATATGCTACACAGTGGCCCCTGCACAGTATAATATGCTCCACAGTGGCTACTGCACAGTATAATGCTCCACAGTGGCCACTGTACAGTATAATATGCTCCACAGTGGCACCTGCACAGTATAATATGCTCCACAGCGGCTCCTGCACAGTATAACGCTCCATAGTGGTCCCTGTACAATATAATATGCTCCACAGTGGCCCCCGGACAGTATAATATGCTCCACAATGGCCCCTGCACAGTATAATATGCTCCACAGTGGCCACTACATGGTATAATATGCTCCACAGTGGCCCCTGCACAGTATAATGCTTCACAGTGCCCACTTCACAGTATAATATGCTCCACAGTGTCCCCTGAACATTATAAGGCTCCATTGTGGCCCTGCACAGTATAATATGCATCACAGTGGCCCCTGCATGGTATAATGCTCCACAGTGGCCTCTGCACAGAATAATATGCTCTACAGTGTCCCCCTCACAGCATAATATGCTCCACAGTGGCCCCTGCATGGTATAATGCTCCATTGTGGCCCTGCACAGTATAATATGCATCACAGTGGCCCCTGCATGGTATAATGCTCCACAGTGGCCTCTGCACAGAATAATATGCTCTACAGTGTCCCCCTCACAGCATAATATGCTCCACAGTGGCCCCTGCATGGTATAATGCTCCACAGTGGCCACTTCACAGTATAATATGCTCTACAGTGGCCCCTGCACAGTATAATATGCTCCACGGTGTCCCACACACAGTATACTATGGATTGCGTATGTGCAGTCCATATTATAGAGTGCTATATGACGGCAGGATTCCCCGCTGCCCACTCTATGGAGGTGTCGGCCGACACCTCCTCTTTTTGACGTGTAACGGCTGGCACCTCCCCCTTTTACCCGCCCCCTAGTTCCATTATACTTACCTTTGCTTCCTCTCAGCTCTGGACCTGGGATGTCATCACCAGCCGGCACCTCTTTTTTGAGACTTGTGGTGGCCACCCACTGTATTGCAAATGCTCATGCAATGACGTCCCGGGTATATTCTGATATCCACAGGAGGAACAGGAAAGTATAATAATCCTGCAGGGCGGGCTTCTTTCCACTGATGTTCCGGGGTGCGGATATCCATTAGACTGAGACCCTGGAACGTCAGTGGAAAAGCAAAAATGTAATATATGTAGGTCACATGACCTACATATATTACAGTAAAACTAAGAAAAATTAATAATAAATATTATTTAGAAAGTTGGAGGGGGGGGCATCGGGGGCTTATGGTTAAAATATAGATTTATCCTGAACAACCTCTTTAAGGCTGTGTAGAAAATGTAGGTGCCCACTGAAATCTATGTGGACCTACTGTGCCTCTGTATACCTCTGATATCATGTTCCAGTTATAAAAGTAAAGTTGGCCCTTTAAATGAAGACAAAGTTTCACATTGAGAAGGTGTCAGATGCCAGGCCACACTGGATTTGGAAATCACAAGGCCATCTGAGTTAACACGCTCAATGCTTATCAAGGTTACTGTAGTACATGGAGATGCAACATTGCATGTTTCCTTAGAGCCAAATCTGGTTGTTATCATCATCATCATCATCATCATCATCCATGTGATATCATCCATTCATCTTGTTTCTTGTAGTTTCTTATTTACCCATCAATATTTTCTCTTTAGATTAAATAGGTCTTCTTATAATATATACGTTGTACATGTTCACATAGATTCTTCATTATGTGCTTTTCTGCTATTATTGTGCTGAGTATCGTTCCTACCAGGGGTGTAGCTATAGGGGGAGCAACAATAGCAATAGGGTCCCAAACATCCCTCTGCCTCATAAAATACCACTATATTAAATGGTGCAAGGTAGATAGGGGCCCCATTACAGATTGTGTATTGGCCTACGCCTAAGTCCTACAATTTTTATTTTTGTATTCTTTGTCTAGTTTTACCTTTATTAATCAGCTATTCCTGTAAAACTCAGAATCATCCTGGTAACAAAATGTGACTTTCTCATATAGAAATATTTCCATCAACTGGATCCATCCACCACCACCTAATCTTTAGTAATTGCTGCGTACAATCAGGTCAGCGATGTTTCTGACAAGCTATCAACAACTCATAGTCTTCCCGCTGAGATGAATTTAGGCTGTTTGGGGTCAAATGCGCCCGTTGCAGAGGAAACAAGTTACTGCACCAATCATTTAAGCCAGTAACTCAGTGCATATGTATTACACAATGCCCTCATCCGAGCTGGAATTCAGCTTGTCAGTTTAATAAAGAGGCTATCAAAGTAAATTATTTGTTTTATGCACATCTCCCAAATTGCTATGACACAGGCTAAAATATGACTGTCTCATATTGACATTTGACTACGTACGCTGTATTTTACTTTGACACTGAGGCTAAGTCTTCACGTCTGTGTTTGTTTGCCGCTTCCCATTTCTTGTATAGTTGGAAATTCTAGCGCACCATAAAAATAAAACAATAATAACGTTAAAGGATTTTCTAAAGAATTTTTTGTTTGTGCAAACATCAGACAAAAAAAAACCCCCAAGCGTGCCCTTGTTTTCCAAATTCTAACAAACCACGCGAGCTGTCAAGGCCTGATTGATTTATTTTATTAAAGACTGTGATTAAACACGGGATCTTTTTCACTAAGGTCAACAGAACAGGTTAATTTCAAGCAACATCTTCCTCCTGGGAAGAAGGTTTTAGACGCTGCTGTCATCCATCTCTGTACTTGCTGTGTCCTACAATTAACCCCAGTGGCAGTGTTGACAAAATACTTGTCTTTTCCAGTTAGTTGCAGCAATTCCGGCTTCCTCTGACGAAAGAATTTGCAATTTCATATCACTTTGTTGCATATTGTGTCATATTGCAATGTGTGTGTGTGTGTTACAATTCAGCTAAAGGCGCAGACCGCAGTGAAATCTTCTTTCGGTACATTGATGTTATCAGGACAGTGAGATAATGATTGTGTCCTTTACTTTCAGGCTTCTTCCTTTCTTACCAAACTAGTTATAAGGAGAAAATGTCTTGAAATGTCTTGAAGGGAAACGATCATTATCTCACCGTTGACATGAAATTAATTGACGTCTCTGAAACCGCAGCTGAATTTCAAAGTTAAAGGTCATACAAGGTAACCTATAGCTATGAGAAGATGTGATAGTTACTGGATCAGCATTAAAATGTATATGACACTGGAGTTGGCATCGGAGCGGAGGAGGAAGAGCAGGAATCCAGGTGTAGGAGGTAAAGGTGTTTGTGCCCAGTCATATGACCGGGTGCAACTACCCTCAGGATCTGCATGGATGAGCTGGGTCAACTTCATTTGGTGTCTTTACTTCTAGTGCTGTGACTTGGCCGGGCGGATCATCTAAGAAGGAATGTAAAGCCTGGTTTAAAAGCACTTTAAAAATTGTTATCTATGTCATTGTCAAGTTTTAATGCATTGGGGGGAAAACTTTTTGAAAGTGGGCCCACCACCATAATTTAATTCCCCCTGCTCTCTCAATCATCACTGTTACAAAAAAACAAAGGATACTCAACTAGCTTGGTTCCCACGGACCTGCAGGCTCTGGGACTGTCCCGCTCCATCTGGGGCAGCTGAAGAGTCCCCCACAACCATAGGACCCGGTGTGGCTACACCATTGGCCCTATGGTTAAAGCGGCCCTGGCCGTTGTATGGATTTGGGAAAAAATTCAGTAGAATTTCAAAGTTATTGATTGACAACTCTGCTTATTTTAGGGTTAGGAATCCAGTGATTGACAGCTACAACTTGTGCGAACGTTTAGAGAGAAGGCACTGAGTAGGACCACCCATTGGACTCTTAAGACCAGAATGAGCAGATACTTAAATGAATAGAAATTACTAACCATACTGAGTCTTCCCCCCCAAATATGTATATTAATCTGCTTGGTTCCTGCAGCTCCATATCATGTAACCCGCAGACTGGATTGCATTTTTACCATGACAGGTTCAAAATGATCAGGGACTAAATATTAACTCACATGCGTTGAAGCATTCCTTAAATTTCCATCTGGATCTGGCTGGTCTTATAACTGTATTATGGATCTCCTCTCCGCATCTCAGGTTGAAAAGCAAAAAATATTCCATAAAATTAATCCAGTTACCCAAAAATATAAAACGTAACCTTTGGTCCATTACATAAAACAAAAAAATACCAAAAACATCCCTAAAAATGCATACATTGCTTATGCATTTCAAGGCTAAATGCCGGTTACATGAAATCATAACATTGAGTAAGCGGCATTTAGCCTTGAAACGCGTAAGAGATGTATGTTTTTTTTTAGGGATGTTTTTTTTTTTTTTTTTTTTTTGTCTTATGTAATGGATTAAAGGTTAAGTTTTATATTTTTTGGTAACTAGATCAATGTTATGGAAAATTCTTAACCAGCTTGAGGCACAGTTTGTGCTCAAGAGAGAAGCAAGGTAATAGTGCAAGACTTCTTAGTTATATATAATGCTATGATACATGATGTCTGCATTCATCCAAAAAAAAGTGGCACACTTGTCTACAGCTTGTTTGTTGCATTACACATATTGTCACTTTAATGGACCCGAGCTGCAATTCCATACTTAACCTGTGGACAACTGTGGCACTGTTTTTGAAATAAATCAGTCATGTTCTACTTTTAATGAGCCCCTTTAAAGGTGTTGTCCCATTAAAGACACTTATTAACTATCCACAGGATACTGAATAATTGGCACATGGCGGGGGGGGGGGGGGTATAACCACTAGTTCCCCAATCAATGTGGAGAACAGGAGACTGAAAGTCCCCCATTGCTCCTCCATATGAATGAAGTGCCAGTGCGCTTGTGTGACCATCTCTCCGTTCACTGCTATGGGGCTGCCATGACTGTAATCTCCAGCAGCCCTCTAGCAGTGAATGGCGTCCCGGTCATGCACATGTACTTCATGCACATGGAGGAGGCATTAGGGACATTTAGTCCTCTGTTCTCCATAATGCGGGGGGGACCTGGTGGTAGGACCCCAGTGCTGTGACACTTATCCCCACAATCCTTGGATAGAGAATAAGTGTTTAATGGACAACCCCTTTAAGTACAGGCTTCAAATAATGTACTGCATCTTTGGTAGAATCATTGGTAACCTAAAAGGGTACTGGTTACACAAGACTAGCTAGCCGCAGCTTCCCACTACTGCACTTCTAGCTTTGTATGCGTGCCAGGTTTTACTGTCTGACCTTTCACAGCTTGCCAGACAGCTGTTGGCTGTGACATCCATGAATCTCAGTAGATAGGTGACCTTCTTCTGACTCCATGGTTGTTGTATTTTGGCATTTTTCCATAAAGTTTGAAGCCATATAACATACACGTGAATATGACTTTAGTATTCTTTTTTTGGTCATTTGGATTTGTAGTTTTGACTGTGGTGAACAGGCATTATATAGCCATCATATCACCATTATATAGACGACTACCATCTAGCTAGCTCTTGTTTACCTCATATAGCAGTCTTTTCTTTGCAAACAGCTCATCTTTACAACACCATTATGAGTCAATTATTGGTCTTAAAGGGGTTGTCCAGCCTCAAAAGGATTTTTCATACTGATTACCTAACTGCAGTATGGGTCATCAGTATGTCATCTGTGGGGTCCGACACACAGACCTGGCACAGATCAGGTCTTCAGACAGCCTCCAGGCGTCAAAGTTACAGCAATGAACAACTGCTTTTATTCCAGTAATAGGAGCATCTCTGCACTTCCCCAGAACCTCCACTATACAGTGGACAGGGCTGCAGCACCGCACGCACCTATTACATGAATAGGAGCAGCCTGTACATGGTCCCTATCCACTGCTGTAACTTCTGGTGCCCAGAGGATCTGTGTGGGATCCGGGTGTCACACCATCACATATCACATAGTGATGGCCTGTGATTAGGTCATTAGCATGAAAAATACTTTTGGGGCAGAATAATCCCAAGCACAATAAAGTAGTCATAATGATACACATTTAAGCAGACAAATGAATTCTCTTTCAAGCTACATTGAGTGATAAAAATATGCCATTCCTCACCTTTCTTCTTGTACAAATATGTATGAGTCAAAAGATGACCAGCTTTTTGAAACAACCTGATTTTGTGATATTTTGTCACAAAGTGTCTGTTCTATATGTGTCTATGTTTGGCCACCCTGTGGTTGTGTTTGGAACTGCAGCCCATTAGAGTTTTGCTATCAGTTTACACCCTGGAGAGGCTTATAATAACAATCACTATATGGAGGACCAGCAGAGAGGCTGCGTTCAAGCCCCCGTGTTCCTGATCTATGGCCCACATACCAGTTGCTGAGTAGTCATGTGCAGGAGTACGTCAATAAAGTCCAGGGACCAGAACGGAGACTTTCTGTTGGATCCCTGACCAAGCGCAAAGGTTAATATTTAGCGATTGTTATTGTGAGCCTCTCCAGGGTGTAACAAAATGAGTTGGAACACCCCTTTAACCAAATTCAAGCTAAGATAATGGTGGACATACTATTACATCGCACGCACCTATTACACATTATTAGTATGCCACCTATAGAGAGGTGTTTCTTTGTTTAGAGACCCCGCAGAACATGCCGCATCTGTGTAAGAGACAGCCAATGTTGTCCTAAGCTTCATTTGTCTGTATAAACTGTTAATGTTGAATGTATTTCTGTGATTCTGTTCCTTTAAGACAGCAGCCATTGTAATTGTGACATGATGCTGGAGTGAGACCCCCCCCCCTTTTATGTCAGCCTGCCTGTTCTGCAGACAGAGTGTGAGCAGAGAAGCAGGAAGCGACGAGACAGAGAGCAGCAGCCATCTTGGCAAGTGTTGTATTGAACTGGTGTGGAGATTTTTCTGTACAGCTAAGCTGTATCTTGGTCCAGAGACAAACAGAGTGTAAAGAGACAACAGGACTAGTGAGTCCACGTGAAAGGAACTGTGCTCAGTGGCTGATCAGTGAGACTGACATTGTGACTGTGTATATGGATACCACAGATAGAGACTCGCAGTGCTGTTGATGTACTGGACAGCACCTGCTAAACCCCGGCTTACAACCCAGCTCAGTGTATGGATTCGGCAGGACTGTCAGTGTGCTGAGTGGAATCTGCTGTTGGATTACATTGCATTCATTGGGTTTCCCTGTTAAAGAGGACTTCATTTCTCCCAAGATCCTGATAACAGTGAGGAGAGGACGCTTCACTATAAAAGAAAGGAACGACTTTGGGCCCCACCGCGCGCTTCTACGGACTGTAAGCGGTCCACCTGGACCACTGGGGAAAAGGGGGTGCACCCAAATGTGATGTCAGGGTCAGTTAGGGATAGTTTTGAGTATATTGTTCATTCAGTGTCCATACTGCAGAAGTGGACAGAGTAAAAGTAGAAACCATTGCAGAATTTGCCTTGAAATTGTTCATGCTATATTGTATATTTTGCTTGTCTTTATCCCTGTCATTTTACCTTCAAATAGCCTTTATTAACTTATAGTAAATATATATTCTTTTCTTGAACTACCGCGTGTGCGTTCATTTCTGGTTGCGGAGTCCAAACCACCTGCCTTGCTCTCGGTTCACAAATTGGCGTAGTCGGCAGGATACGCTTACCAGAATGGACGGTGACGCACCCGTTCGGGAGAATGGTGCTGGAGGAAGAATGCCAGCAGGGGCTATAATAAGTCAGTTAGCTAAATTTGATGGCAATAATATGTCAGTGAGTATGTGGGTGGAACAGATACGAATGATACAGCGAATGTACCAGACCGCACCAGAAGTACTAGTAGAGCTAGCAATATTGACATTACAAGGGGATGCTAAGACCACGGGGAAACTGAGGCCATTTGAACAAAGGGGGGCAATTGGGGGAGGAGGCCGGGTTCTTGAAACCAATTTTTGGGGGGATGCGGTGCTGGGGGGGGCTCTGGCGGGGTTCTTCTTGCGGGGAGAGGAGGAGAAGGAAAGCCTCCCTTTTTATGATATGCATGTCCAAGAGACTGCTCCGAGATATTCAAGTGAAGGAAAGAGGGGGCTCGCCAGCCTTCTGTAACCCTGATCGGACTCTCCGTGACCAGTTTGTCCTGGGGATACGTGACGGCAGTTTAACTGTGACTATGCAGGATTTTATACGACGAGAGACTGATGCTAAATTCCATGATGTACAGGTAGAGGCCATCTCCCGTGCCAATAGTATGTTCCCGAAGCCCCAGACCGCAGTTGGAGTTACTTTGTCACAGGGGGCTAGTTCTGGCTCAGAGACAGTAGAAAAGGGGACGGTTAAAGAAATTCTCACAGTAATGCAGAAACTGCAAGAGCAAATGGAACACTTGCACACCCGTTGTGATGAACATTCTATGAAAATTGCAGACTTCCAGAAAACTGGAGGTGAAAGGGTGAGCCGTCCATACCCAGAAAATCAGAATCACCCACCACCCCGCTGGAGGGATGAGGATAGGACCTACCGAAGGGGTCCAAATCAGTTAATGCAGTGCTCAGGAGAAATCGAAGGGGCTTACCGAAGGGGCCCAAACAGATGGCCAGAACGACGGGAGATACGCTGCTGGGAGTGTGGACGGATGGGCCACGTTGCTGCTAGATGTCCAGAGCAGCGACAAACTTATGAGAGACCGCCGTTAAACTGAAGTCCCCTGCTGCTGTAGGGCGTGTAGTAGGGGAGACTGACAAGGAGACTATGTGGGGAGAATGCCCTAATGATGACCTGATCGCTGCAAGTCCTGTTATACAGGTGGAAATGGAGGGTATTCCGGTTACCGGGATGATTGACACGGGTTCCCAAGTAACGACCTTGAGTAGAGACTGTTATGAACGGTACTTCCAGCAACATGTGAAATATGATCCCCATACATTCGTACGAGTGGTCGCAGCTAACCAGTTACCAGTTCCAGTCGTGGGAGTGGCCTGGATGAATGTCCGGGTATGTGGCCAAGATCTAGGTAGGAAAGGCATTGTGGTGGTACAGGAGTCACATGAAGTAAAGGTCCCTGTCATTTTGGGGATGAATGTGTTAAAAGAATTAGATCAGATCCTCTTTGAAAAGAAAGGTCACGGTTATTGGAAAGAAACCACCACCCATCGGCCTACTCAAACAGCTTTCCAGCGGCTGATCCGGACATGTGGCTTACAGAAAAGTTCGGATGCGCAGCGTCCTCTGGCTCGAATTTCAGTTCCTTTGCATACAAAAGTTACACTGCCACCCAGTCGGGAGACAATAGTGTCTATGCCCGTAGGCACCTGTCGGAAACTAGAGGGCATAGCTGTGTTGGTAGAACCACTGCAGGCAGCCGAAGGAGGTGTTGATCCGCTAGTGGCCCGTTCCTTGGCAATAGTTCGCAATGGAAGAGTACCACTTCGATGTGTAAACACTCAGGACCAGAGTGTGGACCTGACCCCAGGGAGGCAGCTGGCTAACATCTATGTGACTCCGGAGGAAGTAAGGAAAGTAACTCCAATGCAGCTGAAGCCGACTGAAAGGGATGAGTGGACCGTAACTGTGTCCATGGGAGAAGATGAGGAACCCACCTCTGAATGGAATGGCCGTGCAATTCGAGAACAGATGAAGATGGATGCAAGTTCATGTTCTCTGGAATGGGTGCAGAAGGTAGATGAACTGTTGTGGGAGAACCGAGCCGCCTTTTCACGGTATGCTGAAGATTTTGGATGTACCACAGGGATCTACCATGAGATTCCCACAGGAGACACCCCTCCAATTAGAGAGCGCTACCGACAAATTCCTCCACAGTTGTATCAGGAAGTAAAAGAACTTTTAGCTAAGATGCTACAGGGTGGGATCATCCAAGAAAGCCAGAGTCCCTGGGCAGCTCCTGTGGTGTTAGTAAGAAAAAAAGATGGGTCCATCCGATTTTGCGTAGACTATCGGAAGTTAAACGCTTGCACCGTACGAGATTCCTACCCCTTGCCACGGATTGAGGAGTCCCTCTCAGCGCTGGGGAGAGCCCGGTACTTCTCCTCACTAGATCTGGCTAGTGGGTATTGGCAGGTGCCGATGGCCACAAAAGACAAGGAGAAGACGGCATTCATCTTGCCCATGGGACTATACGAATTTAACCGGATGCCCTTCGGGTTGACAAATGCACCCGGAACGTTTCAGCGGTTGATGGAGAAATGTCTCGGTGACTTCAACTTTGAGTTCACTCTCATCTACTTGGATGACATTATAGTGTATTCTGCGACCTTTGAAGACCATCTCCACCAGTTGGGGCAAGTATTTCGAAGATTGCGGGAACATGGGCTCAAATTGAAACCCAGTAAATGTCGGTTGTTCCAATCTGAAATTGATTACTTGGGTCACCGCGTATCAGGAGAAGGGGTGAGACCATCAAGAGACAAGATAGCGGCTGTTCAAGATTGGCCAATACCGACTACCCTGCGAGAAGTGAGGGCGTTCCTTGGAGTAGCCGGTTACTATCGACGGTTTATTAAGGATTTCGCCAAGGTAGCAGCACCACTTAATGCTCTCCTACGAGGCACATCCGGTGGTCCAAAGAACCGGTCCGTGAAGTGGGGACTTGAACAGGAACAAGCCTTCCAGGCATTAAAGGATGCACTGACAACAGCCCCAATCTTGGCATATGCTGATTACCACTTGCCGTTCCAGCTGTATACGGATGCAAGCCTGTATGGTCTTGGAGCAGTGCTTTCCCAGCTTCAGGATGGCCAGGAGAGGGTCATAGCGTACGGCAGCCGGTCTTTGAGAGATTCTGAAAGAAACCCCGAGAATTATAGTTCATTTAAGTTGGAGCTGTTGGCACTGGTATGGGCCATGACCGAGAAATTCTCTGAATATTTGACCGGTGCTGAAGTTTTAGTACTGACTGACAACAACCCACTAGCTCACCTGGAAAATGCCAAGCTCGGGGCGTTAGAGCAGAGGTGGATAGCCCGAATGACTAAGTTCAATTACCGCATTAAGTATCGGTCCAAGACAGAGAACCAGAATGCTGACGGGCTTTCTAGGGTAACCGCCCAGACCCCCACAGTAGACGTGGATCATGAGTTGGAGCATGTGGAGGTGCCCGACTTCAGCAGATTTTCACAGGCCTTGGCCGCCGCTAATCAGTTTGAGATGGAGGGGACTGAAATGGCTCCTTTCTTTGGTCCCTCACGACAGGAATGGGCACAGATACAACAGACCCATGAGGGGCTGGCACAGATGATCAAGTGTGTTGAGAAAGGCCAGAAGCCCTGTAGAGAGGAAAGAGAACGACTGACACGTGAGATATTATCTGTTCTGAGTCAGTGGGAAAAGTTGGAGATGAAAAATGGAGTGCTATGCCGAAAGGTCTATTTACCTTCTGAGATCGACATTCGATACCAAATTGTGGTGCCTAGTGAACTGGCTCGCTCGTTGGCAGTTGAGGCTCATAATAAGAATGGACATTTTGGTCATGAGAAGACCTTTCGTTGGTTACAGCGACTGATTTACTGCCCTGGTCTTCGTCAAATGGTCGAAGAAGTATGCCGCAGCTGTCGAACTTGTGAGATCCATAAGGCAATAGAACAGAGAGCTCCCCTGCAAACCATCGTGACCCAGGAACCTTTAGAAATCGTCATGATAGACTATCTAATGGTGGGCCCATCCAATAGCGGACACCAGTATTGCCTCGTAATGGTGGATCACTTCACCAAATTTGCGGTGGTAACCGCCACCAAGGACCAGACAGCTGAGTCAGCAGCTCGTGCTCTGTGCCAAGATTTCATTCGAGTATATGGGTGCCCTAAACGCATCCACTCCGACCAGGGTGCCTGCTTTGAGGGACACGTAATGAAAGAAGTTCAACGTATCTACGGGATAAAGAAGTCGCACACGACTCCATACCACCCTCAGGGAAATGGGGCCTGTGAAAGATTCAACAGAACTCTGCTACAGATGCTGCGGACTCTGGAGGAAGACAAGAAGTTACAGTGGCCTCAGTTCTTGTCTGAAATGGTGTGGGCCTATAACAATCAGGTCCATTCTACAACGGGGTACTCTCCTTATACACTTCTCTTTGGGCGGTCTGGGCGAAGTATAGGAGAATTACAGTTGGATGATGTGGATGGGTTCCCTCCGAGGGATCCAACCTCTTGGGTGCGGGCGCACCGGCAGAGACTTGAGACGATCCATCGATTGGTGCGGCAGCGCCTGCAAGAACATCCCCATCCTGATAAGACCCCAGTGCAAGAAGCACCATTGCAACCAGGCGACCTGGTGCTAGTTCGTGTCAAGAAACCCCAAGGGAAATTGGAAAGCCGATGGGAGGCTTTGCCGTATCGTGTTGTTGGCCGCAAGTATGCGAATGGGCCAGTGTACCAGGTCCAGAAAGAAGGAACTGATTGTGTTCGAGTACTTCACCGAAATATGTTGCGCCTGTGTCATTCTGAAGGGACAAATCATGATGGGCCTGCCAATGTGAATGAGCTCCCACAGTCAGAGAATGGAGGTGCGGAATGGGCCTCAGACGAGGAGGATGATTGTTGGCCGATCCCTGCTCCTGGGGATGTTCCACCTGTGACTACTGTATCTCCGGCCTGTGCCCCCTCAGGTGCGGAATCCGCTGGTCCTTCTCAGCCCATAGCTGCAGCACCCCATAATATACCACCGGTCCTCAGACGGACCACTAGGCCAAATGCTGGTATTCCCCCTGTTCGGTATGCGCAGGATGAGTTTGTTTGGCCTGCCATACATCGGTATACTACCACCCTGTGCATAAAAGTACAACCCTCTGGATATACAGTCATAGGCAGGGACTGCCAATCTTAAAGTGGGGGGGAATATGTAAGAGACAGCCAATGTTGTCCTAAGCTTCATTTGTCTGTATAAACTGTTAATGTTGAATGTATTTCTGTGATTCTGTTCCTTTAAGACAGCAGCCATTGTAATTGTGACATGATGCTGGAGTGAGACCCCCCCCCCTTTTATGTCAGCCTGCCTGTTCTGCAGACAGAGTGTGAGCAGAGAAGCAGGAAGCGACGAGACAGAGAGCAGCAGCCATCTTGGCAAGTGTTGTATTGAACTGGTGTGGAGATTTTTCTGTACAGCTAAGCTGTATCTTGGTCCAGAGACAAACAGAGTGTAAAGAGACAACAGGACTAGTGAGTCCACGTGAAAGGAACTGTGCTCAGTGGCTGATCAGTGAGACTGACATTGTGACTGTGTATATGGATACCACAGATAGAGACTCGCAGTGCTGTTGATGTACTGGACAGCACCTGCTAAACCCCGGCTTACAACCCAGCTCAGTGTATGGATTCGGCAGGACTGTCAGTGTGCTGAGTGGAATCTGCTGTTGGATTACATTGCATTCATTGGGTTTCCCTGTTAAAGAGGACTTCATTTCTCCCAAGATCCTGATAACAGTGAGGAGAGGACGCTTCACTATAAAAGAAAGGAACGACTTTGGGCCCCACCGCGCGCTTCTACGGACTGTAAGCGGTCCACCTGGACCACTGGGGAAAAGGGGGTGCACCCAAATGTGATGTCAGGGTCAGTTAGGGATAGTTTTGAGTATATTGTTCATTCAGTGTCCATACTGCAGAAGTGGACAGAGTAAAAGTAGAAACCATTGCAGAATTTGCCTTGAAATTGTTCATGCTATATTGTATATTTTGCTTGTCTTTATCCCTGTCATTTTACCTTCAAATAGCCTTTATTAACTTATAGTAAATATATATTCTTTTCTTGAACTACCGCGTGTGCGTTCATTTCTGGTTGCGGAGTCCAAACCACCTGCCTTGCTCTCGGTTCACATCTGTAGACTTACCTGGTTTTGCCTTTGCAGACACTGGACATGAATAAGGGGTTGGAGGTTCCTCATCTTCCTCCTTTCTACAGAGGCTTCCAATTTTCACTGACACATAGTTACAGGCTGCATAAAAACAGAAATACTGTATAAGCATTATTAATATACAGTATATGCACACATTTATCTATTGTTATATCTAGTATTTTATTACAGTTAGGCGGTGTATCTGATGCCTTAAGGTCTTGAAAGGGTGAAATAAAGTATTGTAGCTTCCCCTGTAGCCATCAACTCGTTCCTAGTCAACACTTTTGTTTGAGTGCAATACACACAGTGCCTATATAGCATGGGGGAATTGTGAGCAGGCAAAGACAGCGCCCCCTGCTGCTTCCCTGCAGTGTTCTGAGTGATACTGAGCCTCACAATATAAATAAGGGCTATGAGCCTGCTGTTATCTATATTGTCTGGTTCTTAGCAGTAGACAGGAGAGCTGTGTATAAGGCATATGAGAGCAGCTTCTATCAGTATAAGGTCCACGGGATCTTTCTATGTGACACAATGGCGCCTAAGTCGTAGTCCTGCAAATCCATTACATTGAAATCACGAGTCTAAATTTGTCTCATAGCTCAACTGTTTCTGGTTTTGTGAATTTTCAGATTATTTTGCAGGTCTGTAACAAACTTAGTGAAAATGAGAATTCCTGGACTACTAGATGCTGGGAACTTATCCAGAAATTCTGAAAGCCCAGCACGAGAGTTATTACCTCTTTTGTCTACCTTCATATTAGAAAATGTTGTGTGTAATATGACCATAGAAAATCACTGAACAGTAAATCCAGAACAAGCATCAAAATTGCACATCCAGTTTTGGGTAGAATATTAAGCTTTATTTATATTAACCACTTCAAGACTGCACCATTTTTAGGACTCGACACATTTTTTTTTTTTTTTTTTTTCATGCGATTTTGAGGGTCATGGATTATTCAAATAATTTTTGAATCTTTTTTTGTGCTAAAATGGGCTTTATTTTTATTTTATTCTTTTTTTTTCTTTATTTCCAGGATATTTCTAATATCCAGGAAAAAGTAAATAAAAAAAGGGAAGGGAATTTTGTCAGTTTTTCACATTTTACATTTTCTTTTTCAATAGCACAAAGTGCTGCAATTTTTAAAAAAAAATAGCTTTCTTTCTCCATTACAGTCATTTTTATGTAGGTGACACATATTGTTGTGTCCCAGGGGACAGAGTTAGGACCTGTGATGTGGGCATAGCGATGGCATTATTTTTTATTTTCCTTTTTTTTCTTCTTTTTTATTATTTTTTCATTTTATACATTGTGACCCACCAAAAGATCATAATAGACCTTTGGGGTGAATTTTAAAATTGCTTTTTTTTTTTGCTGGTTTTCTTTCTAACGGACTGATACATTGGCCCCAGTTACAGGAAGAATACAACCTTCTAACCTGAACTGAAGACAGCAATTGTACAGTAGCAATTGTGAAGGCAGAGGCAGTCATAGACAGCCGGCTCCCCGCTTCTGCAGCTGCCTACAGGTCCGATCTTGCAGGGTTAAGAGAGGACCACCTGGATATGTATAACTAACTGGTTAAAACGCGTTGTATATAAATTTTCATCCTTCACGTCAGTGTCAGTTCACAGTCCCTACCTCAGACACGCTCTGGACAATTTCACAGGAAGCTAATAAGATATCACTATATTTTGTCAGTGTAAATGAAAACTGGAGAATCCATAGTAAACCCATACAAACACAGGATGTACATACAAACATGGGTTTTGTACCAGACAAATATGGCCAGAGACCTTTCTACCTCTCTTAAAAGGGTCTGTCTCCCTAATTCAGGCATAACAGTATATGGGTACCATGGAGGGGCCATCGCCTGTTCAGGACCCCCCTGCAGCCAGTGTCATTGTAATGGTTTTTCTGCTTTCTGAGCTGTTGGAGTCATCCTAGTGGTATTCTGCTTCCCATGGCAATATGGGGGAGACCTGTATATAGTAACTAGATAGCAGTACAATATACAGTAAGTGAAGGTAGCAGATTGGCTAGCAATGTCACCCCCCAGCATTGGGCCACCTATTCTGTTGTGGCGGACCAGAAGGGTCTTATAGCACAGAGACTACATAAAGATTACATATAAAGAGTATTGGCTCAGACTGACTGTCAACAAAGGCCCAGGCCACTCTAAAAATGCATCTTAAATTGAAAATATTGCAGTATATTCCAATACCCAGAGCAATATCGGAACCTAATACTGTCCAGGAATGGAGTGCGGCAGGTAAGCGCCTCATTAATATTCATGTATGGTAATAATTACATAATATTAGATTATGTTGGAACTGAAAAGCTGATGAATCGGTGTTATAGGAACGAATCCGTAAATGTCAAGTTTTAATTGAATAAATGGCGTTTCCATGTAAAATACTGCAAGAAAACACAATCCTAATGGCAGTGAATGCATGAAGGGGCCACAGCTTGCGCTAGCTCTTCACATTTCGCTGGTCCTAACAAATTTAGATATCTATACTTATCATTCCACATATGCAAATGGATTGCGCTGTGTGCAGAGATAAAAATACTCATCCTATTCTCTAAGGATGGTGTGTCCCTTACCTTTCAGTATTAATCAGACCATTTTGCCAGCTTCCCGTCGCTCCACATTAGCAGCTATTGCTGAGCATATGAGTGCAATGTGCAAGTGACAGTCTGTCTCTCACCGGTGACAGCCACCTTGTTAGGGAGCCAGGTGTCAAATGTCTGTGGGAGGGACAGTAAGGAGAGCAAATAAGGGATGATGAGCCTGTTTACCACAACCTAGTACAATAACACCTGCAGTGTAGTATATATATATATACTATATATATATAGTGCCTACATGCGGGAATAGTATGCAGTTTTCATGCACTGTCATTGTTTTTCAGTGCATTTTACTTTACCTATGTAATAAATCATTAGATATAAGATATCTGCTGCTGGCTATGCATTTTGTACTTTAATAAATTATTATTTTCAATGCATCCATGCAAGTAACACTACACAACTATAAGATACAAAAGTAACTAAGCAATGAGCGTATCATTGACTCCAAATATTACAGTGCCAGAATCTTGGCAGAGGTGTAACGTGAAGTTCCTGGGCCCATGACTGCCAGTGCCATTACTTAGATCAGTAATCTCAACCTCTTCAAGCCAAGTACCCTCTCGTAAAAAAAGTTTTAACCAAGTACCCGCAACAGACTCTGTGGTGTCCGTCGTCATGTGACAGATCCTGCTCCCGCTCTCAAGTTTGGAAGAAAATCTGCATAACGTGCCAAGCAAACACTTTTGCTTATGGGGGCACCTTTGGTAGACACATGCTAAAAGTTGTGGTGGGTGGTTTGGGTGGCAAAAGCACCCCAGGAGCCTTGGGAACCTGAGCACTTGCTAATTTACAGAGCACTGTTTCTCAGCCACGGCACGTACCTACTGAGACTACATGGCATACCTCCTGGGGTACAGGTAATCCAGGTTGAGAAGCACTCACCTAGATAATCTTCATACTGGCCCCTTAGCGTTGCCTCAGTAAGACAACCCCTGTACATAAGTCATTTTAGGGTATATGGATATCATTAAAGGTGTTATTCAGGAATTACACCAACCCCTGTGGAGGCTGGGGGAGGTGTAAAACAAAAAATAAACAACAAAAAACCCAGTTCTGTAAGGAACTGGTGATGTCACCGGTCCCTCTTCAGCAATCGCTGAGGTCTCTGATTGGCCTTAGCAGTCACCTGGGGTGTAGGACTTCTGTAAATGAGGGGCTGGTGTAATACGGAAAAGACACTGGTAGCAGACAATGGAGTGCTGGGGATAGATGCTTTTTTTGTTTTTTTTTAGTTTACACCTCACCCAACTTCTACTTGTGTTGGTCCTGAACAACCCCTTTAACACCTTGAGACCCATCCCCCCATTAGCCATAGTAGCCATTATTTTACAGTGGCAAAGTGGAAACATACTAACAAAGAAAGTCTTTCATCCTAGTTTACTTGGCTCATCCATTGCATATCTGGCCATTCTACAGCTGCGAGAAGAATGTGAAGCCAGCCACAACCTCTCTTGGTCACGTCAGCTGTTTGATGTGCGTTTCAGTAGCCATGCCCATGATGATCAGCTGTTGATCACTGGACCGTCTTCTCTTAAGTTAATGGAATGGAGCTACGTGTAGTCCCACGAGCAGCCACCACAGAGTTCCAGGCACTATGCCTGGTAATGAAGGGACTATTATGATTTATGCTAGGTTCTCACTACCACTGCATTTCCGTTGATCGGGTCCATAGGGGGCCCCGAACAACAGAGATGTGGAGTACTAAAACAGCGGTTGCACATGGAGCTTGGTTGAACCCATTGACTATAATGGGGTCTGTTGGGTGTCTGTCGCTCTTAAACTGAAACTGGTGGATGAAAAAGTGCAGGACTGTTTCCTCTGCCAATTTTCAGTGGAATCTGTGGCGGAGTCGCAGACGTGAACGTAGCCTTAGACTTTTCACGTAGCAGATTGACAAGGTTGCTGAGAGTTAGTCCCCTACTGGTCTGATGTTCTAAGGATAGACAATGAATCTTAAAGGGTTATTCCTATCTCTGCAAACCGCTCGAACTCCCAAGTCCAATCTCCTAGGGTAGGATTTAAGGGAACAGCTGAGCAGTCCCATAGAGGAGAATGACAGCTATGGAAACATCTAGCTACACTGTTTCATAACTTTGAACTTAAGGAAACAGCATAGCACATCTAGCTACACTACATAGCACACATAGCTCAGCTGTGCTATGCTATTTCCGTAGCTCTCGTTCTCCTTTGTAGAAGATATGGGAACAGTGTAGGAAAGCGCTGCATGGCTGTTCCCATAAATCCCGGCCATAGGGGTCCGGACAGGAGCATTTATTCCCATCTCCACAGCAATTTGTGAGATAACAATAACCCTCTAAATTCCTGGAAAACCACTTTAATAAAAAGTAACCAGAAGAAAACTTACCCTTTGTTTCAGGGGCATTTAGAAATCCTGCAGACTGACAAAGAGTATTGTAGAGATCAGTAAACGTGGTTTAATACTTTCCTGATCCCTTTCATTTTATACTAGGAGTAGGATTTCACAAGGTTTACAGCTTAGCATGACTGGTCTATTGCAGACAGTTCATGGCGGGGGGCCCTGCTGCATCCAGATGCATTACACAAGAAGCAGCTCTGATCTTAGATTTGGGAGAAGAGTGATGGGATAGGTGGTCTCCTGGGTCACATTTGTAAGTTTTATTTTTTTCATAGATTTAATTGCAATATGATATAGGGCATGGACAAAGGATAGAAAGAACTGGGGAAAATATAAGAGAATTTAGAGTTCCTTCATGTTAGAACGGAAGGATGTGCGGGGTCTATTGATTCTCATATTTCCTGATGGTGAAGACTGTAAATGACTGAATACAATGAAAGACATATGACCAATATATGGTAGTTTTCTTCTGTTCTATCATCAATACAAAGCTGTCCATCACTGTCATAAGAGTCTCTTCAGCTCAAGGACATATATGGTCTTTAAGGTGTAGGTGGTTTCTTAATCTTGCGCTGAGAGGTTTTGTGAGACTGTGCTTTGCAATGTAGTATACTGCCATCAATACTAATGTAATGGTTTTGGAATGACAAAAAATATATCATGGTAAACGGGTAGAAAGTTATCCGATAATGTGACTTGGTGACTCAATCATTCCATTTTTTTTTTTTGCAACATTGGTCTTTTGTGTCTGCAGCATCTGGATGGCTGTATACTGTCTGTTATATGGGTATTCTGGGACTTTAATATTAATGACCTATCCTAGTGTAACCTCATCAATATTAAGAAAGCCCAGCCCCTCTGCCGATCAGCTGTATGCATCAGAACTACAGATGTGACCTCCCTTACCTGACTTCTTGGCTGGATATATCCAGATACAGTAGTACAGCTGTTTAGAGAATGCAAAAAAAGGACGCAAATGGATGCAAAGTGATAGTCATCTGTTTGCACAGACATCCTAGACATCAATGTAAAAAAAAAAAAAAAACCATCCGTTTCTGTCTGGGTTTTTTTAAGTCCGTTTTTGGAAGTATACCATACTTTTGTGTTCATCAAAAAAAACCAGACAGAAATGGATCTGTTTTTAAAGGGCCTGTTCACATCAAGATTTGGTCATCAGTTTAACTTGATGCAAAAAATATGCGAAAAGAGGATAAAAGTGGATGGAAAATGATGACTATCCGTTTACATAGAGTCAATGTTAAATAAAAATGGATCAGTTTCTGTCCGTTTTTTTGTGGGACACAAATGTGTGGTTTGTCCTACTTTTCTGTCCTACAGTAACTGATCCGTTTTGAGTTAACATTGACTCTATGTAAAGGGAGGGTCATCATTTTCCTTCCACTTTTATCTGTTTTTCGCATCAGTTTTTTTGCATCCACTGATGTGAATGGCCCCTAACATTGATGTCTATGTAAACAGATGGCCATCAGTTTGTGTCCTTTTTTTGCATCTGTTTCTCGCTTAGATGTAAAAAACAGATGTACAAAACGTGATATGAATAGAGCCTAAGATACTACAAGCTCAGCCCCATTTACTTTCTACACACTATACAGTGTACTGAGCTGGGCACTTCTCGTGGCCTGCACTGCCCCAAAACTATTATGTTATACCCACAGTACATCTTATTTATGAGCAGGACTTATGCTGTAGGTACTTTGGTACCATCTCTTTCAGAGTTTACTTGGGGGTGTTAATTTATATATTGTGCCAAGGGGAACACTGAATGTTCATGGGGGGATTTGCAAGCAATGGCTAAAGGCATGACCCAGATTCCTATTTGTATTTCAATATGGGGCATTCCATTCACATTACACACCCTGCAGAATGACATCTTGCTTGTGAACCAAACCACTTCTGTGACTGATACAAGACATTTTCTGCCTAATATAGATAATCCATGTCTACGTGTATTAGGTAATAAATCAAATGTTACGGGAACAGCAATTTCAGTCCTTATTAAGATAAACCTATAGTGATAATCTTTAACTAACCCTATCAAATGTGAGAATAATGTCAAGGAGAGAAAACAGGCAGGCGATCTTATACATCCTGCATCGTCCTGTATTAAATCTTCGCACGCCATGAAATGTGATTGCATATGCGATGTTATCCGCATGAAGCCGTATTTCTGTGATCACCTTGTGTTTCCCAATACAATGCTTACAGCAGCAATCCATGGGTTAAATCTGTAAATGTAATGAAATAACTGTGTGTGCATTCTCAGCCCAAGCAGTTTCTATATTAAATAACACAATTTATTATAATACTTTGAAGAACGATTCATCATTCCAGGACAAATGCAACATAGTACAGCACCATCTGCTCCATACTTCAGGAGCAAGGCCTTGTAATTAAATAGAATACTAATAAATGCTTATTGAATAAAATGATAATACTTACCTCTGCAGAATACAGCTTTGATTCATTGCTGCATCCTTCCATGGGAAATGGGCAGTTTACTGTGAAAAGAAATAACACAGGATAAAAGCTGTGAGTAAGTAAGTAAGTATGTGAGCTGGTATAATCCTAACCTGCCACAAACTCCAGGACTGAATACACATTACTGCCAGATAGGACCCTGGCACGCCATCAGCTAAAGACAGATAAACTAGGTTGTGGAAACCCGGCTACCAGTTCTTGTTAAATTGTGGATATTCGGCTACCAGTTCTTGTTAAATTGTAGATACCCGGCTACCAGTTCTTGTTAGATTGCGAACTCTCAGCTACCAGTTCTTATTAGATTGCGGACACTCGGCTACCAGTTCTTGTTAGATTGTAGATACCCGGCTACCAGTTCTTGTTAGATTGCGGACACCGGCTACCAGTTCTTATTAGATTGCGGATACTCGGCTACCAGTTCTTGTTAGATTGCGAACTCTCAGCTACCAGTTCTTATTAGATTGCGGACACTCGGCTACCAGTTCTTATTAGATTGCGGACACACAGCTACCAGTTCTTATTAGATTGCGGACACTCGGATGCCAGTTCTTATTAGATTGCGGACACACAGCTACCAGTTCTTATTAGATTGCGGACACTCGGATGCCAGTTCTTATTAGATTGCGGACACTCGGATGCCAGTTCTTGTTAGATTGCGAACTCTCAGCTACCAGTTCTTATTAGATTGCGGACACTCGGCTACCAGTTCTTGTTAGATTGTAGATACCCGGCTACCAGTTCTTGTTAGATTGCGGACACTCGGTTACCAGTTCTTATTAGATTGCGGATACTCGGCTACCAGTTCTTGTTAGATTGCGAACTCTCAGCTACCAGTTCTTATTAGATTGCGGACACTCGGCTACCAGTTCTTATTAGATTGCGGACACACAGCTACCAGTTCTTATTAGATTGCGGACACTCGGATGCCAGTTCTTATTAGATTGCGGACACACAGCTACCAGTTCTTATTAGATTGCGGACACTCGGATGCCAGTTCTTATTAGATTGCGGACACTCGACTACCAGTTCTTGTTAGATTGCGGACACACAGCTACCAGTTCTTATTAGATTGCGGACACTCGGATGCCAGTTCTTATTAGATTGCGGACACTCGGATGCCAGTTCTTATTAGATTGCGGACACTCGGATGCCAGTTCTTATTAGATTGCGGACACTCGACTACCAGTTCTTGTTAGATTGCGGACACACAGCTACCAGTTCTTATTAGATTGCGGACACTCGGCTACCAGTTCTTGTTAGATTGCGGACACTCAGCTACCAGTTCTTATTAGATTGCGGACACTCGGATGCCAGTTCTTATTAGATTGCGGACACTCGGATGCCAGTTCTTATTAGATTGCGGACACTCGGCTACCAGTTCTTGTTAGATTGTGGATACTCGGCTACCAGTTCTTATTAGATTGCGGAAACTCGGCTACCAGTTCTTATTAGATTGCGGAAACTCGGCTACCAGTTCTTATTAGATTGCAGACACTCGGCTACCAGTTCTTGTTAGATTGCGGACACTCGGATGCCAGTTCTTATTAGATTGCGGACACACAGCTACCAGTTCTTATTAGATTGCGGACACTCGGATGCCAGTTCTTATTAGATTGCGGAAACACGGCTACCAGTTCTTGTTAGATTGCGGACACTCGGCTACCAGTTCTTGTTAGATTGCGGACACTCGGCTACCAGTTTTTGTTAGATTACAGATACTCAGCTACCAGTTCTTGTTAGATTGCGGACACTCGGCTACCAGTTCTTGTTAGATTGCGGACACTCGGCTACCAGTTCTTGTTAGATTGCGGACACTCGGCTACCAGTTCTTGTTAGATTGTGGACACTCGGCTACCAGTTCTTGTTAGATTGCAGACATTCGGCTACCAGTTCTTATTAGATTGCGGGCACTCGGTTACCACTGCCAGTTCTTGTTAGATTGTGGAAACTTGGCTACCAGTTCTTGTTAGATTGTTGATACCTGGCAACCAGTTCTTGTTAGATTGTCGATACTCGGCTACCAGTTCTTGTTACGTTGCGGATACTCGGCTACCAGTTCTTGTTAGATTGTGGAAACTCGGCTACCAGTTCTTGTTACGTTGCGGATACTCAGCTACCAGTTCTTGTTAGATTTTGGACACTCTGCTGCCAGTTCTTGTTAGATTGCGGACACTCGGCTACCAGTTTTTGTTAGATTGCGGATACTCTGCTGCTAGTTTTTGTTAGATTACAGATACTCAGCTACCAGTTCTTGTTAGATTGTGGACACTCGGCTACCAGTTCTTGTTAGATTGCGGACACTCGGCTACCAGTTCTTGTTAGATTGCGGACACTCGGCTACCAGTTCTTGTTAGATTGTGGACACTCGGCTACCAGTTCTTGTTAGATTGCAGACATTCGGCTACCAGTTCTTATTAGATTGCGGGCACTCGGTTACCACTGCCAGTTCTTGTTAGATTGTGGACACTCGGCTACCAGTTCTTGTTAGATTGTGGAAACTTGGCTACCAGTTCTTGTTAGATTGTGGAAACTTGGCTACCAGTTCTTGTTAGATTGTTGATACCTGGCAACCAGTTCTTGTTAGATTGTCGATACTCGGCTACCAGTTCTTGTTACGTTGCGGATACTCGGCTACCAGTTCTTGTTAGATTGTGGAAACTCGGCTACCAGTTCTTGTTACGTTGCGGATACTCAGCTACCAGTTCTTGTTAGATTTTGGACACTCTGCTGCCAGTTCTTGTTAGATTGCGGACACTCGGCTACCAGTTTTTGTTAGATTGCAGATACTCTGCTGCTAGTTCTTGTTAGATTGTGGACACTCTGCTGCTAGTTCTTGTTAGATTGCGGACACTCGGCTACCATTTCTTGTTACGTTGCGGATACTCAGCTACCAGTTCTTGTTACGTTGCAGATACTCAGCTACCAGTTCTTGTTAGATTTTGGACACTCTGCTGCCAGTTCTTGTTAGATTGCGGACACTCGGCTACCAGTTTTTGTTAGATTGCGGATACTCTGCTGCTAGTTCTTGTTAGATTGCGGACACTCGGCTACCAGTTCTTGTTAGATTGTCGATACCCGGCTACCATTTCTTTTAAGTGGCATCTATTTGGGGCTGAAAATTGTACCTGGCCTTATCAGAGTAAAAAATTAACTCATGATGACCCATTGGAAACTTTAGGTTGCCCCCTCCCCAGAGACATGCGTTTTTAGGCCTTTATTCAAAATTTGCCCCCATTTTATGGTATTCCAATATGCCACGGGCATAGCTATAGCGGGTGCAGAGGTAGCAATTGCTAGCAGGCCCTGCAGTCTCTACAAAATAAGATTACACAAGTATTATAGATTGTACATGGTAAGTGGGGGCCCATTACAGATTTTGCATTGAGTCCAGGAACTTCAAGTTACACCTCTGTATAATCCACAACCTCTGCATCTAATATGGCATAGTCATAGTCTAGCATACAGGATATATACAGTATATATATATATATATATATATATATATATATATATATATATATATACAGTATATGTATAGGATATAAGTATGCTAATCTAACACAACCAGCACCAATAGAAACAAAGGTCTAACCTAAAGTTCTAGGCACCAATGACAAATATGTACAAGCCCCCCAACTATCATGCGTTATTGAGAGTATTCGCTATTTTATACATATTAGTTGCATAGTGAGGGAGGGGAGAGAAGAGATTTTAGTTGCTCATAAGCCCGGGTGCCTAAATGGGCTAAATGGCCCCGTTACCAAATGGGAGGATCCTAGTACTATAATTGGCCCATGGTAGATTTTGCTGCGAGGCCAAACTAATTGAAATAAACAGGTTGGATGTGCCAGAGTGGAACAACTTTTACATAGTAACTCTCAGTGCTGGCTTATAAAGGGGTCCATGAGCAGGTGACCCCCTACTCTGTGATATCAATATCACTTGATATAGACAGGGGTTGTCTTCATGAGACAACAGCTTAAAGGAAAGGAAATTATATTTAAAGTGGTTCTGTGACATCTAAATATTATTTGTCTATTTTTATGATAGACCAATGACTTTTGGAAGGCTAATAATTATTTACTCAGGTACACAGACACAGGGGCATGTCCATATAGACAGTTGTGCCAAGTACTACAGTTCAGTCCCATTCAATTCTATTTATGTGAATGGGACTGATCTATAATACCAGACAGATCTAAGTTGTCTGAACCATGCTGCTTGTATAGACAATGAAGTGGATTTTACTTTATGTGCTGTTACTGCTCAGACATTAGGTTGGCCATATACTTTAGATAGTTGTCAGATAAACAGCTATCTTGTTGGGATCTTCCAGACATATGTATACTTGTTTTTTCTTCTGCAGCCTTCACTTGCTCTCATATAGTGTGAGCTGCTGTGTCACAAAGATCTATCTGAGAAGTTACCCGACGGCTTAGCTTGCTCTGTGACTGTTATCTCTGTTGTTCCAACTGCTCATAAACACTCATTATTATAGTGCAGTGTATCTATCATGATATGTTAATTTGTGTTTCCTATTATGGTCAAAATTCGGGATCACCAAACCATAAGAACACAAGAACATTTTAATACACAAGATATATATCCAGTATCTTAAATATAGCATGTAATGGGATCAGGCACTCCAATTTATTGCAATAGGTAAAAAATATAGAATTTGGAATTAGGTTTATTATTGCTGTAGCTGCTGTGGCTGTATTGTGGAGAGTGACTAGTACTGCCTTACAACCTGCAGATGTCACTGTTGTCCTTACCATTTGGTTGCGGCAGGATCCTATATATAATTCATTTAATTGCTTTCACTGAGCAGTGACAGCTGTTGTCCAAGTGATACTGGCCTGCATCATGCAATGTTAATTAACATGTGATCCATGTATACTAGACATTTGATGGTAGGCGCAATAGCGTGGTATGACTGTCTGCATATAGCAATATTTCTCTTTCTGACCTAAACTTGATATTTTTAGTGTATTTAGACCTGGTGTAGCATATGTTGTTACTCACGAGGTGGCGAGGCACACGCTTGGTGGGTAATGAGGCGCTCGCTGCTAAACAAAGCCAAGTTATAAGTGGAGGTAAAGCTTGATAAGCCAAGCACAAGTTTCTTACGCTGACAAAAGTTGTTGTTTATGTTGGCTCCAGGGCCAGGGTGGTGGGAAGGAGGGGGAGGTGATGGCTTCATAAATGTGGCATACATTTTTATAGAAAACATCAGTATTACACGTATCACACATACACACGTGGACAAAATTGTTGGTACCCCTCGTTTAATGAAAGAAAAACTCACAATGGTCACAGAAATAACTTTAATCTGACAAAAGTAATAATATATAAAAATTCTATGAAAATGAACAAATGAAAGTCAGACATTGCTTTCCAACCATGCTTCAACAGAATTTTTAAAAAAAGAAAACTCATGAAACAGGCCTGGACAGAAATGATGGTTCCCTTAACTTAATATTTTGTTGCAAAACCTTTTGAGGCAATCACTGCAATCAAATGATTCCTGTAACTGTCAATGAGACTTCTGCACCTCTCAACAGGTATTTTGGCCACTCCTCATGAGCAAACTGCTCCAGTTGTGTCGGGTTTGAAGGGTGTCTTTTAAAGACGGCATGTTTCAGCTCCTTCCAAAGATGCTCAATAGGATTTAGATCAGGGCTCATAGAAGGCCACTTCAGAATAGTCCAATGTTTTCCTCTTAGCCATTCTTGGGTGTTTTTAGCTGTGTGTTTTGGGTCATTATCCTGTTGCAAGACCCATGACCTGCGACTGAGACCAAGCTTTCTGACACTGGGCAGCACAATTCTCTCTAGAATCCCTTGATAGTCTTGAGATTTCATTGTACCCTGCACAGATTCAAGACACCCTGTGCCAGATGCAGCAAAGCAGCCCCAGAACATAACAGAGCCTCCTCCATGTTTCACAGTAGGGACAGTGTTCTTTTCAAGATATGCTTCATTTTTCCGTCTGTGAACATAGAGCTGATGTGCCTTGCCAAAAATTTCAATTTTTGTCTCATCTGTCCATAGGACATTCTCCCAGAAGCTTTGTGGCTTGTCAATATGTAGTTTAGCAAATTACTTTTGTCAGATTCAAGTTATTTCTGTGGCCACTGTGGGTTTTTCTTTCATTAAACGAGGAGTACCAACAATTTTGTCCACGTGTGTAAGTTTCTAGAATTTATTTTAAAATAAAAGTGGTGACCCAAAAGATGTAAGCAAAAAAAGAGGGTACTTTATTGACCCATATCAGCCAGATCTAGAAGACGTAGCTATAAGGGGTGCAGTGGTAGGTGTCACACCGAACCCTGCTGCTGCACAAGGGTGCCCACAGACCCCTATGTCACAATGATATGCCATTAAGGTTCTATAAGAGATGGATATTAGTGTCATGTAGCAGGGTTTCTGAACAAAGCAAAACCCACATAGTGGTGTGAGATAGTAGAAAGCCACCATGTTTATTCCCTAGATAAAGGAATGAGTTGCCTTCGCTACATGGCTCGCTCAGTCCTGGGCCCTAAAGCAGCTGCTATACTGTAGCTTTAATGACTTCAATGCTCATAGACGATCTCAATAAATAGTAATCTAGCACACAGATTAATGGGTAAGGCCTTATTCACATGTCCGTTTTTTTTTGAAGGATGGAAAAACAGACATGCTCTATCTTGTCCGAAATCAATGGATCCATTTTTAACTGTCGTAAAACAGGTCTGTTAAAAACAGATCAGTGGGTACCAAAATACTTATAATACATGTGTTATTCTATTTCATATTTGGATAACACAACAGTGATCAGTACCACAAGTGTAATGGATACAAGTGCTGTGTGATCTGTTACCCACCATCACAATCCTACCGGACCACCTTTTTCTATCTCTGCTGTTTTGTACAAACTCATCTGTTGAAGCCATGACTACAGTCATTGTAGACACTGTGTGACTGATTATTTTTTAACAAAAATGCGTATATAAAATATATTTCTGTGGGTAAAATGTATAATGGCCATGATTATACTAAACATATGCATACTGCTTAGTAAATGAACCACAACCCCCTCCTCTAGACTCTAGACTGGAAAATTCAGCAATGGGATTAACATTTGATCTCACAGGTATTTAGCCAAATCAAACAGTCTCCATCTGTCTCACTGGTAGAGTAGCAGGATCGGCTTCTGTTCTTTCCCATCTTCGTTCTCATATTAATGATTTTCCGTAATGTTATATGCAGGATTCACACATGCTGCTTTACTGAGAGTCATAGTGACAATTTGTAACCAGCAGACATTGCATGGCATGACATATATTCCCTGATCAAATGTTAGGGTTTGATAAATGAAGGTTCGGATATGGCGAAGCTCAGACTAACTTTTCTGGTGGAAACAAGATAACAGGTAATAATGTTCACCAAGCCATATAATAGATCCCTCAGAAGATAAAACCTGCCACTGGAAATGGAGACGGAGGCAAAGGTGAGTACATAGTGAGCTGAGTGCGTGGTGAGGTGAGTACATAGTGAGGTGAGTGCATGGTGAGGTGAGTACATAGTGAGCTGAGTGCGTGGTGAGGTGAGTACATATTGAGCTGAGTGCGTGGTGAGGTGAGTACATAGTGAGCTGAGTGCATGGTGAGGTGAGTACGTAGTGAGCTGAGTGCGTGGTGAGGTGAGTACGTAGTGAGCTGAGTGCGTGGTGAGGTGAGTACGTAGTGAGCTGAGTGCGTGGTGAGGTGAGTACATAGTGAGCTGAGTGCATGGTGAGGTGAGTACATAGTGAGGTGAGTACATAGTGAACTGAGTGCATGGTGAGGTGAGTACGTAGTGAGCTGAGTGCGTGGTGAGGTGAGTACATAGTGAGCTGAGTGCATGGTGAGGTGAGTGCATAGTGAGCTGAGTGCGTGGTGAGTACATAGTGAGGTGAGTGCATGGTGAGGTGAATACATAGTGAGCTGAGTGCGTGGTGAGGTGAGTACAGTGGTGAGTACATAGTGAGCTGAGTACGTGGTGAGGTGAGTACATAGTGAGCTGAGTGCATGGTGAGGTGAGTACGTGGTGAGGTGAGTACATAGTGAGGTGAGTACATAGTGAACTGAGTGCGTGGTGAGGTGAGTACATAGTGAGCTGAGTGCGTGGTGAGGTGAGTACATAGTGGGGTGAGTACATAGTGAGGTGAGTGCGTGGTGAGGTGAGTACAAAATAAAGACATATGGAGGATCATTTATCCCTAGTTATATAAAATACAATAAATGAGATATACTTGTTATAAGTAATTGCAATGAATCTTCCATAACATGGTCCTGTCTTACTGGTAGACTCACAATACGTATCTCCTATATGTCACTTTATGTCTTTATTGCTCTTCTCAAGGTCATCCTACAGTAATTGTACTACTGAGACTAAATTGGTCAAGTCTGGCCCCTACATCTGAGAGCCTTGGGCTACAACTGTAATAGCCCCTATTTTAATCCATGACTGACCCTGACACTTGCGGCAGCAATGTAGTCAAATGGTAATACTGTCAGGATGTTATCAGGGGAAAATACACTCAGAATATGCTGTGCTGAACCTTACTGAACCATCTTCAGCCTCCGCTACTTCTTCTCTATGCATTCCATTACAATCCGGCACATATTATTAAGTGTTTTATAATAATTTGTTTTCTTATGCATATATTTTTCCTTTTCTGTGCAGGAAGAGAGCATTATTCTTGAAAAAAATGCCTATCTGAATTTATGGAGATTTGCTAATGCATTTTTTAATGCTAGAAGAAATATTGAGTGCACCCAAGTAGTAACATATTTGTAAAAATAATTGCAGGGACGAAATCTAAAAATCCAGCCAGGCCATTTGTTTTACAAGTAGAATTCAGTGAATATTTATTGCTTTTAGGCTCTTTTCCACCCAAAAAGATGGAAGATGGTCTAATAGTAAATGGCTCATCAATTGCTGACTCTGAGGAATGGGCACCACAATGCAATGAACTGGGAGAACTCTCGTCATCTTTTCCAATGTAGTCAGACGCTTTCATCATTTATAGCATGAGTTATCGAATATTATGACTACTAGTGGCTCGTGATCAATATCAGGAATTGGTAACACAATGCCCATAGTTTACGGTCCGTCCATAGTAAACCTCTGTGTACCTTCAGGTGTTTTTTCTCACATTGATCTCATGCCATTCTAAGCAGGTATTCTCACCTAGAAGTATCTTGCATCTTACACAGCCCAAATTCTTTCCCAGCCAATCCCTGTGAATCATCAGATACATTAGACAGCTTCTCCAGGCACACCCTGTCTGGTCAATATAGGCTACTTGGTATTTTCTCTGCTGTTCTGTTTGACTTTCTGTTTTTGACCCCGGCTTGTCTCTGTATATTGGTTCCAGTCCTGCTGTCTTCCTGTGTCTGACCCCTTCTAGATTCTGACCTTTCCCCTGCAGTGAAGTCCAGATCCTTGTTAAAGGGGTTATCCAGATTTTAGCATTGATGGCCTATCCTTAGACTTCAGTGGACAATGCTGCAATACCTACACTCACCGCTACAGGTTATATGGCGAGTAGCAGCTCATCTCTGCGCATCATACTGTCATGGTACAGGGGATCTGCAGGGGTCCCAGGTGTCAGACCCCTGGTCATGTGCATGGGGCCTAAGAGATGTGTCCCTATAACAAGCAGCAGGATCCATTGTGCCACCTAAATGGTGGTTCTTTGGTTTTCATCCTTTAATGGGGTTATCCAGTTTCTTGCATTGTTGTTGTATGCGTAGGTCTGACACCTGGGACCCCTGCAGATCACCTGTACTATGACAATATGATGTGCAGAGATGAGCTGCTCACTCACCATATAACCTGTAATGGTGTGTGTATGTACTGCAGAGCTGTCCACTGAAGTCTAAGGATAGGCCATTAATGCTAAAAACTGGATAACCTATTTGAAGGGTGAAAACCAGGGAACCACCATTTAGGTGACACAATGGATCCCACTGCTTATTACAGAGACACATCTATTAGACCCCATGCACACAACCGAGTGTTTATCCGAGGTGTGCCCGAGTTTGCACCGTAATGCAGTCAGATGACACTTGGAGTGATGCTCTTACCTCTATGGGGACTTCCAACCCATTCTGTTCTGATGACATGGAGCAGGAAAGAACCTGCTGTATTTTCATCAGAATGGACCATTGGATGCCCCCTCGGATGGTACACTTGGACATGTGCATGGAGCCTAAATCATTGAATTCAGGTATTTCATTCAGTCCCATTACCACAGATGTATAAAATCCAGCAGTGAGGCATGGTATCTGTTTTTACACATGTGTGAATGAATGGGTTGTCCTAAAGAGCTCACTGAATTCCAGCATGTTACTGAAATAGAATGCTACTATTGCAGTAAGTCAGTCCATGCGATTTCTGCATTAAGATCACCAATTCTCAGGTGGTGACTCAATAACTGCAAAGTTCCACCTCTTCTGGCATTAATTTTGGTACAAAAACTGTGCAATGGGAGTTTTATGCCTTGGTATGTAGGCCTTACATCACCAGTCACAATGCCAACCATTGGATGGAGTATTGCAAAACACACCGACCGCCACTGGAGCAGGGCAAATGTGTGGAGTGACAAATCCCAAAGTCCCCTCCAGGACTCCCTTGCCTGAAAGAACTTCAGTTGTTTGTGAGGATGGTGGAGAACTGTCCAAAGTTATGGAGAGAGCTTGGAAATGACAGTCTGTTCCGTCCGGGGTGATGATCCAGGTAATAAGATGATGTGACTTACTCTGTTCACTCATCTATATCAGTAATGCAGAGTTCTGAGAAATAAGTCATTCTTTTCATTAATACTTTTAAAACTGTGTGTGAAATACAAAGTACCTATTTTACATGACTGAATACGGATGAAATGTTAGTGAGAAATATTCCTCCAAAAATGAAAATGATGTGGGGAGTGGGTATAAGAGGGAGCCGTGAATCTCGGATGTTTGCATATTTCATTTATGCAAACACTATCAAGTGATTGCTTTCAGTAGTAAATCCAATGTGAATTAGCTAATTGAAGTCAGGCGTGCGCAGATATTTTTTCCCGGTTGATGCCGCACTCCACTATTCTTATTAAGCTGAGCACTGCGTAAATTATACAATTCACATTTAATTCACTTGTTGGGAAAAAGCCTGCTTACTGTGAACAGCGCTCTAGAGTGAGGTGGAGGCCTCACTGAACTGACCAGTCAACATTTTCCTTGACAATGTAATCTTGTAGAAAATAGTGGCAGCTGTGTATGTATTAAAAGGAGTGTCTGGTGTATTTAATTTTCTTTCTGTAGAAGAAAAATATTGGGGGGAATTTATCGACACATCTATGACAGTTTTTGGGTGTTGGTTGGCGATAATGGGGCTCATCTTTGGCGCAAGACTGTTTCTTGCGCCAAAGATGAGACACATCCTGTTCTGCGCCTCACAACTTTTCACAAATGTGGAAGGATTGGGCCAACATATTTATTATAATTCGACCTGATTTTCTTGGTGTGAGTTTTACAAGAATTCTACACCAGTTCCTGAATAGTGTCGACTTCCATTCTGGTGAATGAGCGTGCAGAGCCTCTTGATAATTCAGGCGTGCCTTGCAAAAGTCGGGGCCTTTAATAAGACTGGTGTACAAAACTCCAATCTTAAAAAATCCAGCCCTGTACCTCTAGAGTCCTAGGTTCAATTTCAGATCTGAAAGAAGTTTATGTGTTCAACCCATGTCCAGAGACAGACTAATAGGGAATTTAGATTGTGAGCCCTACTTGGGACAGATCTGTGGAATTTGATTTTTTTGTCTTTACCTATTGCCATATGGTGGGGACACACACTTCCTTCCTGTGCTGTTTGTATAGTCAGTGCTTTATGTATAGTATGTGTGCTTTATGGCAGATAGAATTGACAAAAGATCATTGACAGGAGTTATAAGAAATAACACTTTTATGTCTGCAGGAGGGGAGGATATAAAAGAAATAAAGTCTATACTCACTTCTCTCCTCTGCTTCTTTCCTGTATCCCAGCTCCCATCACCGCTGGTCTCTACTTGTATACAGAGAGACGTCAGCGGTGATGTTCCGCCAACAGGACTACAGTGACCGCTATATCCTATCACTGACCTCAGCCAAGCACCACTGAAGCCAGTGATAGGTTGCAGCGGTCCTGTTGTGATATCACTGCTATAGCCTCTCTTTATACAAGTAACATCCTTCCCTGCTGCTGCAGCTATAAAAGTTTTATCCTGGACAACCCCTTTAAGGGACAGGAGCTAATTTGCAGAGAATTATCACATACTATTGCAATCTCTAGACCATAGAGTATAGCTCCTCACTTACATAGAACAGGGAGTGACATGAGAACTATGGTCTTGTATAGTGTTACTATCCTGCTCTATCTTGGTTTCATGCATTAAAGAGGACCACTTCCGGCAAGTCCAGCTCTTCACATCATTTAATAGGTGGTGCTCCATTGATTCTGGCACAGTTGGAATTTTTTCTCTAGCCCCCACCATTCCCGAGCAATCAATGCTGTTAGTTTGGGTCCCTGATATACTATTTAGGTGCTGCACTGTCAGGACGGTGGTGTCCTGCAGGAGCAGACAAGGAGTGTGATTCTCTGACATCGGCTGGGAGCTCTGACACTGGCTGCCTCTGATTGGAGCTCTGAATCACACCCCTCCTGTCTGACACCACCCTTCTGATATTGCAGAGCTTTAATACCACATCAGGCACCAAAACTACCTGTGCAAGTTACTCAGGAATGGTGGAGGCTAGAAAGAAAATTCCAACTGTACTGGAATCAGTGACTATTAATAGAACTGGATTTGGTGTTGGTGGTGAAAGATCCTCTTTAAAATGGGCCTTATATAAACTCATCCACCTTCTGCTGATAATGAGATGACTCTGACTATTCTGTCCTATCCATACAGCAAAGCAAATAGATAAGCTACAGAATACAGGATGCATTAGCTTATTTTACCTAGGAAAACTGGAATATGTCATTTTTATCTGGATAGTCACATGATGAAAACAAAACACGTCTTATTAAATTTTTGACATAAAACCTGATTTAAACATATAGTTTTCTGATGATACATTCACTTAATAACAGATGTGGCAAGGGTAAATGCAGTATCTACTGATATTATCACATAACCATTGTTCGGCATATACCCATACACGCACGCTGTCTATCAGATGACAATTTTCTTTCACGCCCTGCTGATTGTTTTGTTGATGTTGTGTGTTGCTTATTGGATAACTGTTCTTTTACAAATAATCTAATGTATGATAAGTTATAAATGGTGGATTCCTGCTGCTGAGAATGAAGGGGCTTATGGCAGAGCTGTGGCTTGATTGCCTTCACCCAAGCATACTGATGATTGGATGATAATGTGACACCGAGTCAGGTAGTGGCCCCCTAGTCATCATCATTCTCAATACTTGCAGTACTCACAAAGTTCAGTGCAGCCTTTCACCTACAGTACACAGCCACGCTACTACACCAACAAACTGCAGCACAAAGTATACAGCAACTATTTGTGATTTGAGCAGGGGTGTAACTATCCATAAATTTCAGCAGCATTTACATTTCGCTTCCTTTCTCTATCCATGCCCAGACCACCATGAAGTCTTATTCACAAACACAAATTCCCCATAATTCCCACCCTGGTTGCTGCCCACCAGATAGTCAAATGATCAGTTTTGTGCCTCTTCCACCTAATCCTTCACTGACTCTATGCTGTTGAAGAACTGATATCTTTGACATGAAAGTGTTACATTTTCTCCTTTCTGACAGTGGAAGGCTGTGTATCCTAATTTGTCTCACTCCGGTATACCAGGGGGGTAATAAATTTAGGATCCACAGATTGCCAGCCAAAGGATATCAGAAAGGAGATCAAAGAAGTTTATCAAGCCCTACAGTAGTGTGTCAAGTATGACCCTTGGCTTCTGAACCCGGACGTAGTTGCAATCACTGGGACCCCTATAGTTACCCCATTGGACGTAAGACCTGTCTCTTAATGGAGAGCTGAGACCAGCTATGTAGGTATAGGGGTTGCAGTGGTAGCAGTCACCATAGGCTGTATACCCTGAGGAGGTCCCAGAGGTTCCTCTCCCACATAAAATATACCAGTATTCTAGATGGCACAAGGTAGGTAGAGGCCCCATTATAGATTTTGCATTGGGGCCCAGCAGCTTTGAGTTACACCCCTGGCTGAGACCTGTCTTCCTGTCTTTTAGAGAAGAAACTAGAAAACAAGGAAAAGCACATTATAGGGCAACGTGTTCTTCTGCGTTCTTTCTTTCCTGTTGCTCGGCCACAAATATAGATTGAAAAAAGAGGACAAGTATTTTTTCATTGACTTCTGTTGGCAAAATAAGGCATAAACAACGATAGAACAAGCAGTATGTAAATATTAAGGCCATGTAAACACTTATAAATGAGCAAGATACACCCCCACAAGCAACACCAGTATCCAGTGAACAGCTAAACTCCTAAAGTGTTAACTCCTAAGCATTCATTATTATTTTCCACAAAACCAACATTAACCATAAAGGCAGAAAAATACAATGTCGATCTACTACATAATATACAAATAATATAGTATAGAATATTACAAATATAATATAGGATTAATAATATACTGATATATTTGCAAAACTACTGTATATACCAGACATATAGAGGGTTTCTGTCTACTCTTTAGATTGTCAACAGATGATCCTGAAAATTCCAAAATATTGTAAAAAAGATTAAAACTGATTTCTAAATATTCTAATATAAAAGATTATAATACATTCAACCCATTTCCATATTCCCTATTTTTATTAGAACAAACAGAGAACTACCTAGTGAGAGTGCCATAATAGGGTTCAGGAGATACCCATAATGGGGTTCACGGGATACCCATTTAATTTATAATCAAAGGTTTCTCCTGACAAAAACAGCTAAACTCCAGAGCAGGGATCGTTAACCTTTTTTGTATGGCGGATTTAAAAAAAAACCTCTTAGATGAAGAAGTCAGTGTGCCATGCAATAATTGTAAGGATGTCGACCTCCTACATGAAAGTCACGTATCACAAACCATAAAGACAACCAATTAGTTAATGAGTTTATTAGATTTACATTTCAATGTCACCCTTTGTCTCTGACTTTCTTGTAAAGATGATCCTTCTCTTAAAGATATGATGTTCGGCCAAACACAGGACTAAGAGTGCAGTAAGCCTGCTTTGTGGGAGGCACACAGTTGAGTAATTTTAGTGTAGAGTCTCATCTAAAATAGGTTGTCTTGTCATGGCCCAACACCAATGCAGTTTGATCAAAATGTAGAACTTTTTTTGGGCATAGGCCTCCGATATATTAAGGACAAGATTATCGCAGCCATATTATGCTTAGCATACATCACACGGTCTTCTCTGAGAATTAAGGAGGATTGTAGTTCACCCATAATTAAAAATCAGCCTTGGGCAGATGGGTGGCGTGCACAACCAAGATGGAGTCAACAGTGGCGTAACTAAAGTCTTGTGAGCCCTGTGCAATCTTTTGTCCGGAGCCCCCTACCTCATTCCTACAGCGAATTCTTAATAGTGATGGTTACAGGTGCTAAGGAGTTTAATCAACCTTAGTGTGGTTAGGGTAATCTGTGGCTCTCCTTGGCTTATGGGCCCCCTAAGGCTCCTGGGCCCCGGTGCGACTGCACCCTCTGCACCCCCTCAAGTTACACCCCTGGGAGTGAGCCTAACAACCTAATGCAAACCTGATTTTCATGTTATTTTATATACAGTAGGTATTTGCAGCAATGCTCTTGCTGCTAGCACAGTGCTTTTGCAACCTTTTGTGCTTGCATGTTTATGGCGATGTGCACCTGCATATCTTGTTCACATTGTTTAGCAGTGCTGATCCATTCTCTGTGCTTACTTTTCCAGGGTCCTGCTTTGATCTCGGGGAAGCAGAATGGGGGTGGAATTTGGCACTGATTTTGAGGTGGAATCCACCTCTAAATCAGCACCAAATCCACTGTAAACATACCCTTTAGCTGCCACTGTTATACAGTACATTGGCACTTGTTTAAAGATACAGTAATGAATTGTACAGGCCATTGCTGCCCTCTGACTAGGCTAGCTTACTGTCCGGACACTAGGCCATCATGCCTCACACTTCTGAGAGAGATTGCCACCTAGAGCACTGCTCTGTGTTTGACAAAGCGGAGAGAGCCAGTTAGATGTGCCTAAGGTGCCAATCCCAATAGTGGTACCAGGGGTTGCTGACCCCTGTGCTAGAGGTAAGACAACCTAGACACAAAGTATAGTATACGTATAAAAATAGTAAGTCTTTGAAAAAAAAACCCTTTTTAGGTTTAGAAATAGTTGGAGGTTTAACCATCCACAGAGCCCCAACCCCAAACTGGTAACCTGACATCTTAGGCCCCAGTAAAAATTTGCGAAAGGGCCACCACCTACCATGTGCTATTTATAAGGAAGGTGTCTTATCTTCTTATGAAACAAATGGGTATTTGGGCTTAGAGGTGTAAAATCTGCTATGGGGCCCCTACCTAATGTGCGCCATTCAGAATAGTGGTATATTTTATGTAGCAGAAGGACCTTTGGGGTCCCCTCAAGGTCCAGGGCTCGGTAGTGACTGCTACCTCTGCATCCCTTATAGCTACATGCCTGTTTGGGCCCCTTCAGACACAAGCAGTTCAATGCAGGAAAAGTCATCAAATAAATAGGCGCTGCTTCACTGGAAGGAAGAATTCCACTAGAATGAAGACACTTTTAGGTATTTTTAGGTCTCCTTTTATTTACATATTACAAGCAATAGGTTTGTTAGCCAAGACTTTTCCTTCATCAGACACAGGCACTCTAACCTGTCTACCTACTAGGAAAGAACTATAAAAAATGGTTCACGGTTAATGCATCTTTTCTTTCTAATGTACACCCTTAAAAAAGTGATTAAAACAGGTATCAGGTCACAAAGGTTAGATAGGAAAATGTACATGGTCGGAGCTGGAGTTAGACTTACCTTCACCTGGGGCAAAGGTTCAGTTCTCTCCCCTTACTGTGTATCTAAATACATGAAAGTGGCTTGTGGGCACAGCCCTGACAACCATCACCTGGGGCACGTATCCAGGTTACCCCCACTCCCCCAACTAATATGGTCATCCGAAGCTTAGGGGTTATGCTAGAACAACTTCCCAGATAATACACCACATAGAGCAGAGACCTGGAGACCGTCTTTTGTGCCGGCACCTGGCAGCCTGTATTTGCACATTTGTTCAGAGTTGAAAATGGAACTTTTTGTGGCGCTGCTCGCCCCATTAAAGGCCAACATAAGCCAGACCTGTATACTTCTCATTAGATATTTATTAATATATTGTGGCAACTTTACAATTGAAAATGCACGTGAATCTGGGTACAGTTTGTACCTAAAACTGTCCTACGTGCTTTACACCACACTCACTTTACATAAGTCGGGCACTTTAACAGTTTTAGACACTTTGTGAATTTTTCTTGACAGGAGGGTGGGGTCTATTGGAAAAGGGGTATAGCTTGACAAAAGTGGGGTTTAAGTTGTGACGCTGCACTGGTGTCTGTGGTTAGTGCCGGAAAAGAACAGGTATACGGCTTCATTCATTTTTCATTCTGTTTTACATCATTTTCTTGGTAAGTCTAGTGACCCAAACTTTGAGTTGTAATCAGATTTTTCTTCATTTTCCATCTCTCCGACAAGATCTTATTTTTTCAGCGTCCTGCTTCGATTTCTGCCTTCCTTTGAAGACAATGAGGGGTAGAATCAGGGTAGAATCTACCACTGATTTTGGGGCAGAATCCAGTGTGAACATACCCTAACCATACCATGTGTAGACTACATGTCCTGAAGTCTGTGGACTACAGTGAATTGGCTTTCAGTTATCAATCCCTCACGTAGGAAGTAGTAAAAAGACAGATTGATATCACATGATATACATGATGACTTGATACATTTTGTCACCTATGTATTTAGGTGTTAGTTCATATTTAGTAAAAATATATATAAAACCTAGGTGAGTACCTAGTAATAACTGCATTTGTCATGGGTAGGGGTCCTGCCGTGCAGTAAAGGGGACACTTCTGTTATATTCGCACAGTGTCCTGATTGACTGAACCCATGCTGGAAAAGTCAGCAGTGGACGTGACAATATGGCTGTTTTAACCCCTGCATCCTGCAGGTTTGTAATAAGGCATTGAGATGCTGAAGGGCTGTTTACAGAACATGTTCCAGGGGAGAGGGAAAAGCCAAGAAGAGATTTCAAAGCAGATTGTAGGAGTGAGAGATGGGAGGCGTAAATGCCAGATGGCAAAATATTGCAGTAATCCGCATGAGGGCATAAAATAATGTTCTTACAGTGGCTTGTCACAGCAAAGGATTTTAGTGATAATATACTTGAAGAAACAACAGGTTTAAGCTAGAGTGAATGTATGAAAAGGAAGGTGTCAGATTATATTCAAAGGAGATATATAGCCTAAAACAAAGTTAATGCACATTGCGTTCAGCCTCCACTATTTTTCTTACACTTATTCTGTCATATCTATCGGAGCTTGTCTGCGGTTGTCGAGTCTATGAAGTGAAGCTGCAGCTTGGAAAAGGACACAAATCCATCAAGTTCAACCTTTGTTAAATCTCCTCTATATTGATCAAGTGTACAGCAGACACATTTGTATTCAGCTCCAGTGGGGTAGCCGTGTGCGGAAAGTGCCCTACTTTATAAGTACGCTGCTACCATTGGTGTAGTGCGAAGAAGGTGTTCTGACTGCAGCAGACATAGGAGGAACAATCCCAGATGTCAGGGTTAGGTGCACAGTGACTAGATGCGCTGCTGAAAGTTGACATGCCGTCATGCAGATAAATGTACTGTGTATAGGCAATGTGTATTCTGCACAGCAGGCGAGTAGCTACGGGGCAGGGTGTTAAAAACAAGCAGAGTTAGTTGTAGAGATGAATATGGGTAAAGTGAATGCAGCAGGACAACCAAAACTGTGGCCACCTCCTGGAGCGAGCTTGCACTCTCTTACCCTTATCTTACTTGTACTTCTCCAATTTCACAGACTCATCATAATCAATAGTGTTAAGCTGGTTATAAACATTGGCGGAATTTATGAACCTCTTTATGCCAATTTGCCAAAGCTCCTATTGCGCCAACAGAGTCCCATTCTGCAGGTCACTTGCCACTTTCCACATAAGTGAACAGAGCAGGGCGAGGACACCCAGAAAACTGACGTGCGTTATACCAAACATCTACGGCAGTTCCTAACTGGGCTCTTCATAAGTCAGCTGTGCCTTACACCATTTATTAAGACTGTCGGATGAAATACCAGGCTTAAGAAATCTGCCTCACTCTATGTATATATCTGAATTTGCTGATTTTGGTGGGACCAGTCAACAATGTAATGTGTATGGGGCCTCCTGACAGCTGAAATCACGGGAGAGAGAAGAAGCAGGCATGTTGGATTTCACCACGCCAAATTCTCTTATTCTTGGGAAGATAAGCAGCCACAAGAGACTTACTGCCCATTCAGAACACATTACACGCTTGACCAAGCCAGGCATGCATGTTTATGGAGGGATTGGGAGAGACAACTGTCAGCTCAATACGTGTAGTGTATACCCAGTGTAAACATCGCACTTTAAAGATAACCTGTTATCTCTTCTTACATATCTGTTTTATGAAACACCAATAAAGGGAAACCTTCACAAGATTTCACATTGTGCAGAACAATATCCTTTAGATACCTGAATAGTTCTACCATTTCCTGGAAAAATATGCAATTGAGGCTCAAGTGGAAAGGGGGCGTGCCGGAACCTCCAAGGGCTCCACCTCCAGGTCTGACTTTCCGCCCCATACACTTGATTGACAGCTTCATCCTATCCTACAGCTGAGATGCTGCTTGTTGTACCACTGCACATATACCTGGCATTTCCCAGCTGTCCCAACTGTCCCCAACCCGCAGACAGTCCCCAAGCCCCATAGACTATAATGGGGTCTGCCAGGTTTCCGCTGATTTTATACTGAAATCAGCAGAGTGAAAAGTCCTCCTTACAGGACTTTTCTCTCCACCGATATAAGCGGAATCTGGGACGGAGACAAGCAAACGCTAGTGTGAACCTGGCGTTAGTAAATTATGGTTTGCCAGAATCTGTCAGTTCTACTGCCATGTCTGAATTAGTTCATGTCAATACTGGAATTCATCACAAATTAATTCTGGAGAATCTTTTCTCGTAAATGTACATTGTACTATTATTCATTCTACAATTTTCTTTAGAAAATGACCATCTGGGTGTTTCCACTTGGGAGTATTTTCCTACACAGTCCTATCAGTGCTGCTAGAGTCAGACTGTGTAGGAACACGCCCCTTTGACAAGTGGAATGATAATACGGCGGGGGGGGGTTGGCCCGCAACCAGAAAGACGCACACGGGGAAGAAAAAAAAAATCAAAAAAAAAAAAAACCTCCCCCCCCCCCCCCCCCCCCCCCCCCCCCCCCCCCCCCCCCACCCAGTTTTTAATTTACTCATACATTTTTAGGAAGAGTAACTGAGGAATGGTATAAAGCTATGCAAAGTTATAAGAAAAAATCATTCAGAATTGATTTTTTTTTTTGCTAAAATAAACATGTCAAGAAAGTCAATAGGTCCCCTTTAAGAGATTGCTTTTGAAGTGATGATACCTGGTAATATATATGCAAGCCTCAGGACCTCTCAGTGCTCCCTATTCTAGCCGGTACTACTTTGAAAAAGTGCTTGTACTAGTAGTGCATGCCATTTTAATAATATCATAGAAATGAGCAGACTCAGGAGATTCGGGAAAAACTCCGACCCATCAGAATTTATTCCTGCCGTACATAAGAGGGCTATAGAAAGATTCCACTTCACCTAAGCTTTCCCTTTAAGCTCTAATCAATTCTAACCCCGAGCAGATTTCTCCATTTTTTTTCTAGAATTGTCCCTTTCAAACAGGACAGAACACGTGATGGAGCGAGTTCCTATTCTATGAAAATCTAGGTCACATCACAAATAAGAGATTAGGTAGCTGTATCCTTCAACCGCAACTTAAAGAGTCCCTCACAAAACCTGGCACCTTAACTAGGAAGCTACTTTGCAGACTGCACCACTTCCATGCTGGCAGACCCTTGTGTCTCCAGACAAATATTGCTGATCCTACTTTTCTCTCCTCATACAAGTCTAATTTCAAGGCAATCGATAGAGAAGGATTGACACCAAGCGATATTCCGTTTCCTTTCCTTACCCCATAAATAATTAAAGGGAGAAACTCTAAAGATTTCTTCTTCTAAACTGGGGGAAATGTTTAGATGATATTTTCTGTTTCAGCCTAAGCCTGTACTCTGGAGAGCACACGGTTAAAACAGGAGCCTTGGCGAACAATGAATTCTGCGCAGGGTATTGATCTGCGCCTTTCCAAATGCAGCACTGCAGTATGGATTTTTAATGAGTACGTTTAACCCTTGTAGAGCTGGTGTGTATGGGTTATAGGGGGTAGAAGCTCCTGGGCATCAAAACAACCTCAGGACCCTTACTGATATGTGCTAGTTATAATACTGGTGTATTCCTATGTGGAGTAGGGATATTTTTCTTTACTGGAATGGTGGTTTGTACTTTTCTATACTATATGTTAAGTGTGCTTCTTTCCCTTTAAGGGAATGAATGGTGACTTCATTCCTTTTAACATTTAATATAGGTACCTGTGCTATTAGTTTGTGTAAGTGACTTTTACTGCACTTTTACTATATATATATTTTATTTATTTATTTATTTATTTATTTTTATTTTTTTAATTTATTTTTTTGCTATTGCAGATATGCTGTATATTTTCGTACATGGCTGGTCGTTCATGAGCTGACAGGGAAGGCTTCCTCGAGAGCCAAATGTCCCAAATCTGCAGGTGCAACATCCCAGTAGACGTTGCATTCGCCAAGTGTATATAGTTCTCATGTAACATGTATACTTTTCCCCTTTAATTGGCTGGTCCACAGTGGGCAGGGGAACTGAGCATTGGTATGGGCCAGCAAGTTCTGAAATATGAGAGGAGACCAAGAGTCTTCACCCAGCTTCCTAGTTGGAAAGTTGTGAGGAGAGTGTAGGGCAGGAGGCTGAGACAACTGCAACTGTGCTGCAGTCCTGAGACCAGGAATACAAAGCTGACTAAAGACAAAGAGAGATAAGTTTTTAGTCAAAAAGATCCTTTACTAGAATCTGAGGATAAGTGTGACAAACGCCTCAGAGCATTGTCCCTGATGAGCCACAGGACAGACAGGGCACCCTGGTATATTGAGACAGTGAGAGATTGGCACCTGAGAGGCATGAAAGAGAGACTGAAGTGCAGGCTGTTGGAACCACCACCCTCTGGACTCTCCTCATTCTCATAGTGCGCCTCTTTTACCATTGTCTGGAAGCTACTGGTTGCCTTACTGCACTGTTTTGCAACTAAACGTATGTGTGATCTGTTTCCTTCAACCTCAATTCTCCTGTCCTGTCTCATGTCTTATCTCATCAGGGACACTCCTTCCCCCATCAGGCTCAGCAGTGCTGAAGACCAGAAGGACATGCACCAGTTGAGAGACTACCATCAACATCAGATACACAGCAGGCCCCCTCAGCTCTATACCAGCCCAGGAGAAATGCTGGAGGATTTGGAGTCATCTAGCTACCATGACAAGTCCTGTTTTAAATAACTACTCCCAGCCTTTGGATTCCCTCCAATGGGTTGCTGCACAGGGACAGTCCAAAATGTTTATAAACAGTTGGTTTGGGGTCAGATCTGTGTGGGAGGAGGGACAGGATTGAAGCATCCATATTTTACCAAAGTAAAAGTTGGTGAGTATATGAGAGACAGATTGAAAATGAACCCAGAGAGCGCGCGGACATTGTCTGGAGTAGACTACACCTGACTAGGTTCAGAGGGCCATGACAAGTATAGAGTGCTTGAAGCCTTGAGTTGACTGGCTCTCGAAGTGCATAGTCCTGGAGCTGGGGAGCCTTCCCATATGTGACACATTGGGATAAGACTGTGCCAGAGAGACAGTAGAGTGAGCCGCACCAATAATTGAAATGTTTGAGTCCAATGTGAAACCATACAGTGGCGGACGGTCCTCGGGCTCTCCCTACAGGGCTATGGTGTGAATGCTACACCACTGACACAGGGCACTACCACTAGCCATGTGTACTTGACACTAAGGGCAAAGTGATGAACTTGATCTCTCTCAACATGAGGAATATAATACCATGCCATCATAAACTGCAATAGCAAATTATGTACACAAGACCGGTTACAAATATAAATGGGAAAACGAATCGTATTGTTTTACAACAGCCGGGAGCCGATCAACAAAAACTAATCTGTCACCAGTCAGTCCCCGACGTTGACCTTTACTCGTCTGTAATAGCTACTATCAAGCATCGCTTAATTTTTATACGTCAGCCGGAGCGGTAACAGCTGCTGGTTTATATAGAAAGCCACCTTTCATTCCTAATGAGCATGCTGTAATAATTCAGTGCGGTGAACCAGGTACACTGAATAATTAATTACCGGGAGAGGAGAGACTGATGAGAATTGTTACACAAGGTTAACAGCTGGGGAGGCCTGCAATAAGATGTATATATAGCAAGGTAGGAATAATTGTTCAGGTAATTACGTGGCGGAGCTGTCACTCGGGGAGATGCATGCTGCATGGAGTATAATGCATTATATATTTCCATAAGCAAAAAAAAATAAATAAATGAAAAATTGTACGAGCGCTATCAGAATCCTCACCTGAGGGGTTAGATTATACTGCATGGCTAATGGGGAAAATGAGGAGACCTTTCAGAAGGAGCTGGATAGAGCAGAGGTCACGTAATCCACAGCAACAAATTATTCCTAAAGAGCGCTGAAATGTCAGATTATAATGAACATATAATTATGGATCATGTTATTTTGTAATTGACTTTGCTTCAAAAATTATTTGCTTTTAAAGGAAATCTATCACCGACCATTATGAATGAGGTCATCTGTACCAGGGCACCCACTTACTCCCTCCCCCTGTCAATTTAAGGGTCACCAAAACTCCATTGAACATCTCCTATAGATAACATAATTACAAAATTTGTACCCCCCTACTGGCAATAGAATTTAGCATACTTATTTAGTCTTGGCACCCGATTATACTACAACCTACGTAGCCCTGATGGCAGCCATGTGCCTTGGAGCTGCCCAAGCCACAATGACTGGTATTGATACTCGGTGTAGGAGTCCAGGTTTGAAGCAGTTTATTAAAAGGAAAGATATCAGGCAGCACTCCAGCACTCCACAGGACGGTCCAGCACATATAGTATGTAGCAGAGGAAAGATTTGAGCCATTCTTCAGCCCAAGGTCTGGTATAATTGTTATTTCTGCCTTCCTGGTGGATTGGCACAACGGTGAAGAATTTTCTGGGAATCCTGGCATGCATTGGTCTATGGCTAGCATCCAGCTATCCTTCCATTTAAATAAGGGGCCATTTACAGTTCTTGCCCTGGAAGCCCACATTTGTCCATTTTGGACCCTTATATGGTTATCTCTGGGCCCTGACTACAGTAACACCTCTACTGTCCTTATGGTGACCCAGTGCTTGGGAGTTGTCTATGTCACATTGAGTTGTCATTGGCACTAAGTAGAGACATTCAGAGGGGCAGCTAGGGACAGACTGGTGGGGCATATATTCTATGTACTGGGAGCTAAAAAGTCTTTGTGCCTTAGCAAGGGCAGCAACCCAATCTTTTCCCCATGTGACCACAAGCCTAGCCATAATTCTGGTGGTGTGGAGGTTCTTAGATCCTTTCCCTGACACTTAGATGTACTTTTTCGGTTTAATATTGTCATGTAATTGTCTATGTCCTTTTTCGGACGCATGAATGATATTATTCTGTACATGTTGTACATTTAATATAGTATTATATGTGCTCCAATGTGTTTCAGGGGCTCCAACATGTAAGGACTCCTGCACACAGGTATTATAGAACTTCCATAGAGGTGCATGTGCCCTTTACTCCATAGGCCTCTGATTTCCTTTGGAGACCTTGGGAGGCTTTTTCTATGGTGGCATGCTCCCCGGGATGTGCTATGCATGGAGGTATTCTCTTGTGGGAGCTTTGCCCCTACATGTGGGTCACTTATTCAATACAACCAACATGAGAGCCTTTCCTCCAAAAACCTTTTTTTTTTTTTTTTTTGTTTCTTTATTTATTTCACCCCTGCTTTCCCCCCATCACCCATAAAATCCAAGACCAAACTGTGTTTCAATCATGAAGTATGAACTTGAAGACTTGTGTAAGCTATGGACTGTTCCTTTAATTGTGTCTTGAGGTAGTGTAATTGCCTGACTATTAACCTTCCGCGATACATAGTGGGATAATATTACATCTCTCCTTCTACCATTTACTTGGCAATTGCAATTTCCTGGTCCACACGGATTGAATGGAGATAACGGCAATTTTTAATCGATGAACAGAATTCAGTGCCTGCTATTGCAAATCTAAAGTGTGAAAAGCAAAAGCCATTATACCACTGGATGTGTGCATTGCTGTATCGGCGGTAGGATGGTACACGTTTTCTTGGATACATTATACTAGGGGTTTAATCTCAGGTATGAGAGGTAGAGGTTTTAATCAGGTAAGAGTGGTGGCGTCGCTATTGTAGCGGGAATATAATATGACACCGAGGTGGCGGGATTTATTCAAGATCTTACCTGGGAGTTTATAGCTGATATAAGGTCTTGCTCTCATTTCCTGATATAGTCCAAAATTTGTTCCATGGGAGCTGTGAACATGATGTACGGTATAGGCATGAATGTATCCTACATCTATATATGAGTATATACAGAAACATTCTCCAGCTGCCATTGTCCCTGAAATCATCTGTGAGGGCCAGATATACAATAATGGAGGAGACTTATAATACAGATGAATAAGAGAAAAGGTACGTGCAGTGCAACATATTCATCAACTGGGTGCAAACCCTATGGATAAATCTTAGGTTGTGTCACCAAGTCCACCAACTCCAACTCTTTGCATCCTTCAATAGGCACCGAAACACTAATTGTGATGCAGTTGCCGATCTGATCTAGCCCCCACCATTCCCGAGCAAACAATACAGTTAAAGGGGTTGTCCAGGCTAAAATTTTATTTCTTAAATTATTTATTATGTTTACTTATATAGCGCCATCATATTCCGCAGCGCTTTACAGACATTGTCAGTCACTGTCCCATATAAGGCTCACAATCTATATTCCCTATCAGTATGTCTTTGGAGTGTGGGAGGAAACCCATGCAAACACAGGGAGAACATACAAACTCCTTGCAGATGTCATCCTTGGCAGGATTCAAACCCAGGACTCCAATGCTGCAAGGCTGTAGTGCTAATCACTGAGCCACCGTGCTGCCCACATAAACAGGCCGGAGGAGGTATAAAAAATAAAAAAAAAAGTCATACTCACCTGTCCCCAGTGCTCCATGCCTCCCTCTGCAGCTCCGCACATGATAGAGGACACGGGTCGTCACAGCCGGCAAGGAATTCCACTGCAAGAAGTCAGCTGAGCAGCAGGATCGGACCACGCTGGGAAGACATTGGAGCACTGCGGACAAGTAAGTATGTTTTTTTCAATTTTTTTTCACCTCGCCTAATTAAAAAATAAAATTTAAGCCTGGACAGACTCTTTAAGCTCTCTACTGTCAAGTGGGCGGTCCTTGGCTGGAACAGATAGATAGGGTACCGCCTACCTGATAGCAGGGAGCATAATTGTGCTGAAACTAACAGAAAGGATTGCTCAGGAACAGTGGGGGCTAGAGAAAAAATTCCAACTACGCCAGAATCAGTGGAGTAGCACCTGTTGAAAGATATAAAGAGTTGGAGTTGATGGAAGTGACAAAAGGTCCCCTTTAACGTGTTGCTGCTGTTATTTTCTACAATATGAAAAATATGTGCAGGGGATTCATAAATATAGGGTTCTGTTCTAACGCTGCATTTTTTAATGTATTTACACCAGAAAACTTAAAGCGAAGCTCTCAGGTGATTTAGCCCTACCAAGCAACCCCCAGCACTTGCTTAGCTTAGCAAAATATGTAGAGATCTCCTGGCTGCCGTTGACGATTATACTCCATTATACTAATTAGGTGTCAATTGCCATCTGGGCAGTCCCATTTCACAGCCCTGTCTAGGACCTCAGCCTGTGCCTGGATTGCCAGTGTCAGCCTTTCCTAAAATCACAGCACTCCCCATGTCACGGCGATTTCCAGCCTGAAAATTAATAGCGCCTGTGCAACTCTAATTGGGAGCGGTGGTTGGGAAAGGTGGTTGCTCTTAATCAGGACACAGGGGGGTATTAGGCAAGGCTATGGTGAAGAAATCCCAGAGCATTTGTTGTGAATGGGACCGCCCTCATGACACTTGCCACCTAATACTGGATTAAGGTTCATTTTTATCAGCAAGAATGTCAAACCAATCTCTGCACATGTTAAAAGGGTTATCCACTTTCTTTCCGTAGGATAGGCCATCAATATTAGATCTGTGAGGGCCCAACATCCTGGAACCCCACAGATCAGCTGCCTCGGGACAGTGTATCAGTAGCTTTAGTTACTGCAGTGCTGAAAACAGTAAAATCTATGGTAGAGTGCTGCAGTACCTAAACCCACCACTACACAATGTGCTGTGCTGTCCCAGATCTGCTGATCTTCGGGGCTCCCAGGTGTCAGACCCTCGCAGGTCTCATATTGATGTCCTATAGACAGACCATCAATATTAGAAAATGGATAACCCCTAAATAGCCTACCATGTGACTCCCACCTTACAGACTTCCCTAAATCTGCCCCTTTAGGCCTAATTTGTTAAAGCTGTTTGAAAGACCATCTAGCCTTGTTTCCCATAGCAACCAATCACAGTGCAGTTTCATTATTCCAAACCGATACAAAAATTAAAAGATGGACATTAATTGGTTGCTATTGGCAACAAGGACAATTTTTGTGTGAAACAGTATAAAAGGTTTGGGGGCCCATAAGGTGTCTCTTCTGAATATGAAGAGACCAATATTATAACTGGTACATTATAGTTGGGCCTGGTACAGATTTTGCTCTGGGGCTCAGGAGCTTCATATTACGCCTCTGGCCGACCATCACCAGTCCTGTCCACATTCAGCTTGGCTGCGTCCAGGTGGAATGAGGAGCGCGAGAAAAGTCCTTTCACTTTACTTTGTGGGACAATCACTTTACTTTGTGGGACAACCCCTTTAAATACATGATGTACAAGTACTGGACTAGCCATATTTATCACCTCCTGGAAAATCCCTTTAATCATTACTAGAGATGGTAGAATAGATGTGACTTGTGACAAATCTCATTGTGGGGCTTCATGGGGAGCAGAATTTGGAAGTCTCTAATCTTGAATGAGCTATCTGTGCACTGTCTATAGCCACATGTTTGCATTACATGGACATCCATGTATGACTTCAATGGTCACTGCTCAATACTGACATGCAGGGGCGTAGCGCTAAGGGGGGCAGTAGTAGCAGTCACTACTAGGCCCGGGACCCTGAGTGGGCACCAAAATTACATAGTGCGGTTAGAAAAGACATATGTCCATCAAGTTCAACCAGGGGATAGGAAAGGGCATGACATTCTGTAGATTTCCATAAGCATCAATGCTATTTTTCTCTAAAAAGACATGTAAGCCTATTTTTGAAGCTGTCAGCTGTGACTGCTGTGACCAGCTCCTGGGGTAGGCTATTCCACAGATTCACAGTCCTTATAGTGAAGAAGCCTTGTCGCCTCTTGAGAATAAACCTTTTTTAACTTCAGATGGAGGGAGGGACACTCACTTGTCTCCATATTTCTTGTATTGGCCCTTTATATAGATTTATTGTATCTCCTCTTAGAAGCTTCTTCTCCAGACTAAACAGATTTAACCCCTTTAGTCTCTCCTCATAACTATCAGTTTTGTCGCCCTCCATTGAACCTTTTACACATCTAGGATATCCTTTCTATGAACTGGTTGCCCAGAACTAAACTGCATATTCCAGATGAGGCCGCACCAATGATTAATAGTAATAATATTACATCCCTGTCCCGTCCATACTCCTTCTAATACATAACAGTATCTTGCTGGCCTTAGAAGCAGCTGACTGACATTGCATGCTGTTATATAACCTATGTACTACAAGTACACCCTGGTCCTTCTCCGCCAGTGACTCTCTCAGCTTTACTGCCCCTAGGACATACAGTATGTTACATGCAGATTATTTTTACCAAGAACTCATAAAATATTTCAATATTCTAAATACCACAAGATAGAGAGGGGCCCCATTACATATTTTGCATTGGGGCCCAGGAGCTTCACATTACGCCTAGGCCGGCACGTGACATTATGTTTCCAGTACATTTGTCATACTGCGTCATATACTGCATTGTCTTTATATGCTTGTTACAGTATGTGTCACTTGCACATATTAGACAATATGCAGCTCCGTAGAGAGATTGGTATTTTACCGCAATTAGATAAAATGATATAAAACATATAAAATCCTCAAAAACAAAGCAGACTACTCTCAAAAGTAGATGCGAAAATAAAAAAAAAGGGTTTTCAAAACTGAGGCAATACATTATAGCATGCCAGTGATATTTATAGGTATGCAATCACATAGTATCACTATGACCACTAGAGGGCACTGTTGTACTGTGCATAAAACCAGACAATGACAGCAATGACAATGACCTAATACTCAGACAGTTTTATGAAAAAAAAATGAAAATGAAGGGAAATAGTAATTAAACTCCTGTTTCACTTCCAAACATAACACAGTACTGTAAAGCAGAGGCAAACAATAGAATTAAGGAAACATTTGCTTCATTCTTCCTTCTCTTACATGAAACCTGTACAAGGCGCATCTCAATTGTTCTTGCTTTGGTAAAAAGCAAATTAAAGTGGCGGGATTGAGAATATCCATTGTTAGAATAAAGAGCAAATGCTTGTCTCTTCAATCTTTGCTGCAGGTCAATAAATTAATTTACATTGCAAATGCCCTTCACTTGACCTTCACTGGTTTAGGCGTTCTATTGAAGTAAGTAAGAGAAAGAGCCATCTCCCAGATTGCTTCAAACAAGATGGAAACCGCCACTAGATGTCACTGTTGCTTCATACAAATATACCCACCGCGCCAGTGATATATTAATACTACAAAATACAGCTAAATAGCTAAATTGCCTTAAAAACAAAGATTTAAAAGGAACATTGGGTACATGTCAAGATGCAAACGTATACTGGGGAATACAATCAGTAATGTTGACTGGGACCTCTGAGCTAAAGAGGTAGACATTAATTTGGCATGAATTCATTATTAGGATGATCGGAGCGGGGTGTATTTTGTACGGGGTGTTTACATATGTGTCTGGCAGACTTTTTGATAAAGCCTGTGGAAACAATATAGTTGACATCTGAGCATAAAAAACACACATTAATAGTCTCACTATAAAGACGGTAATTTATGTATCAAACGTTACATTTTAAGTGCCTAAAACAAGTGAATGAAAGCAGATCTGAGCTATTCACATTTCAGCTGAACCTCAAATTCATGCAGGGTATGCCTGGGACTGACTCAATGTAGAACATAGCAATGCAGCTTTAGATTTAAAGCGAACCTCCAGTAATAAACAACTTTCCATAAATGAACAGTGCAGGTTAATATAAGAAACTTTGTAATTTATCTTATTAAAGACATCTCTTTTCTCCTCCACTTTTCAGGCAGTTACTTTATCCTTATTAGTCTATAAATAGTGGAGGTGGATAGAAAAGACTCTCAGATAATTGCTGCTGTTACACTCTGCTGGTCCTTGCAATTGCGAGGTTGTAGATATGAGGCTACTAGTGCACAGAATGAGGCAATAAATCAATTAGCAAGCCTGCTGGAGAATCCTACTCAGTCCCTCCCTGCTCCATAGAGTTGTATGTGTGAGGCTGAATATGGAGACAGGTATAATGTTAACAAGCAGTCAGATTGAAGATAAGGAACAGGAGAACAGCTTAATAAGTGGAAAAGGAAACATATCTCCTTAATAAGATATATTACAAAGTTTTTATATTCATTTATGAAAAGTTGTTTATAACTGGAGGTACGCTTTAAAGGGGAACTGACGGCTCTACTGATATGTCTGTTTTAGTAGATACTTTCATTCCTCAGAAAATAAGTTTAGAAAATCTTTTCTTTAGGCTTTGCATTGTGCTGTTCTTCTGTTATTCCCACTAGAAACTAATGAATATATGGACAACTGGGTGACACCATTCTCCTTGTCAAAGGGGTGTGGTCCTATACAGTCTCCTACAGCACTGATCGGACAATGTGTGTAGCGACAAACCCCCAGCTGGTAACACCCATCTGTTCATAAACTTCTAGAAGGAACAACAGAGGAACGCTACACTGCAGAGTCTTAAGAAAAGATGCCTATCATTTTTATTTAATTGAAAACAGTATTAGTAAAATAGACATGTCAGGAGAGATGTCACATTTTCTTTACATGAAGACTGCATAGATGGCTAAATGTACCATAAAAGTGGGGAGATTATATTCTTTCTTCTAAAGTCAAATGGCCCTTCTACACAATACAGAGATAGTATCTATCTATCTATCTATTGCACCATGGTTCTGGTGTCTCTGTCACATTAGTATTATAAACATCACACAATAGACAGAGGGACATCTATCTATCTATCTATCTATCTATCTATCTATCTGTCTGTCTGTCTGTCTGTCTGTCTCTGTCTGTCTATCTATCTATCTATCTATCTATCTATCTATCTATCTATCCATCTGTCTATCAATCTCTCTGTCTATCTATCTCGCTAACTACCTATCTAACAATATTCTCATTTGTTATGTGCCAATTTATGATATACAAGCAGCTTTTACTAGATCCGTGTGTGTACTGACCCGCCAGGCTATCTATCTATCTATCTATCTATCTATCTATCTATCTATCTATCTACCTATCTAACAATTTTCCCATTTGCTATGTGGCATTCTGTGATGTACACACAGCTTTTGCTAGATCCATGTGTACTCCCCCGCCAGTCTATCTATTATCTATTTATTTATCTACCTATCTTGTAGTCCACAGCGAGTCTGTTTGTTTATCTATCTATCTACATCTATCTATCTATTTACCTATCTAACAATATTCCCACTTGCTATGTGCAATTCTGTGACATACACTCAGCTTTTACTAGATCAATGTGTAGTCCCCAGCCAGGCTATCTTTTATCTATCTATCTATCTATCTATCTATCTATCTATCTATCTATCTATCTAAATCCAAATAAAGACAGCACCAGTATAGAGAAGGGTGCCAGCCCCAAGAATAGGCTATATCCCCACGTAGTATCCTGATTCTTTTTGGATATCTATCTATCTATCTATCTATCTATCTATCTGTCTGTCTGTCTGTCTGTCTGTCTGTCTATCTATCTATCTATCTATCCATTTATCTACCTACCTATCTAACAATATTCCCACTTGCTGTGTGCCTTTCTGTGTCATACTCACAGCTTTTTCTAGATCCGCGTGTTTTTGGGGGGGGGGGTTTCTATTTGCCTTTAGTTTTCCCACATTATGACATGAAGTTTTGTGCTTGTAATGTGTTTCTATGTCGATGTTTCCATGACAACCGTATGGGCCTTTATGAAGTAATTTCCTATTATGTTTTCTTTCTATCGCTTCTTTATTTGCCGCAGTAATTGCGGTGGAGAGAGGTTGGCTCCTGCGTCACGGGTCATCCATTTCTTCATCTATCGCTCCTACAGTACCTGCTGTGAACTTTGCACTTGTGTTAAGTAAATACAAGACAGACTACGGCACTGCCAATACTATGAGCAGCCCGCTAATAAAAAGCAGGAATGGCTTGGCTGTCTGCTTCACCTTGACACTGGATCTTTCTTCATTTAAGTCCTTGTTCTTTAATCTAGCCAAGTCCTTATCCTTGGTTACTCCCTGCACTTCAGCGATATTGCTTATTATTCTGCCTCTGTTCCGGAAAACAATGGCTCTAGTTGTCTCTGTGCATTTTTATGTACACGCCAGCAAGACACAAACTTGTGCTTTGCATCTGAATTGTCACGAACTTGTATTTTCTCCATGCTCCCCCTGTAATATGTGTAGGATGTTCTTCTTGCCTGTATTATACCTTACACAAACACCTGACTTTTTACGTGACGTCCGCCATCCCCTAGATCGCACTCCTGAATAATAAATGACCCCTGCTCTCGATATGAAGGGCACTTGCAGCCCACCGGATGGACTTATTGACTTCTTTGTATTTTGCCTTGTGCTATTGATTTCCTTAAGGAGCATATTTTCGGAGCGAGAGTTTAGCACGAGGATGAGGTTTGTTATGTATATCCATATGGATAGCTAGAAAGACTGAACAAGCACAATAGGTATTTCTTGCCTTTGGCAAATGACATATAAAATAGCTTGGCACAGCTCTCTCTCCATGCATTACACTGGATTAAGCCGTGTCTGGCATATGAAATACACAGGAAGTGATATGTCAGCGAGCATCCTGGAGGATTCTTCCAGTGCAAGAAATCTAATTATTTAATCTTGCGCTTACAATTTGTAATATTAAAAATGCCTGCACAGTCTGGCACATATGCGGCGGAGGTGATAATCCTGATGGTAGAGCATTTCTGCAGGCTGATACCGGCGATAGCCGCGAATAGTTAGATATTAACACCCAAATGACTATTTAGAGAAGGATATATGCCTGTGCTTCTTGAGACGGATAGTGACACTGATGATCAGGAAGATAAAGAGACCGCCGGTTGTTTCAGCGGAGCCATTCTGGTTTCTGCATCTCTAATCCTATGCTTCACATCTTTAATAGACTGCTTTTCATTTTTTTTTTTTTTTTTTTAGATGCAAGAGAACAAACTCCCAACTGCATCTTTTTCCCCTGCCTTTTAAAATAAATGACAGTCTTTTGCTTCAGTGTATTTGACCTTCAAATTTTCACGAGGACGCGTTAAAAAGACTGAGGCGTCTGTTTTAAATAAATCAACTAACAAGTCGCGTCTATGCGGTTTTCTACGCGCTGTACTTTGTATTTGATCGTAAATGTTTGCACATTTTTAATAACCTTTTGATAAAGTACAAGTGTGCTTATTATAGTCAGCAGCCAATTCCATATTGACTCTTAATAATCTGGTCATTATAGGTCACCTTTATGTAAATCTGTAACAAACGTTTCTTCTGCGCAGTAGACAGCGACCTGGCACCAATTATTCAGCTTGGGTAGTAAGTGTCTTAAATGCTGTCACATTAAAGGCTTGTTCACATGAAGCACTTCCATTTATTTATGAAATAGCCAGAACAGATATCAGAGAGGCGAACGGATGAGGTAAAGTTTTTCTCTCATGTGTCCCTCATAAAGCTGAGTGTTTTTCTTTTCTTTTCTTTTTTTTCGTGGGGGGTATGACATTTAGACATGTTGTCAAGAAGGGCATAGATGTCAGCATTGTCCCTCTGTGCTACCATAAATGACTGGCATACGAGAGAATCTGCTGCTATGTTAGAAATACAGATATGCCCTTCCTTACCTGTCCTCTTAACAGAATATGTCCAGACCAGGTATGTCACAGGTTAAAGCGCACCTAAATTTCGGGCATTTGTGTCATTTAGAAATTTTGTAATATACTTTTATTAACAAATATTGTCTACTTTGTGTGAAATCCGGTGCTAATCCTTTTTATGGTCCCTGTTTTTCTCTTGCTAGCAGTGCATGGGGCAGGTTTGTAGATCATTGTGATACCTTTGACGTCTGCGGCATACAGGAGGACACTGAAGAGGGGGAGGTCAGTTGAAATAGCTGTGTTTTGGATTTTTTAGCACCTAGAACAGTGATTCTGGTGTCCTATTAAAGATGAGAATTTTAGCTTTCATTAGGTCATTCTGTCCTTCTGCAAGGGACAGGGAGAGGATAAGTGATCTGGCTACGACTACAATGTTAGCAAGTGAGAGGAAAAGACAGGTGAGGGCATTTCTTCCTTCAAAAAGATGATAGCAAAGGCTGGGCACTCTATTTGTCAAAGTAGTTGGAAGTAAAGGAATAGACCAGCATCAGGAGGGGTATCTCTCTTTTATAGAGTTCGCATTTCTATGTACAGATGTGTCAATTGTTACCTTAGCTCTAATTTTGTTAAAGGTGTTGTCCAAGCTTATTTATTTTATGGCCTATCCTCAGCATAGGACCAAAAAATTATTGATTGTTAGGGGTGGCCACACTTGGCTCCTGGACTGATCAACTGTACAGAGCTGGTCCGTCCAGTACACAATATGGACCTTCACTTCTCCTCAGCTCCCATTGAAGTCAGTGGTAGCTGAGCTGCAGTGAAGGCATCGGGACAATGGACGAAGCTTTCTCCTTCTGGCCCCATATTGTTTACAGAAGGGACGCTGGAAGGTGCTCCGTACAGTTGATCAATCTGGAGGCTGGGTGTCAGCCCCCTATCTATCAGATATTTGTCAGATAGGCCATAGAAAAAAAGCCTAGATAACCCCTTTAAGGACTTCAATTTCTCGTTAATCCAATTGAATACAATATCAGGACATACTGCTAAAACACTTTGACTAGAGATGGGCGAACCTCAGGGGATTCATTTTGTCGAATATTTGTGAGGTTTGTCCCTCCATCTGTCTAGAACCAGAAGTGCTATTATTATACTTTGGGGCCTCTTAAAACCCAGAGTATAATAAGTGAGGACCCAGCAGAGGAACAGCAATATAATAGACAATCCACTAATGGCAGTAAACCCTGTGTATCGATGTATTTCTGTGTGCACGTCCTATCCCTACCGTCCAGTGATTAACAGTCCTCAGAACTTCCAGAAATAAACAGTACCTCAGACTTCACAAATACTTTTTATCACTGCCCGTTTTCTACAGATACAGAACAAACAATACAATTTAATCCAGGTTGCCCATGAATATAATTAATGCACTCATGTAACAACGCTAGAGATGTTTCAGATCTGAAGATCCTTCATCAGGGTGGAAAAAACATATAAAAGACAAACATCAATGACTGGAAGCCACATAATAAACAGTCATACTCACCTTGCTTCTCCTCTCATGTGCTCCCTTGTGGCATCCATTGTCCCTTCATTGTCCTCCACTGGACTCTTCCAGCCTCCTTAATGATACCCTGCATGATTGGGTCTCGGTGGTCATATGGGGCACACTGATGTCATGACATTATGACATCACCAGGAGAGGTGAGGCAAGGCAAGTATAACTGTTTTTTATGTTGTCGCACCTCCCCTGCGCCTCCATGTATTTTACTCAGGGGTCTATAGAGTATAATAGTCATTTATGGATGACAATCACCAAACGTTTCGGGTTTGGGTTCGAACCAGAAACATTTGTAAAATTCATGTCAAATCCAGTTTGATCATTTCTAACTTTGATGGGCTGCAGTTCACAAGCACACATAAACTCATGTAAGATCTCATGACAGGGTAACATTGTTCACAGTCACTATCAGTGACTAATAATTGTCATGCTTTAGCACTTATAACCCTTAATATACGATAAGTTTCTATATTTCCTTCTGTTTTAGACATTTTCACCCACCATGTCTTTTGGTAAATCATTAGCTTTGCAATAATGTCTGAGACACAGGATGCTTTATCTGTGAGGGAGGATTTCTGACATAGGAATGAAACATTTACTTTCCTATTTGCTGACCCAAGAAAAAACCACACAAGGCACTTTAAGTCTAACTTATGACACTTTTCCAAGGTTTTTCACATTTTCGCAGCTGCTGAGCTAGTAGTGGGCAATACAGTGAATCACACAGGTCTTAGCTTCCTTGAGTAGGATTTCCAGATATGGGTGGTGGCCATATGGCACAAGTCTTAAAGGTAATCTCCTTGTCTTGTTGTGTTTGAAACCACTGGAAAACCATCATTGCTAGGCAGTGAGGAACCTCCCCCCTGACAGTACAAGACTATAGATGTACCATCAGGGGGCGTTCCTCACTTACCAGTGAGCTGTAAGGTCCGCCCCTCTGACAGTCCAATGATACCAGTGCTGAAAATAACAGCACCGATATCTCTGAAACCAGGCCACATACTGGCAAAGTTTACAGTGTGTTGAATTCATTCCACTGTCAGTTTCCCAACATAATATGGCCAATGTTAGAGGACATGAAAAATCCTCTTTAAATTTGGAAGTGTTGTCTGTATCCAGGCTGCATGTAGTAGTCTGATGTAGTGGAAGCTGTCTCATCTAAATGTCGGCGTGTAGCTTGCATTCTTATGGGGCGAGTTACATAGGGACAACAGACTCAACGACATATTTCCAGTAGCCCCTCTCCTTTCCTTTCGACAACCACCAAACCTGAGGCGTATTATTGTCCGGAGTGCCCTGAAGGCCCCAAATTGAAAATGGCACCTCACCTTGGCTGATAAACAGGTGCATGACCTGCAAGCACATCCACACCGCTGACAGTGTACCTGTCCCACAGTCACAACAGGTGCACAGAATTAGGGGGACATTTTCCTGCAGGTCTTCCAATGTGGTGTATCTCATAATATGTGTGCAATGTCCCACCACAGGCCTCTATGTGGGGAAAACGGAGCAGAGACTTAGTCAGCGAATGAACTCACACAGATTCAACAAGAATAACAGCAGAACAGATCTCCCAGTGGCCGCACATTTCTCCAGAGAAGACCACTCTATTGAAGATTTGCGGGTTTTAATGGGACATTTTAAGACGCAGAATGAGAAGAAAGAATGGGAATATAAGTTAATGCAAAAATTTCAAACTCTGCAATTTGGACTTAATATTCATGCCAGTTTCATGTCACACTATGTATGAACTGTGAGGGTCACAAATCACCACCTGATTACAGATAGATAACAAATCCCTCTGTCACGCATCACAAATTTTAGACTGTTTATTTCCTGACCTGTTGTAAATAACTTCTCTATGTATATTGCATTTTGTTATTCCAAGATCCTTTTGAAGATCCATGTCTTGTGTGTGTGTATAAATAGTGTGAATTTTCAGTTTCTAGTATCACACCATGTCTGAAGAAGAGAGCTAGCACTCTCGAAAGCTTACTTAACAAATATACTCAGTTAGCCTCTAAAAGGTATCGCCTGATTTCTTCACTCTTCTAGAGCACATTAGAGTGATAAATATCAAACCTTTCTTATGTATGTCACTTTTGTAGATTTGGAGAGAAACAACTTTGAAGTCATATAGAAAAGAGACAGTTGGTGCACTGGGGGTGGGCCTTCAGTCCTGGGAGCACTACTCTTGCAGCAAAAGTAGGATGGATGATGTCATAGCAGTGGGAGGATGATGTCTTGCTGGATTGGTTGCCACAGGCAGGAGATGGTAAAGGTGCCCCCAGTGCACCAACTGCCTCATTTGCATAAGATTTTAAAATAATTTTTCTCCAAATCTGCAGTGACATACATAACAAAAATATGATGTGAATCACGGTAATGTGGTTTGTAACATGATGTTTACAGCTCGATATGCTTGGGGGAGGAGGTAGACTCCCTTTTAGTTGATGTGCCATTTAAGAGATGTCTGATATCTTGGTTTCTTCTCCTCTGAAGTAATGAAGTCTACATTTCCCTTTTTGTCCAGTGGTGTAACTACCCAGTGGGCCCCTGCTGCTTTATTTTTAATAGGCCGTTACCTGCTGGAGTAATCCTGTGGCATATTATACTGTGGAGGGGCCACTATGGAATATATACTGTGTGGAGGGGCCACTATGGAACATTATACTGTGTGCAGGGGCTGCTATGGAACATCACTTACATTTTAGGAGTAACAGTAACAAAACAGTAACAATCCAGTTACATGACAAGAATCTACATAAATAATCATATGCTAAATAGCCAAGATGATTGTCTATAATATGATGGCAGTCTCACATTGGAAGCTGTAGTGTATGGTGAGATATGGAGCCTGAAAGTCACAAGTTTTAAACATTGTTATCCCTTTTGCTCAACCGTGTATATATACTGTATATCATTATATTCACACTGATAAAGTTTCATTTGATTTCAACAGCTCCTTCTTCTTGGTGTAGTATTTTTGTCAATAATTTCTATTGCAATAAAACAGACATGTCAAACTAGCTCATTATGTGTAGGCCAAAAATGACTTTTTAGTTCTTATTTTTTTTTCTTTTTCTATTGTATGTTTTGTATCTTTTTCCATAGAAAATCATTATTGTTATCTATATTGATAGATAAAATATCTTCTGTTATAGAAAAGTGGAAGATGACCTTTTCTTAAATGTTTCAAAGCAAAATACCAATATAAAATGTAACTCGATGACCACAAATTGCCATATGCGTCATTCTCAAACTTGTCTTCTAAGCTTTTTGAGCAATAATTTGACCATATTTTCCAGTTTCTGCAATCAGTATGTTGACAGTATCTGAACAAAGTTTATTGAATAATTTAGGAACTGTAAGTGCAGTAGTTCCTGAAATGTGACGTCACTACATTCCACATGTACAACAATAACTTTATGTACACTGTCCCTGAAACCTTAACGTTTAGCCCACTATAGCTTAACTTGGAATTTTTGTTTTTTCAATTTTAGATGACAGGTAGAAAGAACTTCAGACTAGAAGCCCCCAGATGATAACGGCCAAGTTAATATCATCAATTAATTTTTTAATTCATTAATGAATTCCCCATGTTACTACCACATTCTATTATATTCTAAGCAAACTGAGCCCCGAAAAATATAATGACTGCTCCATCTGTATACCATGATTTGAAAAAAAAAAAAAAAGCTGACCTCATACCTTGTATTTTTTAAAATAAACTAAACTTTCTAAGAGCTTTTGTTCTCGCAGGATTTGTGTCATTAATACATTTTGTAATCTACTTCATTAACACATTTTGTCTCCTTTCTGTGAAATCCTGCATTTCTTTATTCTTTCGCTTGCTTCTCTATTGAGAGCTACAGTGGAGAAAAAAAGGATTTAGTCAGCCGTCAATTGTGCAAGTTCTCCCACTTAAAAAGATGAGGCCGGCCTGTAATTGTCATCATAGGTAGACCTCAACTATGAGAAACAAAATGAGAAAACATATCTAGAAAATCATATTGTCTGATTTTTTAAGAATTTATTTGCAAATTATGGTGGAAAATAAGTATTTGGTCAATAACAAAAGTTCATCTCAATACTTTGTTCTTTATCCTTTGTTGGCAATGACAGAGGTCAAACGTTCTCTGTAAGTCTTCACAAGGTTGGCACACACTGTTGCTGGTATGTTGGCCCATTCCTCCATGCAGATCTTCTCTAGGGCAGTGATATTTTGGGGCTGTCGCTGGACAACACGGACTTTCAACTCCCTCCAAAGGTTTTCTATGGGGTTGAGATCTGGAGACTGGCTAGGCCACTCCAGGACCTTGAAATGCTTCTTACGAAGCCGCTCCTTCGTTGCCCTGGCGGTGTGCTTGGGATCATTGTCATGCTGAAAAACCCAGCCACGTTTCATCTTCAATACCCTTGCTGATGGAAGGAGGTTTGCACTCAAAATCTCACGATACATGGCCCCATTCATTCTTTCATGTACACGGATCAGTCGTCCTGTTCCCTTTGCAGAGAAACAGCGCCAAAGCATGATGTTGCCACCCCCATGCTTCACAGTGGGTATGGTGTTCTTTGGATGCAACTCAGCATTCACTCTCCTCCAAACACGACAAGTTGTGTTTCTATCAAACAGTTTTACTTTGGTTTCATCTGACCATATGACATTCTCCCAATACTCTTCTGGAACATCCACATGCTCTCTAGCAAACTTCAGACGGGCCCGGATATGTACTGGCTTAAGCAGGGGGACACGTCTGGCACTGCAGGATCTGAGTCCCTGGCGGCGTAGTGTGTTACTGACAGTAGTCTTTGTTACGTTAGTCCCAACTTTCTGCAGGTCATTCACTTGGTCCCCCTGTGTGGTTCTGGGATTTTTGCTCACCGTTCTTGTAATCATTTTGACCCCATGGGGTGAGATCTTGCGTGGAGCCCCTGATCGAGGGAGATTATCAGTGATCTTGTATGTCTTCCATTTTCTAATTATTGATCCCACAGTTGATTTTTTCACACCAAGCTGCTTGCCTATTGCAGATTCAGTCTTCCCAGCCTGGTGCAGGTCTACAATTTTGTTTCTTGTGTCCTTCCACAGCTCTTTGGTCTTCACCATAGTGGAGTTTGGAGTGTGACTGTTTGAGGTTGTGGACAGGTGTCTTTTATACTGATAACAATGTCAAACAGGAGCCATTACTACAGGTAATGAGTGGAGGACAGAGGAGCCTCTTAAAGGAGAAGTTACAGGTCTGTGAGAGCCAGAAATCTTACTTGTTTGTAGGTGACCAAATACTTATTTTCCACCATAATTTGCAAATAAATTCTTAAAAAATCAGACAATGTGATTTTCTAGATTTGTTTTCTCATTTTGTCTCTCATAGTTGAGATCTACCTATGATGTCAATTACAGGCCGGCCTCATCTTTTTAAGTGGGAGAACTTGCACAATTGGTGGCTGACTAAATACTTTTTTTCCCCACTTTTTTTATCCTGCTTCTCACTGTATACAGTATATGGACTTGTATAAGTAAAGCAGGGAAAATAAGGGTGCGGGACAGTAGGGAAGCATTATAAAACATAGAAAGGTGCTTCTGGTGTCATATGAAAGAGGAAATTCTCTCTTTCAAGCACAATGCCAAGTTGCATAAAAGATATTGCCACTGGATTCTAAAGCAGCACAAATGTGTTCTCTGGAGAGTCTTTTCGCTTTTCTCTGTGGTAGTTTGATGGGCAGATGGACAACTTTGGCTTTGGCATGACTGTATTGTGGCAACTGTAATGTTTGGTGGAGGCGGGGTAATGCTATGTGGTTGTTTTTTAGGGGTTGGCCTAGTCCCCTTAGTCCCAGTAAATGGAAATATTAATGCTTCAGAATACTAAGACATTTTGGATAACTGTACAGATATAGCAGACTTAACCTGAACTTCTGCAGTTGGTTAAACTTTTGCAGTGTGATATCTTATCGCAAAAAACAATGAAATGTCATTTAAAAATATTCCAATGACTTTTCTTTGGTTTTTGTTGCCTTCTGTTGTTGTCACACTGTAGCAGTTTAACTACTGCTACATCTGTATGCTTCAACCTTTTGTGGGAACATTTTGGGGAAGGCTGTTTTTGTTCCAACACTACTGTTCCCCAATAAAAGCATAGTTGGGTGAGTTTAGTGTGGAAGAACTTGACGTATAAAGCGTATGGATAATACAGTGTTCCTCTATCTCTGGTGCTCCCATAGAGAATAAATGTAGCAGCAGGATGCGTCCTTGGCCTGTTGCTCCATGAGGATTCCCACTGATCATGAAGTTATCCTATTTTTGTAAGGACAGCTATATAACTTGTTCAGTCCAAACTATACTTTGAGGTTTCTTCAGATCCCAGAGTATAATACAGTAAGCAGAGGTCCAGGGTAGGCGAGTTAACATAATAAACAGTCTGACATTATCCAGGAGTCTGGAAGAGTCCCATAGAAGATGGGAAACTCACCAGATGCTGCAATAGAGCCCACTGTCAGAGCTCCTAGGACTCTATCTATAAAACATAATGTATGACACTGTTAGGGCTCCTAGGACTCTATCTATGAAACATAGTGTATGATACTTTCAGGACTCCTAGGACTCTATCTATAAAATATAATGTATAACACTGTCAGGGCTCCTAGGACTAAAAAATAGTGTATGATGCTGTCAGGGCTTCTAGGACTCTATCTATAAAACATAGACACTGTCAGGACTACTAGGACTCTATCTAGCCAATTTCTAGTTGAAGTAATGTCAAAGTGCTAAACTGCTTGTTTAAACCACCCTGACACTTTTTTCCTCTTTTTAACATTTAAAATGCTCCAAAAAGAAGCTCATTTTGGGGAAGATGTATGTTTTTTCCATAACCACATTGTGGTTATGTTGAAAGAAGTAAAGACTTTTACAAAAATGAGACTATTTTGGGGACTTGTGCAACAGGCTTGTTATTTTCAAGAACAAATTGTGGCAGTGCGCCTGGATGAAAAGTGAAGAAAAAGAAGTGGCTTTGCAATAAACAACACCGATAATGATCTCTTAATGGGAGAAGAACATTGCACCAACACGGCATTAGTATTGGAAAAACCAATGATTTTCTTTTTGTTTTATTTTGCTATTATGCCAATAGTGTAGCAATGAAAATTAGTTGCAGACTATCAGTGTCTTGCTTGAAAACGGAAGAATTTTCTTTTTAAAGCCAAACATGGGGTTTTGGAAGAAGCAATAGGATTATGTTATTTTTATTATGTCAACAGAATGGCACTGGAGGTAAAAAGTACAGAATTACAAAAGTACAGACTGGCAGAGTGCCTGGTTGAAAAGTGAAGTAAAAAAAAAAAAACTATCCCTTTCTGGGAGCAGAAATTAACCAACATGGAATTGAAGGAATGACAATTATAGAATTTGAAGAACATTTTGTGGTAGACTGTCAGTGTGCTTGTCCTGTCAGTTAAAAAAAAAGACGCCAAAAACTATCCCTTTATGGGAGCAGATACCAAAGCACCAAGGCTTTGGTATTGGAAGAATACTGTCGTATGAATTTTTTGGGAGGGTGGGAGTCTTTATTATTTTTTTATTATGTCAACACTGTGATACCAACAAGGTGGGAGCTTTGGCAATGTCATCCGCAGACAATATCTAGTAGAGCGTTACGAACCCAGCCACAAGAGATGATGTCTGGGTGTGCAGTGGTAGCAGGCATCAGCAGCGGTACAGTAAGTGGAACATGTAGACAGATGCAGGAGCAGGTTTATTCACTGGCTGTGTGAAAATCCTCATGGATCCATGCCTGATTCATTTTCACAAAAAGTAATTTTTTCTACATTTCTGGTGGACAGTTTGGTCCAGCTAGGTGTTACGACGCCATCCGCAGAGCTGAACATACTCTCAGCCATTACTCTTAAGGCTGAACAAGACAAATCACCCTGGAAAACTGGGCCATCTCCTTCCACTGGTCTAATCTACTGGCCCAGAATGCCATGGAGTCAAAGTTATCTGCTGGAGTAAATGAACAGTCTAAGTATGACTGTACCAGGTTGTACAGCTGGGTGTTGACACTGTGAAGTAAAAACAATATTTTCATCATGTTTCAGATACAGTACTGGCTGCTGATGCTGCCACTTTGCTTCTGCTACTTGTAGCTGTGGTGGTGGCAGAGGAGGTGGAGCATTGTCTAAGTGGCATCCTGGGCAGACGTGCAGCTTGCACTGTCAGTAGTCTCCCTAAAAGCTGCAGCAAGCAGGACGTATACAGCCTAACCTGTTAATATGCTTATTTTGCCTCCCTTTGGGAGGCAGAGAAAAATCTTCATAGCAAGAATCTAAAAGTATGGCAATCCATTAGTCATCCCTTTGCTTCATGCTAAGAATACACTTGTCACTATGTAAGCAATGAAGCATACAGCTTGTCATGCTTGAAAGTGTATGCACAGAGGTAGCAGTCTGCCATGTTTTGTCTTAGCCTCTCATCCTCATCATCCTTTCAAAAAAAATAATGATAAGCCTCTTCTCTTGGCTGTGAAATATCAATGCCTCCCTCTACATCCATCGGAAAGCATTCCTCCTTGTCCTCCTTAAGTCTAGAAGCCTCAGGTCAAACATGACCCAGACCTCATCCTTGTCCTGTCCCTCTTGCACTTAAAATTGTTTGTGTGGATGCACAACAGACCCATGGAGGTGACGGTGACCAAGACATGGAAGCTGTTGTTCTTCTTCCATCCCTTGTTGTGTTTCCTCCTTGATATATATTAAAGGGATGACATCATTGATGGTGCAGTTGTCCCACCTGACAAATTTAGTGGCCTCCACAAATAGCTTCAGAAGGTGACGCACTTTCCTCCTTCAATGGTGGATTTCAAAATAACACATTGTCCCTGTGGATTGCTGCATGCTGTAATCATTCACCACCTTCTGATGATCACACAGAAGCTCCAACATTCGCAACCTGGAATCCCAGCTAGTTGGAACATTGCATATGAGGCAGAATAAGGGCTGGCCGTTTGCTGCAAATCCAACAAAATGTTCTTACCCAGGCCATCCACATATGAAATTGGAGGCATATGGAGCTATAGTATTGGCTCATACTCTTGATCAGAACCCCTCTGGGATGAAGGAAGCCCACTTATGTATGTATCATTACTGAATTATATTGTTTGTGTAACTATCATTAGTGAATATAGTGTTGATGTATGTGTCAACAGTATATTACATTGGTATGTATATTATAATTAATGCCTGGGACTGGTCAAGAGTGAGACACTTCCTTCCTGCTATACCAGAATCAGACTCCCTGCTGTTTTATCAATGGTCTGGCAGCACGCTCTTTGAAGTAATACAGGCCAGGCCAGGTTTATGGCTTAGCAATTCTCTGTCACTGCCAGGTTCACTGAGGCCTAAAAAGGAGGATAGTTGTCGCCGCATATAACCTGAGAGGCCAGCAGGGATCCTGCTTTCTCGGGTGTAGAACAATTTATGTCCCAATTTTCCCAGATGATGATGAATTAGCTCATCTCCCACCTCAAGTTGTAGGAGGAGGACAGGCACCCTGGCAGGGGAAGGGGGGAGTGTAGCTAAGTACAAGCAAGGAGCTTCATCTTACAAGAAACTGTGAATACATTAAAAACTTGGTTTACACTGTGGAAGCTAGCAAACAAGCTGGGTGTCGGCCATACTTCTCCTCAATCTTCCTGGCAACAAAAGGACTCTAAATATCAGGTTCTTCTGTCTTTTCTCCTTTTATTTTAATACTGTTCTGCTTGTCTTGTCATCTCTTTTCTTTTTCCAGATATAGCACTGAACCCTTTGGGTATTATATTAAATTGAATACTACTTTGTGTGTGCTCTATGAACCCATTACCTTTTTGAAGTGTGTGTATATGTCTGACTGCTTGGAGCAGTAGTGTATGTCTGAGATTCCTATTGATCCTGATTCTGAATACAATAGGTGGTAACAGCATGTATTTGGGGTGCGTGGACTGTGTTGCGGTGCGATTTACCTTCAATTTACAGCCTGAGTGAAGGGTGAGCGCAAGGTTGAGTGAATGGAATGAATTGAACTCTGACAGCCGCACCCATAACAAGCTCCATATAAAAAAGGAGCCATAATGTGACAGTATACATGAGACCAAAGACTTCATTATACTTTTCCTGAAAGGAAACAGTTGTCTGAAAGTCATGATGTCATATGTAATACAGTAGCATCAGATCAACTAATAGCATAATCCTAGGGAGAAGAGATACCAGAACTGAATGGAACTATTTAGTCCTAAAATCATATTTAAAGAGACTGTCATGCTGGACAGTCTTCAATCACAGCACAAAAAAGAGACCTCACTGTGCCAGATTTTGTTGACTGTCTGCTGATAACACTGTATGTAGGAGTGAATTGCTGCCAACTGTCCTTAATTTCCAGATTCATCCATTATTCAGATATACTGTGTTGCTTTTTCTTGTCATAGGTGATTGTGACTATCAATCGCTAAGAACAGTATTTAGAAGTCTGTCGCTATCACATTCATTTAGCTTGCCCTGAAGGAAGTTGTAATTCTTTGCTGAGGCAGCTTTGGATGTGACAGTTTTGATACATCAGCTCTGCAACAACGTGTTCTAGAAAGTCATGAAAAGATTATAAAATATGTGCTAGACACCAATGAACTGCTTGTAGTACCCCTCCCTCATAGGTGGAGTCCCATGGTCTGAGCCTCCCATGTCCAATGTTGTCAATGGTTGCACAATTTGGCATGTAAACAGCAGGTATTTGGCCATGTGCAGCTGCGGCTACATGACACTGTGCACCATGCACCTAATAGTGATCATTTGTTTCTCCTGTATCTTACTAATGTTATTACAGTTTACCTTTTATGATACGACTATATATATAGCACAGAACAGGGATTTCCCAGGTTTCTCCTTTTCATGAAAATTCTTCCTGGTTTCTGTTCTTCTCATATTCACTTTCTAGATTTTGATGTTCTAAATTATTAAAGTCAGTTAATACTAATAAAGCAGTTTTTATGTGTGAAATTTGTCATGTAAAGGGGGTTTCCTCCCATAGTAGGTGGTGGCCTGCTATTAAGTTCTGACACCAGTTTCTGGTCTGTGGAGGTCTGACTGCGGCAACCCTCACTGATACCTAGAATAGAAGATCACAGCAAAGTACCCTTATATTACCTGCACAGGTCACTCTCATCCACAACCTGCAGAGGTCTACAACATCTCCCTGTTCACTTTAGTAAAGGTAGATAGGAGCCCCAATACATAGTTACATAGTACCATTGAAAAAAGACGTATGTTCATCAAGTTCAACCAAGGGATGGGAAAGGGCATGACTGAAGGAACGAGTGAAGGAAATAAGCATTATAAACATTCTGTATATTTCCATAAGCATCAATGTTATTTTTCTAAAAAAAAACATGCAAGCCTATGTTGAAGCTGTCAGCTGTGACTGTTGTGACCAGCTCCTGGGGTAGGCTATTCCACAGATTCACAGTCCTTACAGTGAAGAAGCCTTGTCACTTCTTGAGAGTAAACCTTATTTTCTCCAGACCGAGGAAGTGACTCCTTGTCTTTAGAGGGGACTTTACATGGAACAACTTTTCCTCATATTTCATGTATGGGCCACTTATATATTTATTCAGTTATCATGTCACCCCTTAAAATATCTCTTCTCAAGGCTAAACAGATTTAACTCCTTTAATCTCTCCTCCTTTAAGGTCCTCCATGCCCCTTATAAATTTTGTGGCCCTCCATTGTACCTTTTTCAACTCTAGGACATCCTTTCTATGAACTGGTGCTCAGAAATGTACAGGAAAAAGTGGAAGGGAACTTCCATCCTTTCGGCATTGTCACTGGTTCCAGAGGTTAAATCCCCCCATTAATTATAATGTTAGAGTATACCCTAGCAATACGTGATCCTGAATTCTATGCTAGTGCAGGGGAGCGTTAAAAATACCAGTCTTTATAACGCTACCTCATGAACTGAATAAAGCCTAATATATGTTTTATAAGCCTGTATACTATTCGATGTGCATTTTGAGGAGAGAATGGCAATGATGATCAGAAATAAAGGGGCTCAGAACTCAGTTGAGCATTCTGTCATTTCATTTTAGTGATTTATAAGGGTCTTAGCTCTCTTACAACCACAGTAAAACCTTCAATATATCACCATATAGGTACCCTGTAACTGCAAAGAAGGTGGTAATAACCTCTTCTAAACACTAACATGGTCTCCTAGACCTATTCAACGCGAATTGTTAGATTTTTAACAAATCCAAATATTTGGTGATTCATTTCGGACAAACTAAAATGGCCACCGTAACATTCTGATTTCACATCTGCTCAGATAAAGGTATAATTTTTCATGTTTTTTTTTTTTTTTTTTTTTTTTTTAATTGAAAAGCCAATTCTTCATCATCATCTTTTCAAGTGGCTCACTGCCACAAATTTGTCTCCCAAATAACAACAAGCCTGTAGCACTTACAAGTTATCAAAATGAGCTTTTATGCTATAAAACCATTTCTTTTTGCCACATAACCACCATATGTATCTAAAAAAAACACAGGTAGCTTTCTCAAAAAGAAAGGAATATTTAGAGCGTTTTAAATGTTAAAATGCGTAAAAGTGAGTGTCAGCGTATGGTCAAACTAGGAGTTTGTAGCCTCTGCTTACTGTTTGTTTTTCCATAGACATACCTGTTATATTCACATTGAAATGACTTCTGCTGTGTTTGCCTTAGAGAGCTAGAAATTGGATGGATAGGTTCCTAGGAGCCCTAAGAGTAGTATACATTATGTTTTATAGATAGGTTCCTAGGAGCCCTGACAGTGTTCTACATTATGTTTTATAGATAGGTTCCTAGGAGCCCTGACAGTGTTCTACATTATGTTTTATAGATAGGTTCCTAGGAGCCCTGACAGTGTTCTACATTATGTTTTATAGATAGGTTCCTAGGAGCCCTGACAGTGTCATACACTATGTTTTATAGATAGGTTCCTAGGAGCCTTAAGAGTATCCTACACTATGTTTTATAGATAGGTTCCTAGGAGCCCTAAGAGTGTTCTATACTTTGTTTTATAGATAGGTTCCTAGGAGCCCTGACAGTGTCCTACACTATGCTTTTTAGATAGGTTCCTAGGAGCCCTGCCAGTGTCCTACACTATGCTTTATAGATAGGTTCCTAGGAGCCCTGACAGTGTCCTACACTATGCTTTATAGATAGGTTCCTAGGAGCCTTAAGAGTATCCTACACTATGTTTTATAGATAGGTTCCTAGGAGCCCTAAGAGTGTTCTATACTTTGTTTCATAGATAGATTCCTAGGAGCCCTGACAGTGTTATACACTATGTATTATAGATAGGTTCCTAGGAGCCTTGCCAGTGTTATACACTATGTATTATAGATAGGTTCCGAGGAGCCCTAAGCCTTCTACCCTATGTTTAAAGCCTATTTAAGGTGTGGTTCGTACCAAACTTATTCAACCTGAAACAAATCTTGGACCCAAAACTAAACAAATCTTGAGAGGTTCACCCATCAGTACTGTGCATCTTGCCTTGTGCACTATGGATACATGATGGAATTGTCCACATTCGTTCATGGCAGAATGAGAAAATCAATTCTATGGGAATCTGAAAAGTGTTCCATATTGGGGCATGTGTTAAAAAACATCGAAATAGGAGGTAATTTGATAAAAAGTCTGGTGCATTGTGCAATAAACTATTCTTAAATCATAGAAAGCCCCCTTCATGTAGTAAGGCTGGATGAGTGATTGAGGGGGTGACACTATATTTGGTTCTGTTTGTCAGTAGTAATGTTCCATGACACAAGATTAGCCTGGCATTGCAACAACACCTGTATACATAAGGTGGGCTGAAGTTGTTGTGGTGTCTGGGACTGTTTTTGTCATTGGAGACTGCTACTGTCTGCTATGAACTTGAGCTAAATAAATCTTTAGTCTACTATTCTTAGGGACACTAAGACTGAGTGGCAGGGCTAATGGGGATCAGTCCAATCCTACAGTATATTAGCCCCATAGCTGACACTGTTAGAGCACATTGGCTGGCGTGGCAATGATATGAAGGTTTAGCAGCTATTGTACCCACATGTTATGGGGCACTGTGATTGTACAGGAATTGCATACAGTACATTGTGATAACATTACTTATAATGGTATTATAGCTGTGGGGTGCTGTGTTGCCAGCAGTTATGGAGTTGTGTTGCGCAGTACTGTGGTTGTTACTGTTATGGTGCCAATCTGGCTAGTATTTTTATAAGGGCATTAACATCATCTTACTCCCAATGAGTTCAATGCGGGGTTCCGTTCTGCTCCCATGGAACAGGATAGGACCTGCTCTATAACCATGAAGCATTTGGCCCCCCCACTGGGAGAGACTTGGCCTGCAGACTCGGTTGTGTGCATGAGACCTTAGTTAAACCCACTAAGTCCACATACTATACCTCATGAATCCAATTTTTGGTTCTTTGACTAGTACTGTAGTCATCTCAATGTACTGACCAACCACTAACAGTTGCTCGATGACTTTGCAGGATCCTCAGTCTCACAGTTTCAGTAAATTGGTTCATTACTAGTCAATTCTACTATTCTTATTCATATGCAGTCTATGTGCAGTAGTAAAAACAAGATTTAAGAAAAGACTAAGTATCTGACACCTTCAAAAGCATTTTCATAAAAAAAATTGGGATATTAGCGTCTGATAGCATCACCACCACTTAGGAAGGCTTTGATATCATTGAGGAAATGGATTTTCCCAGTCGTCATTCATCATCATCAGCGAGAATGCATAAGTTTCATTGCTGTCTTCAAGTAGATAATGCTGGCAATGATGTCAGGTACCGAGCCCGGCAGTCAATAAAACACTAAGAAGAGCTTGTTTTGCTTCATTAGGAAGTGAAATGTTATCTAGCTTCATATGTATACATTCCAGTAAAACATTTGTTTTTACATCCACAGACGAATGGCATCAGCCCAACCCTCATATAGTCACAATTTTTTTTTATTCATTTTTATTTTATCCATTTTTATCTAGTATGAACACAGTCTATGGCACTGTGCGGCTATTGCCACTGTTCACACTGTTACTTTCCATCATTAGGGCTCACAGTCTAAATCCAAAATTAATATTTCTCTATAGTGTAGGAGGAAACTGGAGTGGCCAGGAAACCTATGGTTATGTTGTGTCACTGAGTCCGATATGTCCACCCAGGACCCCAGCAATGCAAAGATCTATGTGGTGCTGTCTTTCTATAAGTGGGTCACTTGACTGAAATCGCGATAAAGATCTTCACGTTTGAAGAAGAACCCCAGGAAAAACTGATAAAATGGGGCAGATTTATTAAGTCTGGCATTATATATCGCCCTACAGGCACAAGGCACACCTGATTTATGAAGATTCCTGTGCACCAGAATAGAAATCTACACCAGTCAGGAACTCACACCAGAAAACTGCCCTAAGTTATATTAAATATGTTGGCCCCATCCTACTCTCAACCCACATTCACTGAAAGTGGCATGTGGGCACAGAATAGGAAATGTGTCGCCAGTGAGAGTCAGTGCATGAATGAAGTGATACATTTTCACAGCACCATAAAATTGGCATAGATGTGTGGTTATATTCCCTCCACAGTGTTATGCTTAGGGCAGGGCCTGCAGGGTCAGTAAGGAGCAATTCACAGATTTAAGTCGGTTGTGTGTGTGATAACCGGCCGCTGTGAATGAACGGCACGGGCAGCGCTCGGGAGACACATGAATGTCACCAGTGTGTCACCTATGCTTCCGCGGTCCCTTTCATTCAATGAATAGGAGCCCGCGGAAGCAGGGCCGCAAAATTGGACTGGAATAGGACCTGTTCCATATTTTGTGGCCCAGACTGTCGGCCCGCACACATGACCGTGTAATTCATGGTCATGTTTACGGGCCCATAGAAATGAACGGGTCAGTGTGCCAGGAAAAACCCGGATAGCACACTGACCAGTCATATGGTCGTCTGCAAGGGGGCTTAAAGAAGTTATGCACTACCCAGAACTAGTTACACACTATATATTCCATGTATTCTTGTGGTGTGCCAAAGTAAGTTATTTCTATCGCAATAATCAAATAAAACAATTACAAAATTCCAAATATACCACATATTAATGGATATCTACATCATTAGTTTACATGCCAAAAAGCAATATTTCACACATTTTCAGACATCCAGGCCCTTTTGAACTTGCACAATGAATCCACCATCACCACATCCAGTGGCAGTGATTTCCATAGAGTCGCTGTTCTTACAGTAAAGAATCCCTGTCTATGATGCTGGTGAAATGTTCTTTCCTCTAGATATACTGTAGATGATGCCCCTTTGTCACTGTCACAGGCCTAGGATTATAAAGAGAGTTTAGTATATTAGAAAGTTCTTTGTGCTGTCCCTTCATGTATTTGTACATTGTTATTAGGTCTCCCCATAGACATCTTTATTCTAAACTTAATAACCACAAGTACAGTCATATGAAAAAGTTTGGGCACCCCTATTAATCTTAATCATTTTTAGTTCTAAATATTTGGGTGTTTGCAACAGCCATTTCAATTTGATATATCTAATAACTGATGGACACAGTAATATTGCAGGATTGAAATGAGGTTTATTGTTCTAACAGAAAATGTGCAATATGCATTAAACCAAAATTTGACCGGTGCAAAAATTTGGGTACCCTTATCATTTTATTGATTTGAATACTCCTAACTACTTTTTACTGACTTACTGAAGCACAAAATTGGTTTTGTAACCTCACTGAGCTTTGAACTTCATAGCCAGGTGTATCCAATCATGAGAAAAGGTATTTAAGGTGGCCAATTGCAAGTTGTTCTCCTATTTGAATCTCCTCTGAAGAGTGGCATCATAGGCTCCTCAAAACAACTCTCAAATGATCTGAAAACAAAGATTGTTCAACATAGTTGTTCAGGGGAAGGATACAAAAAGTTGTCTCAGAGATTTAACCTGTCAGTTTCCACTGTGAGGAACATAGTAAGGAAATGGAAGACCACAGGGACAGTTCTTGTTAAGCCCAGAAGTGGCAGGCCAAGAAAAATATCAGAAAGGCAGAGAAGAAGAATGGTGAGAACAGTCAAGGACAATCCACAGACCACCTCCAAAGAGCTGCAGCATCATCTTGCTGCAGATGGTGTCACTGTGCATCGGTCAACAATACAGCACACTTTGCACAAGGAGAAGCTGTATGGGAGAGTGATGCGAAAGAAGCCGTTTCTGAAAGCACGCCACAAACAGAGTTGCCTGAGGTATGCAAAAGCACATTTGGACAAGCCAGCTTCATTTTGGAAGAAGGTCCTGTGGACTGATGAAACAAAGATTGAGTTGTTTGGTTATACAAAAAGGCGTTATGCATGGTGTCAAAAAAACACAGCATTCCAAGAAAAACACTTGCTACCCACTGTAAAATTTGGTGGAGGTTCCATCATGCTTTGGGGCTGTGTGGCCAATGCCGGCACCGGGAATCTTGTTAAAGTTGAGGGTCGCATGGATTCAACCCAGTATCAGCAGATTCTTGAGAATAATGTACAAGAATCAGTGACGAATTTGAAGTTACGCCGGGGATGGATATTTCAGCAAGACAATGATCCAAAACACAGCTCCAAATCTACTCAGGCATTCATGCAGAGGAACAATTACAATGTTCTGGAATGGCCATCCCAGTCCCCAGACCTGAATATCATTGAACATCTGTGGGATAATTTGAAGCGGGCTGTCCATGCTCGGCGACCATCAAACTTAACTGAACTGGAATTGTTTTGTAAAGAGGAATGGTCAAAAATACCTTCATCCAGGATCCAGGAACTGATTAAAAGCTACAGGAAGCAACTAGAGGCTGTTATTTTTGCAAAAGGAGGATCTACTAAATATTAATGTCCCTTTTCTGTTGAGGTGCCCATACTTTTGCACCGGGCAAATTTTGGTTTAAAGCATATTGCACAATTTTCTGTTAGTACAATAAACCTCATTTCAATCCTGAAATATTACTGTGTCCATCAGTTATTAGATATATCAAATTGAAATGGCTGTTGCAAACACCCAAATATTTAGAACTAAAAATGATTAAGATTAATAGGGGTGCCCAAACTTTTTCATATGACTGTATATTAATCCGTCTCTGTACTTCAATCCAACCATTCCCAAAATATTATGTTACATTATATGTGTGGCCGTATCTGTGATTTGTATAGAGGCATAACTGTGTTCTTGTCATGAGTGTCTATGCTTCTTTTGATTCATCCCATGATTTAACTTGCCTTGGCGGCAGCTGCCTGACACTGGTCACTAAAGATAAGCTTATTATCCACCAAAATCCCCAAGTCTTCTTCAGTGCCAGTCTTCGACCAAAATGCATAACCTCACATTTGTCTATATTAAACTTCATTTGCCAAGTCTCTGCCCATGCTTCCTGCTTCCTTAGATCCCCCTGTAATATTCTACTATCCTCCTTATTTTTGATTATCTTACAGAGTTTAGTATCATCAGTAAATATGAACAACCTGCTCTGTAAACCCTTTACCAGGTCATTAATAAAGATATTAAAGATATTAAACAGGAGAGGACCCAATACTGACCCCTGTGACACCCCATTGGTGACTGTGACCACTCCAATACTGATCCCTGTGAGACCCCATTGGTGACTGTGACCCCTCCAATACTGACCCCTGTGTAACCCCACTGGTGACGGTGACCCAGTCTGTGTGCCAAGCAAGCACTCTCTGTTTCCTATCACTGAGCCAGTTGTGAACTTAAATACGCATATATTTTTTCCCAGTCCCAATGTTCTCATTTTGTATACCAACATTTTATGTGGTCCAGTATTAAAGTCCAGATACACCACATCTACCGCATTACCAATTTTGCCCACTTTCCAAGGCATGTTAGACACATATCACTTCTGTATGCCTCTTCATATCTGGCTTTAAAACACACCAATATTTGATGCCAAAAATGTCACACATCTTTAATAAACTGTGTGATTCCTTCTTTGGTGTAACATGTATATACAGTGGGGAAAAAAAGTATTTAGTCAGCCACCAATTGTGGAAGTTCTCCCACTTAAAAAGATGAGAGAGACCTGTAATTGTCATCATAGGTAGACCTCAACTATGAGAGATAAAATGAGAAAACATATCTAGAATATCACATTGTTTGATTTCTTAAGAATTTATTTGCAAATTATGATGGAAAATAAGTATTTGGTCACCTACAAACAAGCAAGATTTCTGGCTCTCACAGACCTGTAACTTCTTCTTTAAGAGGCTCCTCTGTCCTCCACTCATTACCTGTAGTAATGGCTCCTGTTTGACATTGTTATCAGTATAAAAGACACCTGTCCACAACCTCAAACAGTCACACTCCAAACTCCACTATGGTGAAGACCAAAGAGCTGTGGAAGGACACCAGAAACAAAATTGTAGACCTGCACCAGGCTGGGAAGACTGAATTTGCAATAGGCAAGCAGCTTGGTGTGAAGAAAACTACTGTGGGGGCAATAATTAGAAAATGGAAGACATACAAGACCACTGATAATCTCCCTCAATCAGGGGCTCCACGCAAGATCTCACCTCGTGGGGTCAAAATGATCACAAGAATGGTAAGCAAAATTCCCAGAACCACAAGGGGGGACCTAGAGAATGACCTGCAGAAAGCTGGGACTAACGTAACAAAGCCTACCGTCAGTAACACACTACGCCACCAGGGACTGAGATCCTGCAGTGCCAGACGTCTCCCCCTGCTTAAGCCAGTACATATCCGGACCCATCTGAAGTTTGCTAGAGAGGATTTGGATGTTCCAGAAGAGTATTGGGAGAATGTCATATGGTCAGATGAAACCAAAGTAGAACTGTTTGGTAGAAACACAACTAGTCGTGTTTGGAGAAGAGTGAATGCTGAGTTGCATCCAAAGAACACCATACCTACTGTGAAGCATGGGGGTGGCAACATCATGCTTTAGGGCTGTTTCTCTGCAAAAGGACAAGGACGACTGATCCATGTACATGAATGAATGAATGGGGCCATGTATCGTGAGATTTTGAGTGCAAACCTCCTTCCATCAGCAAGGGCATTGAAGATGAAACGTGGCTGGGTCTTTCAGCATGACAATGATCCCAAGCACACCGCCAGGGCAATGAAGGAGTGGCTTTGTAAGAAGCATTTCAAGGATCTGGAGTGGCCTAGCCAGTCTCCAGATCTTAACCCCATTGAAAACCTTTGGAGGGAGTTAAAAGTCCGTGTTGCCCAGTGACAGCCCCAAAATATCACTGCCCTAGAGAAGATCTGCATGGAGGAATGGGCCAACATACCAGCAACAGTGTGTGCCAACCTTGTGAAGACTTACAGAAAATGTTTGACCTCTGTCATTGCCAACAAAGGATATATAACAAAGTTTTGAGATGAACTTTTGTTATTGACCAAATACTTATTTTCCACCATAATTTGCAAATAAATTCTTTAAAAATCAGACAATGTGATTTTCTGGATTTGTTTTCTCATTTTGTCTCTCATAGTTTAGGTCTACCTATGATGACAATTACAGGCCGGCCTCATCTTTTAAAATGGGAGAACTTGCACAGTTGGTGGCTGACTAAATACTTTTTCTCCCACTGTACGGCATCCATACGACTACTGAGGGAGGAATATACAGTATATATCCACCACTTTAGGTACCAGATCGCTCAGTATTCCACATTGTATCAACCTGATCCTACTGAAAAAGTCTTTGGTACTTTCAATACACACATGTTACTTTAAGAGTTTTCATTCCAGTCATAACAAAAGACTTGCATGGCTTAGGCTGAGCACATGATGCTATGACGGTGAAAGAAAAGGTTGATTATTGCGGAATTTACCAGTTTTGTCAAGGGGAACTTACACTTGAAATGGTATCGCAAGTCTTTTTCATATGTCAAAGCTGCAACTTAAAGGGGCCTTAGATCTTAATACAATACAGTATAAGATAAACATAAAATTTGTTCATACTGAGATGTTCATGCTGGCCGAAGACTTCATCAAATTGGGGAACCCTCTGAGTTTCAAAAAAGTTCAAATATGTAGAAAGTTTATACATCCCTTAGTTTTTTAAGCTTCAAACTCTTTTCCTTTGTATTAGATAATTTCTCCAGTCTTTGTAAAGTGTCAGGAGGTTTTAGGTTTTTCATACAGAAGGACTTGGGTAGAAGTTTCTATTATAGGCTTGAACAACAATATATGGACATTTAGCTTTCTGTATTGGAGTATTGTTTGCACTATTTTGGAACTTAAAAGGGTCAGCCATTTGCAATGTAATAGATCAACTAAGACATCAACTACTCAATGGTCCAAAACTGAATGGTCAATTTATTGGATGGTTTTTAAGAAACTACATGTAGTGGAAAAGGAATGTGCAGCTTGATATGAAGATAAACCAGCCCTTCAAGTGGTTGTCTCCTGAAGATACTGTTCATACCAAATTTTTTACAGGTGGATTATGGAATCTGCCTTAAAATCTGACTCAAAAAACCTCCAAGCGTTCCCTTTAATTTCAGTGGGAATCAGTAGCATATTTTTTCCTCAAGCTGATTTTTTTTGCATTGGTTTTTAGAATAGTTTTTGCAAAAACCGCTTTAAAAAAACGCTAGCGTTTTTTCTGCCTCCCATTCATTTCAATGGGGTTTGCAAGGCAGAATCTGAAAAAGTTAGAAGATGAAAAAAAATCAGCTAGAGGGAAAAATGTGCCTGACACCCATTGAAGTGAATGGGAGAGTTGGGAGGCGTTTCTTGTTCTGATGAACAGCCATTATGGCCATGTATTATATGGTGACTCCCACTCTGGCTTGTACCAGTAAGTATAATATGTCCATAAAGGGGCTGTCTTAGTTCATTTTGCCAAAATGGCATTGTAGAAAAAATACAGTAGTGTAAGCCTTACAACTAAGGATATTAGTTCCAATTATGCCAATTGTCCCAGTTAAAGGATTTGTCCAGGAAATGGACAAACCCCTGTGGAGGTTGGGGGAGGTGTAACATTAAAAAAAAAGAGCATAGTCATCTGTCCCGGTTCTCCATTGTCCATTGCCAGTCCTGCACCCCATGTGACTGCTGAGACCAATCAGTGGCTAATGAAGAGGGACCGCTGATGTCACCCACATAAGAGTAAACTTACACTATGCCTTGCATTGTAAACCTAATTGTACACACAGGACATATCATTCATAAGGTCTAATAAGTTATATGTTAATAAACCCATAAGAAATAGACACTACTATAGTTGTGAGTGGCCCATTCTTTTATACTCTGGTGGGTCAGTTTGGCCTTCTGTCTCTTCTGAAAAATTGGGGACCCAGAGTGTTCTAGAATCAGGCTCATCCTCTTGTACTCTGGTGGGTCATTTCGGCCTTCTGTCTTTATATTGCTGAAAGTAGGCATTTTTTTTGACTAACCATGTTTATAGCTATGATATATCAATAGGATATACAACCAAAACTATGGAGACCGTTCTCAAAAATGCCATTTTTTTTGCTTTGTAGAATTATAATTTTGGCATTACTGTTATCGTGGTTGAATATTTTGTAGTGAAACATTTATCACCTTCTTCTCATACAGTAGCCAATGTGATAATGTCTTTTTGAAGAGAAGAGTCCAATGTCTAACTGGCTCCTACATGAAAGAACATGCCTTATCAGTAATATCCAGCCTTTACCTGTGTTCCAGTTATTACTTGACATGTTCCTCAGGTTCTAGAAACAGGTCTCATAACATATAGCATATTGGTTATTATACTCTGAGGTTTGACGGAAATGATGACTATGTAAAGTTATATTCTTCATGAATTTGGTAATATACAGTATTGTAAAGTACTGTACTCTATATATGTATACTCCATTGTTTAGTCCAGGTGTTCACATGTGTAGTCCACCAGTCCTATCTGTCCTTTTCCCATTCCATTAATTTTTGTTCACATTGATCATAAATAGGAAAACCTATATCCCTTTACCTTGATTTGCACAGTTGCGGCTTTGTATGATATACAGATATTGAGATAAACTCAGTTCAACAGGGATTACATTTCTTCTACATTTCATTATTTTACTTACAGCTAACCAGCTTGTAGGATTTATTATGTTGCGCTCTCTTATAATGACCTCACGGTGTAATTAATGTCTCATTAATTTCAGTGTAATTTACAGTTTCCTGCTACTGTACAATTTATAATTGTGTTACACAACACAGTCGCTGTACAAAGAGCCTAAAATGTGCTATATACTTCTACATGTATTATTATTGCTGCATATATCTGTAGTTAGTTATTTATTATAGTCTCACCGCTAGACCTTTAATGAAACCGAAGTCATTGTTATGTCACATATTAATGGATTAAAAATGCCACTAAATGGAAAAATAATGGGAAAATTTTACACGATAGTGGTTAAAAGTCTTATCTCTGGGGAGCCCCACCACAGTAGAATGGGGGGGGTCCTAAGTCTCACTGTACAACCACAGTGTGGAGGAGTCTGCATGGAGCAATGATCATGCATGAGCACTGCTGCTTTATACAGTGTCTATGAGGTCAATGAAAAGAGCCTACAGCTGTGGGGTTGACCCGTCAGGTCCTACTAAGTTATGGGGACATGTCTGGAATTTGTGGCCATCGGTAGCTTTCCAATAATAGCTGGTAGATATAATTCGCTGGTATCGCACACTGATAATGATGCTGGTGGTGCCAGTTGAAGGGTTCTCCAACCTGTTACACAGTATTTCCAAATCACTGCACACACCGTGAAGATTCAAGTGAAAGTAGTGTAACATTTATTTTCATACAGTATAGGTGAATTATGCCATATATTCCATATATCACAACGCCATGTAGTCTAGGACATAGATTACGAAACTTTATTTAAGTTTCTAATTATGTTGAGATCCACAGAAACATACAAGTTACAATGGCCTCCGGATACAATGGGGCTGGCATTAGCGGCAGCAGAGGATGCACCTTATATACAGTGGCGAACAAAAGGGTAATAATGTTTAGAACTTGTGACTTTCAGGCTCAATTTCTCACCATCCAATACAGCTTCAAATGTGAGACTAATTCAGACTAGAAAGTTATAACAAGGTATTGCGTACCAATCAAAAACTTATTTTAAGACTAGGAGAGTCACCCACTAATATCTGGACGCATTAAAATATTTACTTTATTAAATATTAATTAAAATACAAAACTAGTAATAACTACAACATAAATGTTAGAAGGACTTGGATGAAAGGGGAGTAAATCCACTATGAGGCCAACCCTAATATTAGGGGACCATATTGAAGTTTCACAATATCTCACTACTGATAGGTATAGATAAAAACAATATACACCTATCTAGATAACTCTTTCCATCCCAAATATTAACAAGAGCAACAATTGGACTGCTAAGGTAGGTACTCTCAGCTTAAAGAAGCTCTGCCTAGCGTCCAAAGTGTTATAATACCCAACACTTTTGTACTATCTCTAAAATAAACTTTGTCCAGACAATTAGTGTCTACTGTAATATCCTCTATTATGTAACCAGCGTATGTTATAATATCCTACCAACACAATTTCCAGTAGTCACTATCGTCTCCTATTCACACAGCCAAATCACAGCAATAAGCTTTAGCCATGATATCCTATTGACACACCTAACGCGTTTCCTATGTTGGGATATACATCGATACCGACACATTCATCAGAGGTACGTATCTATATCTCAAGGAGCTACTAAGGTAAGTAAGTTATAGTTTTTTTTAGGCATATCACCCTTTCCCTACATACACTCCCGCTCCCCCATCGGCACTAATGTTTGGCCGCACGAAGCAGAGGAGTTGACGGTCTCAAATACACTTAATCACGCCCACCAACATCAGCCCAGCCAATGAAGACGCTTTCCATGTACAGCTGATCCATAGGGAACTCCCCTCGGCCGGGAACAGTCAAAGGCGCATGCGTGAAAAACAGACCAATCACGGAGGACCTATCGAAAGAACCTGCCTCCATCAGCCCCACCCATCTGAACGGAAACTAAACAAATCTTTCCCTACTCAATATAAGAGATATAAATCCAAAGGAATTCATTTTAGCAAGCTAGAAACCCCTGGATCTAACATATGATGGTCAAAATAGACACTAAAAGCTTTCATTCAGAAATATAATGGTCATTAATACTAAATGGCGCCATTATCCTCATTGATATCAGCCTACTACCAGAATTACAAATACCATGACAATACAGTTTTAGGATACAGCAACTATTGTCTTAAATAAATGATGCATATGAAATTGCATCATTCAAGCCCCATGGTTTGACTGTTTTCAATAAAAAGGTCCAACGGGCCTCACATTGAAGGAGCTTTTGATCAAAATTACCCCCTCTAGGAGAAGGAATAATCTGTTCAATGCCCTGAAATTTAATATGAACAGGGTCACCTTCATGATGGGCCCATACATGACGTGCTACCGTTGTGTCATCCTGACGGATTATGTTATTTACATGTTCCCTCATCCTCCTGCGGAATTCCCTCATCGTTTTACCGACATATTGAATCCCGCAGGAGCATGTGATGAGGTACACCACACCGACCGTTTTACAGTTGATAAAATTATTATTTTTATATCGTTTACCTGTTGTTGTACTAACAAAATCTTTGCTGGTTTTTATAAAGGAACAGGCCCTGCAGGATCCACAAAAGTGGGTACCCACAATTCTCCTTCCCTGCCTATTCAACCAGGTATCAGAATTAGTAGATAACAAATGACTATGAACCAACTTAGAATTTCAGGCTCAATTTCTCACCATCCAATACAGCTTCAAATGTGAGACTACCATCATTTTATAGACAATCATCTTGGCTATCTCATACTTAAATTTGACTTGCAAGTATTTAGCATATGATAGGATCAGCCATGAAGAAGATTTCCTGAGAAACAATGTTATCCAGCTACAATAGCGGTCTCTTGCCCAAGAAAATTGCCAAACTGCATCATGTAAGTGCCATGACAGTTGGAAGAATACAAAATGCAGTCCGTCCATCCATTCAAAAGAGGTGGACATCCAGGCAAAATATCAGGGTCAACAAGTTGGCACATCACAAGGTTTATCAGTTCTGATATGACAAACATGGCACTGGAGGTACACAAGTCTGGAATGGTGGCCGGAAAGAGGATGAAGAAGTCTCAACTTCAATATCTTCATAAGAAATGTCGGCTCAAATTTGTAAAAAAGTATGAAAAGTGAAAATACTACATTCCAATAATAGCTGATCATCAGGCATTACAGAAGATGGATCCATGGCAATCAACCAGACTTTAGTGTTCAGCTAGACCAATGGTCATCTGCTGATCACTGGGGTCACTGCATATAAAGAGGAGTTTGTCCAGGTAAGGCAACTCCTTTAAATAAAAATATCAGAAATTGTTTTATGGGTTTAGGATTCCCAATAACTACAGTGTTGAAAATTGGACATTTTGGTTTGCAATATTAAGCACAATGTGTAGGAGGCAACTGGGATCAGGGAGCACAGACAAAAATGCGTGGGAAATAGGAGTGATAAAAGACTTGAGTCGAACAGAAAAGGGAAACATTCCCCAAAGAGGATGTGCTCCTACTACTGATTAAAAAAAATTGGATATAGAGTTTGGTTAGGGTCGGTTCACACTTGCGCCTGGAGTCCGTCCGCCATGAATCCAACCTAAATATCAGAAAAAAGGATAGGCAAAGGCTTGCAAGCAGTTAGACACAAAGTCCTGCATGTCCGACTTGTCTGCTTGAGCCAACAACCCACATTCATAAGATTTTCTGTAACACCATATAAAAATTCTTATTGTTCTTTGTGTGGCTTTGGAAAGTTCTGGAGATTTTGTAGATTAGTCTGGCTCAGAAAGGAGAGGTCACAATTTTTATGCATTCTTGTTACTTATGCTTTCCTTACAGTTGTCTCTAAAGTTACAATATTAATTGGTTCTGTGGCAACCATTCTTTGGAATTTGAACCAGTGTAACTTGAGACTAGAACTGTATGAAAAATCCCAAAATGTTACCATAAGTATGAAAAAAATTAAGATTAAAGAAAAGTCATCATATCATTTCAATATAGAAATAGAGAAAAGACATAAAAGTCAGAAAGACCTTCTGAAAGTTGTAAATCACGTTCTATGATAGTTACAGAAGCTTATTCAGGGTCCTGAAAAGTATAAACAGGACACCTGAGAAATAACTTGGAGCGACCCTCACTTGGTGTCCTATGGAGAAGCTCATCTTCTCAAAGATAAAGAGAAGTACAGAACATGTAGTACTTCACTATACTGTAGGGAGGCGCTACTAGTCAGCCAGTCAGTGCATGCAAATCACTAAAACAGGGGATTTACCAGAGAAATGTCCATTCTGATTTGTTGGAACCTCCGGCCAAGCATTGTATGTTGAGTCCAGTTTCACATTACAATGGTCCAGAAAAAACCATTGTATGTTGAAAATATTGGTCCAGATTTATTATGCCTTGTATGCAGAGCACGGTTTTATGCAAAAAAAATTGTGACTTTTTTTTAAACTCTGCGTCGCCTTCTCCACATATAGCTCAGCATTGAGACCACCATCCATCCTGGTCAAGTATCCAATGTCTTTGGCTTTTAAACAACCCCATATCATCAGGCTTGCTTCACCAAACACGACAGTTCCTTCAATTTCTTGAACTTTAAAGCCCGCTTTTCCCTTGTTTCTTCCACACCCATCAGAGTCCAGTCTATTGACTTTCATCTCATCGCTCCAAATCACTTGTTTCTAATAATTTACTGTCCACTTTTCATACTTTTTTACAAATTCGAGCCGATGCTTCTTATGAAGATATTGAAGTTGAGGCTTCTTCACCCTCTTTCCAGCCACCATTCCAGACTTGTGTACCTCCAGTGCCATGTTTGTCATATCAGAACTGATAAACCTTGTGATGTGCCAACTTGTTGACTCTGATATTTTGCCTGGATGTCCACCTCTTTTGAATGGATGGACGGACTGCATTTTGTATTCTTCCAACTGTCATGATGCAGTTTGGCAATTTTCTTGGACAAGAGACCGCTATTGTAGCTGGATAACATTGTTTCTCAGGAAATCTTCTTCATGGCTGATCCTATCATATGCTAAGTACTTGCAAGTCAAATTTAAGTATGAGATAGCCAAGATGATTGTCTATAAAATGATGGTAGTCTCACGTTTGAAGCTGTATTGGATGGTGAGAAATTGAGCCTGAAATTCTAAACATTATTACCCTTTTGCTCGCCACTGTATATGAGGTGCATCCTCTGCTGGCGCTAATGCCAGCCCCATTGTATCTGGAGGCTATTGTAACTTGTATGTTTCTGTGGATCTCAACATAATTAGAAACTTAAATAAAGGGAAATTGGCTCAATACAGGTCTGGATCTGATACTTGACTTACTATAGTCCATTGGGTTTATCTTTGGTGTCCACTATAGTTTTATTGTTCTGTCAAATATGATGGAATCTGCAATGCAAATGTAAAGTAGCTTTAAGGTGCCAAAAAACATTACATGAATATTGGCCAAACTTGGTGTTTTGAGCAGGACCTGCCAACCATTTAATGTGAATGGGACTGTCCCAATCTTCCCCAAACAGCAGTTGAGGGAAGGAAGTGTTAGCAATGTTGGATTTAAACATGCCCTAGCCTTCCTTCTCATGGAGATAATCTGCCTTAGTTTCCATTTCCATTTGACAAAACATGCACAACTAGTGTACATGTTTATTGAGGGGAGGGGTGAAATCGGAAGAAATAGCTTGTTCAGCCGACAGCTAAGGTAAAAGTATCCAATAAACCAGAGATATATTTCAGGGTTTGTGGTGCAGTGTTTTCTCACTATTCTATAGAGGGATCAGCCCTATAGATATATTTTATATGGTGCTTCATCACTACAAAGTTCTCAGTCTACAGTATTTTACATTTTAGCAGCTGGTACTTAACTTGATTTTCCTACTATCATGAAAACTGCCAATATCACCTGTCACAATGAAGGATGGACTTGGCTGCTCAAAACTTAAGTGACAGAAAATAGCTAAGGATCAAACCACAATCACTTTAGCAGGCAAGTAGAGAGTAATACATAAGCTGTGGTCAAAACCAGAAGAGGGTGGTAACAGCAAAAACGAGAGTAGAGGAACACAACACCAGAGTCCAAGCATGGTACAGGATTTCACAGAAGAGGACAAATCAACAAGAGAACGGTAGACCAGAAGAGCAAGCCAAAATCTGTTAACCAGGAGTTCAGCAGAAAACAAGGAAAGGAAGTAGGAGTGAATTCTGAGAACACAGAGCCTGAAAACGAACACAATCACAGGCATCTGAATAAGAAAAGAGTCAGGTTAAAATATCCCGCCTCAACCCTTAAGTGAACACTGAACTAGACCCCTGTTTGGCTCTGCATCTCAAACTTCTGACTGGCTGAACAGACCCAGCCAAAGTTTGACTAGTAGGTATAGTAACCTTAAAGCAGTTGCCATATAAACTGTGCCTTTCAAGAATTCCATAGGCTTGATAAAATGATATTAATCTCCATCCAGGGCTAGATGACCGGTCTGTATTTATTTTTCACCTACAAATATACATACAGCAAAAAGACATCCTTAAGGCACTGAAACACAAAGTATATTGAAAAGCTTCAAAACATTCGTACAACAATTAAACGTTATTATTTGCTGGAAAGTGGAACAACCCTTTAAATAGGACTATACCAGACACATACCATGGACTAGGGTAGCGCAATTTCTGAAGGAAAATCTGAATTTTATTTTCTCCCTCGAGAGTATTAGCTTCTAGCATACGACGTTCTTACTGTATATGTAATTTCCTTCATTTTATTTGCCTTGCTATTTATTAGCAGGGTTCAGAAAGCTAATTGCAGAATTCCAGCTGAATATCAACAATACCTTTACATCTAAATGTTTTAGCTTAAATGTCTATTCTCTAAGTAACCTTTTAAAACTTGTTACAGGCCACATTGACATTTCAATTCTGACATTACTGACTTTTAGGCCTTCAGCATTTTGTAAAACTTGTAAAGCATCCAAGATACTTGGCAGCAACACACGCAGCTTCTCTCCATGAACAGAATACCATCTGTACAAAGAGCACTGTATGTGTCGGTGCTGACAACTCACCCTATGCATCCTGCTCCCTCGACATTCGGGGTTTTCAGCATGCTGCCATCACCGTATGTGACATACTTTTATTACTTTTCACTGTATTACACATAATAATTGCATCTCCGCTTCTCGTTTCCACCATTGTTTCTATAAAAATTATGTGCAATACATATTACTATTCAATAGGAAAAAACCCTTTCAATAACCCAGCCTTATAAATATAGGGTTTTATCCAAGACACACAACTAAAATCTAAAAATGAAATTTTGCGACTATTTTGTACAATCTGATCTTTTTTATGTCCTTTTAACTGAACTTCCCCTTTCTCCAGTGATTTGAGTTGAATGATACTGGTAGTTTCGCTCTGCGGCTTTCAGTTAATGCCACCAAGCCTGTAGAAACTTAGGAAATAAAATAGATATGAGAAAGTTATTATGCCCTACAGGAGCGACTGTTTTAGGGCACTAAGGTTCTTAAAAAGAGAGAGTATATAGTGACACTTGGTCTTACGAAGGGGGGATTTATTACATCCTTACTATATTAATCCTTAGAGAATAAATATATGATACTATTATCTAAAAGCAATGCTCCCAGTCCACAAATCAAATTTACAGAGCCAAATGCAGTCCATTAAGATCTCTCAGCTACAGGCCTTATGCACATGGGTGTATATACAGCTCTGTACAGTGGTAATATTGCTTTCTTAGTATGATTGTTGTATAGCTTAATATTATAAAAAAAAAGATCTACTGTCCTATACATGCTTCACGTTCTATAGAGCCATCATACATCCCACATAGAAGTCTATTCAGCTTTATTATAAATCAATATATTGTACCTCCATAGGTATCCGATTTATTCTTAAGTTTTTTTCTGCCAAATTCATGGAATATGAAATCCGAGAAAAAAAAGTGTTGCATGTTTCATCAGATTTTGTACTACAGAGTAAAAGTGCTGAGACCCCATGCATTAGGGCATATAATACCTACAACTCTGTACCTCCAAGCTTTGCTGTGTCTAGAGGAAGACTTTAAGGCTAAGGCTCCACTTAGCGAGCTGTGTGGGAAAAACCACGGATGAAACGCATTCTGTTTTTTCCTGCAGCGCTTTTCACAGAAGGTCCACAGAGTTTTTCCTCTGCGGACTATCTGCTTCTGTTAGTAAATATTATTCCACAATGCTCTTATTATCGGAGAATATATATTTAAGAATCAGCTGAAGTCACTCAGATTTTGCAATATGCTCCCAAAGCTCTCTAATAACTGAGTGTGAGCCCTATTGAGTACCAGTGCCCACCATGACATCTGTAGGGTTATCTCAGCCTCTTAATTTATCCATGACTATAGCAATAAGTATTAGTGCGTGATCTTGCCTTTAGTATCTGGCTGATCACCTTCTGCCTTATAATAAGAGACTACTGGGTTTCCTGATACAGTACCACTTTATTCCTTGTCCTTATATATTGTTCCTCCAGATGAGCCCATACTAATACAGTAACGGGGAAACACATTACGGAGATTTACGGGAGATATTTTTAAACTATGGGGTGTACTCCTAAATGGTCCCCGTAGTTATTTAAGCTAAGTTATTAGAGAGCTCTGGACATATATTGCAAAATCTGAGTGACCTCAGCTGATGCTTAAATATATATTTTCCGATAAGAGGAGAATTGCCGCATACTATTTATTAACGGGGCAGAGCCTTTGTAATTATTTATCAATAAAAGTTATATTATATGTTTATTTTGAGCTTACTCCCCCCAGTGAAATCCATGTACTCCTTAGATGACTGGCATTATGTACTATACATTACTTTAAGTAGCCTTATATATATATAAAATTAATTTATGATGTCTGGTCTTTATGCACAAACGACTGGATCAATCCATATCAAACTTAGCATATATATACACACGTGGACTAAATTGTTGGTATCCCTCGTTTAGTGAAAGAAAAACCCACAATGGTCACAGAAATAACTTGAATCTGACAAAAGTAATAATATATAAAAAGTCTATGAAAATGAACAAATGAAAGTCAGACATTGCTTTTCAACCATGCTTCAACAAAATTTTTTTAAAAAAGAAAACTCATGACACAGGCCTGGACAGAAATGATGGTTCCCTTAACTTAATATCTTGTTGCACAACCTTTTGAGGCAATCACTGCAATCAAACGATTCCTGTAACTGTCAATGAGACTTCTGCACCTCTCAGCAGGTATTTTGGCCACTCCTCATGAGGAAACTGCTCCAGTTGTCTCGGGTTTGAAGGGTGCCTTTTCCAGACGGCATGTTTCAGCTCCTTCCAAAGATGCTCAATAGGATTTAGGTCAGGGCTCATAGAAGGCCACTTCTGAATAGTCCAATGTTTTCCTCTTAGCCATTCTTGGGTGTTTTTAGCTGTGTGTTTTAGGTCATTATCCTGTTGCAAGACCCATGACCTGCAACTGAGACCAAGCTTTCTGACACTGGGCAGCACATTTCTCTCTAGAATCCCTTGATAGTCTTGAGATTTCATTGTACCCTGCACAAATTCAAGACACCCTGTGCCAGATGCAGCAAAGCAGCCCCAGAACATAACAGAGCCTCCTCCATGTTTCACAGTAGGGACAGTGTTCTTTTCAAGATATGCTTCATTTTTACGTCTATGAACATAGAGCTGATGTGCCTTGCCAAAAATTTCAATTTTTGTCTCATCTGTCCATAGGACATTCTCCCAGAAGTTTTGTGGCTTGTCAACATGTAGTTTGGCAAATTGCTTTTGTCAGATTCAAGTTATTTCTGTGACCATTGTGGGTTTTTCTTTCATTAAACGAGGGGTACCAACAATTTTGTCCACGAGTGTATATATAAATTGGACGCTTCCAAAGATTATATAGCAGCTTTCAGCTGTCTAGGACTTACTGTTCATGATGTATTTACAAAAGCAAATAAAGCACCACTGTCTTCTACATCAAGGTCCTTCCTCCATATACCATAACATGACCCGTTTTAGCCAATAGAAGTTCATAGGTTCTTCATTCTTAGTTTCACTGACATATAAACAGTAATCACATGACCCATATTAGCCAATAAAATCTTGCATGTCCTTCCTTTTTAGCTTCACTGACATACACACTGGCACACACAGCATCACTGACTTCCACATCGCATGACCCATATTAGCCAGGAGAAGCTGACATGTCCTTTTTTCTTCGCCTTGCTGAAATGTATGTTAGACCAGGCTTTCATAATAACCCAACAAAATACCCTTGTGAAACCAGGTAATTCTGTGAGTTACTGATATTATTGAGTTCTTATTCTTCTAGTTGCAAATGATATTATAATAAAAGTAGCTTTCTAGGTTGTAAGAAATGTTGTTTATGGCCATAACATGATAAGATTTTATATATAATGGTGTGAAAATAATGTATCTTTAATAGATAAATTATATAAAGCAGTATTATCGTTTCAGCTTCTAGGCTCAGTTTCAGACATTTTAGAATAAGCCATTATATCATATATATTCTGCATTCATTGGCAGATTTGATCTGCAGACTCTATATCAATTCTCTCTAGGATATGCTTCAGGAATGTCAGAAACTAGCTGCTATGATGTTTCCCATACTCAGCTGACATAGAGAAGAGGAAATTCTGCTCATGTACTGTTCTTCTCTCTCGAAAATACACAGAGCAGCAGCATGGGGGATATTATACAACAGTAAAAAAAGCAAAACAAAATATTTGGTTTTATGTAGCAATATCTTCTTGTTCATGCAACTCTCTATTACTATCGTTCTCTTTATACGTCCATAATAACAACACTCTGGTCACACTAGACAAATTCTAGTCAATCCTTTGACTTTAGAAAATTAGTCTAAACTATTGTATTTGTATAAGGAAGTAAACATGGAATTTAGAAGAAAAAAACAAGGAAAGCAGTCACCATGTTGTTGGTACTCTCTGAGATATAAATCCTGAGATCTATAGTTCAGTGCTACAAACTACTCAGCAAGTCCTAAAGCATTGCCGCACATTTCAACATCATTTTCCAGCTGAAATCAAATATAATGTTGAGTAATTCAATTGTACGGGTACAAGCACATGCTGGAGGCTGGCTACGAAAACACAGTAAGCAACCAACTTAATATATACTGTAGACCTGAAGTGACTTAGAAAGTGCTTGAAAATTGATCACTGCTTTAACTATTTGTTACCTATATACTTTCAATTATTAACCCCTTCCCGCTACAGCCATTTTTGTTTTTTCTATTTTCATTTTTTACTCCCCATTTCTTGTCATATTCACAGAGCTGTACAAGGGCTTATTTTTTGTGAGATTATCGTACTTCATAATGGTACTGTAATAGTCTGTACAATGTGCTGGGAAGCTGGAAAAAAATTTGGAATGCGGTGAAATTAGATAAAACTGCATTTTATCATGTTAGCTATATTCTTGGGGTCAGCACATTTATGGCGATCCCCAATTTATATAGTTTTTGTTATGTTTTAACACCTTAACGAAAAATCCAGAACTTTTAGGCTGTGGCCCCACGTTGCAGAAACACGATGTATTTTGTTGCAGATTTTGCATTTCCATAATGTGGGGTCTCAGCATTAAAAACAAAATTTCTTGGAGTTGCCATATTTTGACAATCATAACTTTTTATATTTCCATGGAAGGGGCTCTGTAAGGCATCTTTTTTGCTGGGTAAGATGTAGTTTTTATTTAGGCTATTTGAGGATTGTCTGTTGTTTCGGTTACTTTTTATTCAATTTTTTGGTGTAGGCGAAACAGCAAAAAACTGTGGGTCAGTCGTTTCTTTAGGCAGCACGGTGGCTCAGTGGCTCGCACTGTAGTCTTGCAGCGCTGGAGTCCTGGGTTTGAATCCTGCCAGGGACAACATCTGCAAAGAGTTTGTATGTTCTCTGCGTGTTTGCGTAGGTTTCCTCCCACACTCTAAAGACCTACTGATAGGGAATATTGATTGTGAGCTCTATATGGGACAGTGACTGTAAAACACTATGGAATATGATGCCGCTATATAAGTAAGCTAAATAAATAATAATAATACAGCACTCACCTTATGAGATAAACATTTTTAATATGTTTATATTTCGGCATTATTGGATGTAATGTGTTTACGTTTTTTACTTTTATCTGGGATCTAGGGAAAGGGGTTGATTTCAAATTTTATATTTTTAAATTTATATAAAACATTTTTTAAATTATTTTTCTTCTTTTATTTTGAACCCTCAAGAGGACTTGATCCTTAGAGTGTTTGATCACCAATACAATATGCTGTTATACAATATTAGAAAGTCCATTATCTTATATTAATTCAATAGCCTCCTGGCTGTCATGAAAATTGGATCTTGAGACTGATCAAGACATTGGCGTGGCTAGGATGCCTATCCCATAAAGTTACGACATCCACCATACTATAATCTTGTCCCTGGGCTGTGTTTTATATTACAGCTGTGCCCTGCTTACTTGAGTAGGGACGAGTTGCAATGCCAGAAACGCATAATGTTGCTTCTACTACTTCTTTAATAAACTCTATATGCTATACTATACTATGCCTAGAGAGAAAACTGTCATAGAGCCAACAGCTGTTGAGAGGATTTTATGAAAACTACTACGAAAAAGCAAGTAGGTGATACCGCTATAATAAGGGAGTCTTATACTATTCTGTTACCCTTGGATAGGGCAGAATAAACCTAGTGACAAATTCCATTTAAATAAAAGGTTCTTCCGTACCATTAGTCTTCTAGGCATTCTATCATGAAAATGGAAAGGTGCTCCAAGAGAGACAAAGCACTTATATACACACCTATACATGAGCATGTTTAACATTGTAAGAGAGTGGAGGCGCCCCCTCTGTGTTAACTGTGAGGTCTGCATTTAAATTGTGTTTGAGAAGAAGGAATGTTGGCATTGGCGCATGTACAGTAAGGTATTTTTAAGGGGTTGGACGTATTGCTGAGCTGCAGTAACCCTCAATGGCATCTAAACATGTACGGAGCCATCTGCTTCTGGCTCTGTACACTGAGTAGATCCAGCCCCCACAGCATCTGATCGGTGGGGCTATGAGTGGTGGACCCCCACTGATCCTATGTATGGGCCACCAATGTCAAGTCTTGGATGACCTCTTTAATGCTGGATGTTGTATACAGGACCTAGTGATGACCTTACATATGGCCTTGTAATAATGATACTTTCCATCAGGGAATGAGAAGCATCTGAATTATTTTGACATCCAGTGAAAGATGAAATGGCCTTGGATAAGTTGAGGTTGTTGAGTCTTCGTAACCCGATGTATCACTTGTTGTGTCTCTGTAATACCAAACATGGTATGTTTTATTTCCATTTCTGACATGTGATTCCTTCTGCAGGGAATTTAAAATCTTTTATTTTAATGTTATAATGCCATTTACTTCCATATTTTAGTTTCCTTATAAAACTTGTGGTATATACCAGTGGGCAAATACCTCTGCGGTCAGCATTTTAGTAACACTATTCCATAGCATGTCATATGAAAGGATCTACTCAGTAAAATAAGTTAATAGGGAAACTGAAAATAAAAAGTACCAATGTGAAACGAGCGTAGGAGAAAAATATTACTAGTCTAGCATACTACTGAACTTTTAATAATATGATATGAAGCATTGGTGGATGTATAGCTAAGGATTAGAGATGATCAAAGTGATTTGCTGTGACTCCAGTTCATTACAAATTTCCCATAATATTTGCATCCTGGCAAATCCATACATTTTGGAATCACTTCACCATGTGAGGCTGCGGCCCTACATTGCGGAAACGCAGCATTTTTTGTTGCAGATTTTGTTGCGTTTTTATGAGCCAAAGCCAACAATGGCTACAAAGGGAATGGGAAATACATAGGAAGTTCTTATACTTCTACCTTCTGCTCAATCCACACCTGGCTTTGGCTCAAAAAAACGCAGCAAAATCTGCAACAAAAAATGTTGCGTTTCCACAACGTGGGGCCGTAGCCTGAAGACATCATATCCCTCTTCCAACATCATTGCTTCTAATTCCTCAATCTTGTTGTTGAGCCTCCTGGTATTAATATACATGCACTTTAATTCTTTTACTTTATCACTATTCTGTATTTTCTTATTAACTATACTCTCCACTCCACCCCCCGGCTTAACCCCCTGTCACTGTCTGCATCTTTCCCCTCTATACCATTTCTGCCCACCTCCCCCCAGTCTCTAGTTAAATGAGTCCTCCAGCCCTCTAGCCATCTTCTCCCCTTCCCACTGAAGTATATTCCATCCCTATTGGATGGACTATACGAGAGTTGCGCATTTAGTTCCAGAATCTGGGCTTCCCAATGAGCAGTTCTCATGTATCAAGATGTGCACTGAATAACATGAGCATCAATGGAGTTCATTAATAGGGATATCTACAGCAATCTATATTCTAGGAGAACAATGTCAATGAGGAAAAAAATTACAGTTACTTTCTAAAGCCCCTTAATCTAAAGCCACTGAATTGAGAGTCACACTTAAGACCTTGCACACTTCAGACAATGCACACTCTCACACTCACTTAGCTTCTTCATGTAAATAGGGTTGTTGCCAAAAAGGCAGCTCTTTCAACTACAAGATTATGCTCTGGCAGCAAACCCAAGTTGGGGATTATAGGGGAAACCCAAGGCTCGTTTTCGGTCGTAGGCACCAGATTCCTCACTGAAAGCAGTGGAGATCTTCTAATGCCATTATATGTTACTTTACTGTGTGTTTCTTGGGGCCCAGTGGTGTGGGGTAGCCTGTCTCAAGGTTCCTGGTCTTAAAGGGGTTCTGGGTTTTAGCAATTTATAGCCTATCCTCAGGATAGGCCATAAATACTTGATTGGTGGGGGACTGAGAGCCAGCCCACAGACTGATCAGCTGTACAGAGCCACTTGCGGGCCAGAAGCAGTAAACTTTATCCCCTTTATAGCGGCCGGGCACCATCACTGAAACTCAGCGCTCACAAGTCATTGGGAGGTGAGCAGCAGTGACGGTCGCTATACAGGGGATGAAGCTTTCTGCTTCCCCCCTTGTATAGTTTACAGGACAGAAGCCAGACGCAGCTCTGTACAGCTTCCTAGAGTAAACTAAACTCACTCTGGCTAATGGGTTGCTAGGCTGCCAACTAACTCCTCCTACAATATAGAATCTACAGAGAAGATACCATTAAATCAATATGGCATTTTAACCCTTAAAGGCACAGTGCAAAGGCTAGAAAAATGCAAATCATTATAAAACACCATAAAACAGTAGAAAACACACTTTGCATTATTAGTCCCAGTAGTCTGCTTGTGGGATGCTACAATATCAAGAAAGTCTGTGGAAAAGCTACATATTGGGTCATCGGACATGGTATTGGGAGATTGAAGTAGATATCAGTGAGCAATGCTAGGAATGTGTTAAGTGGAAACAGATAAGGTGTTGAGCTGGCCTAGGGAATTCTTGCAACTTGAAAAGACGACAGCTTGCCCCTAGGTGTCGGAAACTGGTAGTGGTTGTTTCCTCCAAAGGGGACAATGCCAGGTATGAAATGGCTTGTCTGCAAATTTTTTTATCTATTTAACATGTGATGTCTTTATTTTTTCTTTAGGTCATCTCATTGTTTCCCCATAAACTCTGACGTAAGAGCCATGATTTGTTTCTGGCTACTCAGCAAGAAAACATTGCTTGCAGCAAAACGAAAGAGGAATTAACAAAAAAATGTAAAAACACATAGATTAGACATTTAAGATTCTCCTACAGAATAACCTACAGGAAGAAACGAAAACCTTTTAAAGGTTCCTTATATTATTGCAGGATACAGATAAAAATTAAGTGAGAGAAAACCCTTTCCACATTCATGACCAATGCATCTCATGAGTCTCAGTTTCACATTTTATTTTTACAGTTCCTATGCAGAACTATTCATCTCCATAGTAACAGACATCAAACTCTGTAGTCTGATCCTCCAGTCATATTGTCCACTGCCTATCACAGACATTTATTATAAGTAGTGAACAGATCAAATGGATTACAGACTATTATTTTAGGACTAGGGTATACAGAGTTTGTGCATAGTGTGTTACATTAGAGATATATAAGTCTTCATGAGAGCTGCAGACACAAAATAATAGCAATGTTGAATCAAATTACTGTTGCTTTATTTTACATTTCAGATTATTGGCTGTGAAGGTGACACAGACTTTCATGTATTTGTTCACATTGTCAGAACTTGTATTAGCCAAATCTGCTGTGGACTTCAACAATCACTAAAAGCAGAGAATAGTTTTTAAGATTTTTCCAATGCCCCTTTCATACGCACTGCCAATGGATAGTGCCAGGATTTAGATGTGGAATCGGCAGTTAATCCTGACAGAATCCACACAGTGTGCACAAGGACTAATAGCAGTTAAATTAAATCAAACACTACTATATGTTTGGTATCACAATGTTCTGTAAAAAAGGAAAGGAAACATGAGCCGCAGCCAAAAAGCACTGCGGAAAATCTGCAGCAGAAGCGCATTACGTTTTGTTCGCAGTGCTTTTCACAGAATTTCCGCAGAGTTTTCCTTTGCGGACTTTCTGCCCCTATTTTATCTATACAGAAAATTCCCACATTTCCATAGGTATAATTGACATGCTGCGACTTACAACAACTCGAGCGTTTTTGAAATCACAGCATTTCCGTTGCAGGTTTTTTTTTCTGCAATGTGTGGATGGGTATAGACAGAATCCAATCCACTTTGCAGGTACTGTGAAATGCCGTATTTTCGCAATATGGGGCTCCGGCCTATAAGAGGTTTATATGTTAAAAGGACTTTAACACCAACATTTTTTGTGTCAAAGTTCATTGCAGTTGAGAAAATCAACTTTTTATCCGTATGCAGATGAGCTGCTCGGTGCACCCAGGTCATGACTGCACCTGCTAGAGGCAGATTGACAGATCCCAATGTGCAGCGACTACAGACGAAAATGGGTCAACCAGCTGAAACGGCCATGCCCCATCTATTTGCACCAAACAGTTCATTTGGATATGGATTAAAAGTAGATGATCTTTGCATTAAGATTGCAGTTTGGAACAAGACAAGAATGTCCAGTAAGCCATTAGCTGCCCCTACAACAGCATATAAGTGGTTTAGAAGCAATATTAATGGTGACAGACTCCCTTTAAGTATAATTCATTATTAAAGGGGTTTTTCCATCGACTTAGCCATGTTTAGGTTTGTGCACAATTAACAGTTAAACATTTTTGAACATTTTCGATGACCATCATAGTGGTTACAGTCTGTTGTCTTGATCGACTAGTAGATACGACCATGAATACAGGTACTTTGTATGGTCACATAGAACTACAGATTCATCCAATCATGTTAATTATGTTAATTGTTGTAACCTTTGAACTGCTCTGATGCCATGTACAGCTGCTTCTTTAGTTTTTATCAACCTCTGTGTATATATATAAATATATATACCTCTGTTTTCACAATTTGTATGGCTTTAAAAAGGCACCAAATCAGTGTTGAAAGGCGTTACCTAATAAAAAACATAAATGATTGACTCCTACACCCCGCCTTCTGTGATCTGTATACTCCTCCGGAACGCTGACTGATCTCCTGACTTTTCTCCTCTCCTCTCCACTATAGTGATGACAGTAGTGCCATCACTTCCTGGCACAGGATCAGGCTGTAGACTACTTGATTCCTGCTCTTTCACAGCATTGTGCCTGTCTGTTGCACAATTGAATTGGGTGACCAAAACACCTTCACATTGGGTGACCATAACACCTTCGCATTGGGTGACCATAACACTTCCGCATTGGGTGACCATAACACCTTCAGGCCACATTTCACTCCCTGCTCTCCTATCCTTTAACTTAAACTTCTGCAGATAATCTGTACCATGGAGCGCCTTTTTGATATTTTATTTTGTATTTTTCTAGTGCTTTCTGTGGTCTGGCACTTGTCAGAAACCCAGCCACGATTGCCTTGTTGTGGCCGGGTTATGAAGCAGAGACATTACATGCATTAGGCGATAACCTGGCCACAATAAGGAAATCATGGCTGGGTTTCTGACAAATGCCAGACCATAGAAAGTTCCTGCATTCATGGTTATATCCACTGACAACTGTTCAAGACTACAGACTATCACCACTAAGATGGTTAGAGAAAATTTGTACAACTCTTCAAAATTTATTATTTTTATTTGCAAAATTTTTTTTACTTTTAATTGTTTAGAAATATGGGAATATCCCTTTACCTAAAATACTTATAACCAACCTTTTTAAGGGAAATAATCAGTGACAATATTTGTCTCTAAAGGGGGCCATACACATTAGACTAAGGTTGGTCAATATCTTTGATTTCTGTGGGACCAACCGACAATCATATGTATGTTATTTGGCTGGTATTTATTTGGCAGGGAAAACAAATCTTAAGGAATATAAATCACCATCATAGGTGTGTGGCAGCAGTTTAGCTCCCTCTCCCTTTTTGGAGCACATGCATGCTTGGCCAAATTAAGCATACACAGTATGTGAATGGAGAGTTTGGGAGTTTGGTCATGCATTTTATCAAAAATTTCTCATACCATGTAGGAGCTTATCCTTATGCTTCTTTGTGGAGATTTAGAGTCTGGAGAGGTTAGCAAAACATGCCCACAACATATAATGGCTTCATAATGGGGTAAAAGCAGGGCTTGCCTATATGTTATTTTAAAATCCAAAAATGTTTGGTAAGACAGGAAAAACAAAAAACCTGTTTGGCTGAGCACTAACTAACAGGTAAGGTTTCTGCTGTACCAGGTGTCTTTCTATCAGACACTGGATACACAGCCATATGAATTTTACTCACAGGCAGATTATAATGTCCCAGATTTTGTGGTCCGACTTTACAACCATGGGGAGTATCTACTATTCCATCTGTGCCAGAAAACTGGGTTAGTGGGCGTAGATGTGGTGACACCTTTTGCACCAAAGATGTTCCATGCTCTTTCTGCACCCTGCTACAAACTTTAAGGCTAAGGCACCACGTTGCAGATATGCAACAATTTTTCTTGCAGATTTTGCTGCGTTTTTTTGAGCCAAAGTCAGGAGTGGATTAAAATGGAATGGAAAATATAAAAGAAGCGCTTAGATGTATCCCTTCTTTTAAATTCACTCTTGACTTTGACTCAAAAAACCACAGCAAAATCTGCAACAAAAAATGCTGCGTTTCTGCCACGTGGGGCCTTAATCATTAAGGGAGAGCAGGGCAGGGATTAAGGCAGACTGGGGTGGGACCCCCCTCTGCTTGTTAAATTTACTATAACTGATGCCAGAAAAGTGGCGTGAGTTATACATGGAATCTACGCTAGTCCCTGACTGGTGTAGATTTCCATTGTGGTGCACGGGATCTCCCATTGCATGTAAGAATTATTAAGACATAAAAGCCTCTTGTGGCAATGGGGGAACTGATTTAGACTGATGTAGGAAATGCTGGTCTTAGGCTAGGGTTACATGGCGACATCTGTCGTGTGATTAAAATTTGCGACTTTAATGTGACGCAATGTTGCAGCAATGTCACACAATGCGATTTTGCTGTGACAGAAAAGATTTAAAAAAAAACAGCAAATGTAGTTGTGTGCGATTTCCAAAACCGTCACGTTTTAGGAAATCACATCCTGATAATTATACCTACGGAAGCAATGGCGGTTTCCCTATAGGTATAATGGAAGCAGAAAGTCTGCAGAGGAAACCTATCGCATGTGACATAATAGCTATCTATAGGAGTGGTGTCGCATGCAACATTGACATGTGACATAATGTCAGACAATGTTGGATTTTTGTGCGATTATCGCATTGCAGTCACAGGATGTCACGCACAACACCAAAGAATTGAATGACTTTTTTGGTCGCATGACTTTACTGCAATTTTAAGTTGTATGAAAAATGTCACTTTGTATCCCTAGACTTAAAGTGCAACTAAGCATTCAAACAACTATTGATGTTCTGGTAACATTTGTGTCATTAATAAATATTGTAATATACTTAAAAAAAAATAAAGAAAAAAATTCACACTGCGGTACTCACCCTTGTAATTTATTCCAACAACCTATTAAAATGTCTTCTCCGGGGAGATGAACAGAGAACAGTCATCATCAGATGGCTCTATTCCCCATAACAGCAACATCCAAATAATATATACACATCATCGGTAATAATGGCAAATATTGTACTATACTTTATTCATGGATTTTTGCTTTTTTCTGTAAAAACCTGCACTGAAATCCATGTGTTCCTTCTTGAAGAAGAATTTGAGGTGATCTTTGGCCCCGGGGTCCTCTCCACTTTCAAGACCTGTGCATTCCGAGACAGGCACTGCCCTGTGATGGTCTCTTTCTCCCATTGAATACAATGGGAGGCAAATTCAGGATGAAATTTGGAGCTGATTTTGAAGCTGCCTTGATTCTCTGGTTTCTCACTGGAGTATGGGCTTTAATAAAGTAGGGAAACTGAGTCTGTCACTGTAAACAATTATACTGTATCCTTACCATTATTACACATAGAGTAGAGATTCTGGAGTGTCATCTTTCACATGCCAGCCATCAAGATTGCTGTTCTATCTTTATTGTTTCCAGAGATATCATCAGTTAAATATACAGTCGGGATTGGGAGCAACTGCAAATAAATATCCCATTGTTGACTACGTTTTAACTGATCATATTTTTGGAAAAAATACTGCAAAAATTGGGACCTTGGTGTTGTATGAACAATGAGAATCTCATCTGTCATATGACACCAAAAGCAATGTTCTACATTTTTTACCGGTCTGGATATAACTGTTTAGAGTGATTCCCCCAGACACAGTTTCTCTGCTTTATTAGAGCCCGTACACCCGTACTCCAGTGAGAAGGCAGTCAGAGAAACAGGGCAAAGATTACAAAAAGGAAAGAAGTGGAATTCAGCATAGGATTTCACAGAAAGAAGCCAAAATTCCTACATAAAGTATATTACAATATTTATTATTTAATTATTTATATTGAAACAAATGTTGCCAGAAAATCAAAAGTTGCTGGAAAGTTTAGTTACATTTTAATAAATCCCCCCCCCTCCGTGTCTACTTCGTGTTATGCACTTGGAGAATATTCATCTGATCACCCAGGAGTTTAATCCTAATAGCAGAGACGGAGTGAGAACTGGGAACCCACCTTACTGTACCCCAAAACAACTCCATACTCTTTTCCAGCTTTTCCAAAAAGCCAGTTCTGAGAAATCTGAGCTTTCCACTGACATAACCCATTGTCTGGAACCTAAGGCTTTATTCAGACAACCTATGGACAAAACAGTTGTGAAAACGAGACATTTATCACGGCCGTTTTGCCTCTGAGGGGCACCCATTTTCACACATCCCTTATAAATATGAGTCTATTGAGAGATCCTTGAAAATGGCCAGAAATAGGACATAAACTATTTTTGATGATCCTTTAAAATGTACCATAAAAAATAGTCATGTGAATATCCCCATTCACATATATTGAATTTAACGCAGTCGTTTGATGGCCGTTAACATCACTGATGTGAATAGAGACTAAAGCTGGTTACACACATTAGATTTTCACTTGCTGGCCTATTTTGTCCATTTTGGATGACAAATGGGTATGGCCTATTGCAGACTTTAATCTTCCATAAGCAGATGGGTCACGCTGGATATTTTTGATCAACCATTGGCCGAAAACATCCTTGTTTGGCAGGATTGGCCACCATCAGTCAACTTGCCCAGACTCACTGCGCACAGTTTAGCTGTGAATGTTGATGGTTGTCTTGTACAAATGTTCACAGCCAACCAAAATCACGTGAATGACCAAAATGTAATGCGTATGGCCAACACTAGACAAATAAGACAGAAATCTAGGGGAAATATTTTATCCCTCACTGAATTTCCTTGTCATTGTCTCAGAGAGGACACAAAAAGATGGCGAGCTCAATTTTAATAAATGTTTTGTACATATGCTGGGGGAGAATCTGACACATTGCTCACATGGTGTGCCAGGATTAATGTTTGATAAATGTTTTGTGTGTGTATTGTGGGAGAGGCTGGCATATTGGTCATATGGTATGCCAGTATTAATACATTTTTCCTTATGTTTTCATTTTTATATTCCAATATAAAAAAAAATTCAAAACAACACATAAAATAAACCGCATGTATGTGGACCAAATTGTACCGCAAAGAGCCATAAAATTATATCCCTTCTAAAAAATAAAAAACTGAAAAGTGGGGCGTGCAATATTATTCGGCCCCTTTACTTTCAGTGCAGCAAACTCACTCCAGAAGTTCAGTGAGGATCTCTGAATGATCCAATGTTGTCCTAAATGACTGATGATGATAAATATAATCCACCTGTGTGTAATCAAGTCTCCGTATAAATGCACCTGCTCTGTGATACTCTCAGGGTTCTGTTTAAAGCGCAGAGAGCATCATGAAGACCAAGGAACACACCAGGCAGGTCCGTGATGCTGTTGTGGAGAAGTTTAAAGCCGGATTTAGATACAAAAAGATTTCCCAAACTTTAAACATCCCAAGGAGCACTGTGCAAGCGATCATAAATGGAAGGAGTATCAGACCACTGCAAATCTACCAAGACCCGGCCGTCCCTCTAAACTTTCATCTCAAAAAAGTAGAAGACTGATCAGAGATGCAGCCAAGAGGCCCATGATCACTCTGGATGAACTGTAGAGATCTACAGCTGAGGTGGGAGAGTCTGTCCATAGGACAACAATCAGTCATACACTGCACAAATCTGGCCTTTATGGAAGATTTAAGATATCCATAAAAAGACTTGTTTAAAGTTTGCCACAAGCCACCTGGGAGACACACCAAACATGTGGAAGAAGGTGCTCTGGTCAGATGAAACCAAAATCGAACTTTTTGGCCACAATGCAAAACCATATGTTTGGCATAAAAGCAACACAGCTCATCACCCGGAACACACCATCCCCACTGTCACACATGGTGGCGGCAGCATCATGGTTTGGGCCTGCTTTTCTTCAGCAGGGACAGGGAAGATGGTTAAAATTGATGGCAAGATGGATGGAGCCAAATACAGGACCATTCTGGAAGAAAACCTGTTGGAGTCTGCAAAAGACCTGAGACTGGGATGGAGATTTATCTTCCAACAAGACAATGATCCCAAACATAAAGCAAAATCTACAATGGAATGGTTCACAAATAAACGTATCCAGGTGTTAGAATGGCCAAGTCAAAGTCCAGACCAGAATCCAATCGAGAATCTGTGGAAAGAGCTGAAAACTGCTGTTCACAAACGCTCTCCATCCAACCTCACTGAACTCCAGCTGTTTTCCAAGGAAGAATGGGTAAGAATTTCAGTCTCTCGATGTGCAAAACTGATAGAGACAAACCCCAAGCGACTTGCATCTGTAATCGCAGCAAAAGGTGGCGCTACAAAGTATTAACTTAAGGGGGCCGAATAATTTGACATGCTCCACTTTTCAGTTTTTTATTTTTTACAAAAGTTTAAAATATCCAATAAATTTTGTTCCACTTCACGATTGTGTCCCACTTGTTGTTGATTCTTCACCAAAAAATTTAAATGTTATATCCTTATGTTGAAAAGTTCAAGGGGGCCGAATACTTTCGCAAGGCACTGTATATACATCCTTCCAGGATGTAGCCAGCAGGGGGCTGGCTGTTACTACCCCTCAATCATTGGATCGCTGTATTGGGGAATGAATATACAGTAGAGGTGAAGAGCGGCAGGTACTGCTAGTGGAATAGTCCGAACATAACCTGTGAATAAATGCACATGGCAACATTGATGGACTACAAGACCCTGCACAACCTGTGAATAAACACGCACTGCAACATAAAGGTACTATAAGTCCCAGCATAGCCTGGGTGTGAATAAATGCATACTGCAAAACTGAGGTACTACACGTCCCAGCTTAGCAAAGTAGTGAATAAATACACATTGCAATGTTGATGCACTATAAGTTCCAGCACAGTCTAGATGTGAATAAATGCACACTACAAGACTAAGGTGCAGTACTACAAGTCCCATTACAATTTGTTAAATGCACAGTTGAAGTAGGGTTCACCTGCCCAGTGCCCTGGGGCTGATATGAGGACTGGACCCTCGGCAGAATTCTTTAACTTGACAGAGCTTAACTTGGGCTCTCTCTCATACTTCCCCTGTCGCACTGCATCTTGGAGACAAGGAGTCATACCTTACGCTATATATCTGGCATAAAAAAGTTGCAAACCTTGAATTTGCAATTTTTAAATGCTAGTCGTGACAACAATTGATGCAAATAGTGTTTTCGCGTCTCCCATGACACTTTCAAGGAGTTGCGGTAGATTTAGTATCATTTACGATAATTTACTGGTGCAAATGATCACTGGAATCTACAACAAGCTGGTGTAAATTTCAGCATAGGCACACGGCCTGGCATAAGGACCGCCGCATACGCCTCCTCATAAATCAAGTATTTTTTCTACTGAAGACTGGCATTCAATACGCCAGTTTTCATGAATATGCCCCTTTAAAGATTGTGGGGAACAGCTACAGAGCAAGCCTGCAATCCAATAGGGCATATGCAGCAGGAAGCCACTTTGGGGATGGAGACATCGGCATTGTTCATTTGGCCATGGAAAAATGCTGGCCCCAAAGGGTAAATATGGATCCACTAAAAGCTTTGGCAAAGCAAACTACAAGACTAAAGAAGGTTGTCCCATGTAGCATTATAACTTTATATATTTTGCATACTAATAGGGAGGTGTCATGGTGTGGATTAGAATGGCCCATCAGAGGACAAGGACATGAATAACCAAAATCACTGATTCAATTTTTTTTCATTTTCCAGTATTATATGGAGTTACAGTATGTATGAGTTAGTCAAAATCTTAGGTTAAGGGTATCGGCTTACTCTTTATCTCAGATAGTCACTGCAACACTTTCACTATCTGCGGTATTACTCATGATGTTCTTATCATTACATTAGTCATTTAGACGGATCAGGGTTATGAATATATTATCCTGTGTTGTTAAGGCTGCAAATTGTTAAAGTCATTGACCAGAACACCAACAAACTATGAATATTTTTCTAGTTTAACCTCTTTGCTACTATGACATAATAGAATGATGTGGCAAGTGTCAGATAAAGACCCCATGCCATTGTATTACATCATGAACATGGCACCAGCTCAGGGGTTGAGTTGATTTAATGACAATAGTTATTTGTCTCTCCTATCTCCTGCACACTCCTCCCCCCTTCCCCTCCCCATAGACTTCTGTTGTAAACTGAGATTCAATGCAATGGCCCAGGCACATTTTGTACATGAATATTGGAGAAGAAACCTTTAATAATAGATCCTGATAAAAAGGGTCTGTTATCAACACCTCTGGTGCTCTACAATATACACAAATAGTGATGAAATTGGTAGGAATATAGTATGGAAGGTGTATCAGGTGTTGATATCCTGTGAATTGGGTAAGGGAAATCAGGAATAATACTTGACCTGATAATCTGTAAACCGTGTATAAGATCCCAAATTCTCCGGACTTATGTTATGTGACAATGTATCAGAGAGTTCCCAGTAACTGGGATAGAAGTGCTACAAAAAGATTTATCTATTGCAGTCACTATTATCTCTATATTAAGCCACCCAAAGTGCCCGGCTTAGAGGATGCCACATAGACAACTGTAAAACACCCCCCTACACACCCTTTTAGATGAACAACACTCAATAAAATGGGCCATAAACAGAGTGTAAGTGAAGCCTTTAGTGGTATCCACTAGATCTCAAGGGAGGAAGCCCAAAAAGAACCACTCGGGCCACCTTTATTCAAATTTGTCACAAGAGTATGTGTATAGGGGTAATCCATTTCAATAATAGAGGAATCCCCTGTATTCACAGATAGCCTATCTCTAGCATCTCATTGCGTTTCCCCCTGAAAGAAAGGTCAGGGTTCCTCAGGTGGCAATAAGAAAATGGGGTATCCCGATACAAGAAGGGCTCTGTACAAGCTGAAGCCCCAAAGCAATTGTTATGGTTTTAATGCAAGGCTGCACAAAAGAGACAGCAGCAGTTGACTGATAACAGTGAGCAGTAGTGGCAGCTATTTAAAACAAGCACAGTTCTGTGAGCCAAGACAGACCTCCAGACACCTTCATCACAGCCTGCTGTGAGGTCGGATGGACTTTCTCTGAATCTAGGAATCTGAATTGTCACCAAACAGAAGGATGTACCGATAATAAATGCACTGCTGGCTGGAACCAAAATAAAACCCACCATAAACTTACACAATGAATTTGAGGCAGAAGACAAGTCATACAGGCACAGGTCAGGACCAGGAGAGGACGTCAGAGGCAAAATCAGAAAACAAATGCGAAATCCGGAAACAGGCCAAGGGTCAAAAATCCAAACGGGCACGTCACAAGCAGAATCAGTAGACATAAGAGAGTCCGAAAACAAGCCAAGGGGTCAGTAGGGAGCAAATGAATACAACAGGAAACAGAGCCAAACTAGGGAGTGAACAACAATTAGTCGGCACCTATGTCAGGAGAGCAAAAAAAAAAAGGGTCTTGTATAGGCATCCTCAGCTGCCAATTGGACAAACCCAGGGAATTTCAGAGCTACAGAAGCTTCCTCAGGTTGATACGGCAACCTCAAAAATTAAAGGTGTAGCAGCAGAACTACCACTCCTGACAGCGATGTTACCATGGGGAAGTCCTTATTATAGATGATCAATAAGGAGCCATATAGATCTGGTAGATAAATATCCCCTAATTGAAGTGAAAACTGCGCCGTTTCCCGGGTCCTGGTGATGGAAGCCGGTACAAATGTTAAGTTGGAACAGTCCATTTTTACCAGGATCTATTAGGAAAGGTTATGTTCTATTATTGTTTATCTTCTCCAATATTCCTATGTGATTTTTTTGAGAAGGGTTGGAATATTTTCACAGTGATTCACCCCAGGCACATTCTGTCTGATATTGTATTCTTTACTAACCTATGTTAGAAGTTTAATCGGTAAGAATTTGCACAGGAAACAATGTTTTTTTTCTGTGGAATTTCCCTTTCTGTTAGAATTGACTAGCAATCTTATCCTGGTAAACATGTTACTATATTTAAAGACAGGACATCAAAACTTGACAAGATGAAAGCAGAAGTGACACATGTTAAACCTCTATATTACACCTCCACTTACCATAATGTTCCAAATACCAGACAAAAGTCACATTAGATGGTAAAGTATTTTTATGTCTGGATTAATAAGATCTAGGAAAATGTGTACACTTTTTACATAATTTTTAACCTTGACCTTTTAAAGGGATTACTATTTGAGGTATAGTAGTCTGAATTGTTTTCATAAAGGGGAAATTTCTAACACCCATGAGGTATGAAAGAGGATTTCAGCTTCTGTTGAAATTCTAAAAAATAGTATAGAATAGAATAGTATTAGCATAATAGTAACCTCCGAGGCTATCGATAACATCAAGCAAAACCAATATAAACTTGTCTAAACCTACGGTATTCTCATCCCCTCTGTCAGACATAGACTGTTAAAGGGCCTCTACCAATTTGGAAATGGTAACCTTAAAGAATCCTGCAACTTAGACAAAAGGGGGTGAAAGGAGAGATTCCCTCTTCTCTAACCATTTAAAATATCATGATCGCTATTGATCACAGTATCCAAGGGTAAATCTGCTGGATTTGGAGCTATGTACAAATGCATCTCAAAAAATTAGAATATAATCAAAAAGTTATTTTTTTTTAGTAATTCAATTTAAAAAGTGAAACCCATATATTATATTGAGTCATTACAAACATATTGAACTTTTTCAAGTGTTTATTTCTGTTAATGTTGATGATTATGGCTTACAGCCAAGGAAAACCCAAAAGTCATTATCTCAGAAAATTAGAATATTATATTAGACCAACTATAAAAAAAAATTATTTAACACAGAAATGTTGGCCAAATGAAAAGTATGTACAGTAAATGCACTCAATACTTGGTTGAGGCTTCTTTTGCATGAATGACTGCATCAATGCGGCGTGGCATGGAGGGATCAGCCTGTGGCACTGCAGAGGTGTTATGGAAGCCCAGGTTGCTTTGATAGCCGCCTTCGGCTCGTCTGCATTGTTGGGTCTGGTGTCTCTCATCTTCTTCTTGATAATACCCCATAGATTCTCTATGGGGTTAAGGTCAGGTGAGTTTGCTGGCCAATCAAGCACAGTGATACTGTGGTTATTAAACCAGGTATTGGTACTTTTGGCAGTGTGGACAGGTGCCAAGTCCTGTTGGAAAATGAAAATTCCATCTCCAAAAACCTTGTTGGCAGAGGGAAGCATGAAGTGCTCTAGAATTTCCTGGTAGACGGCTGCATTGACTTTGGTCTTGATAAAACACAGTGGACCTACACCAGCAGATGACATGGCTCCCCAAACCATCACTGATTGTGGAAACTTCACACTAGACCTCAAGCAGCTTGGATTGTCTCTGGGACCTTGATTTCCAAATGAAATGCAAAATTTACTTTCATCTGAAAACAACACCTTTGACCACGGAGCAACAGTCCAGTTCTTTTTCTCATTGGCCCAGGTAAGACGCTTCTGGCGTTGTCTATTGGTCATGAGTGTATTGACACATGGAATGTGACACTTGTAGCCCATGTCCTAGATACGTCTGTGTGTGGTGACTCTTGAAGCACTGACTCCAGCACCAGTCCACTCCTTGTGAATCTCCCCCAAATTTTTGAATGGCCTTTTCTTAACAATCCTATCAAGGCTGCGGTTATCCCGGTTGCTTGTGTACCTTTTTCTACCACACTTTTTCCTTCCACTCAACTTTCCATTAATATGCTTTTATACAACACTCTGTGAACAGCCATCTTCTTTAGCAATGACCTTTTGTGGCTTACCCTCCTTGTGGAGTATGTCAATGACTGCCTTCTGGACATCTGTCAAGTCAGCAGTCTTCCCCATGATTGTGTCGCCTACTGAACCAGACTAAGGGACCTTTTTAAGTGCTTAGGAAGCCTTTGCAGCTGTTTTGGGTTAATTATTCTAATTTTCTGAAATAATGACTTTTGGGTTTTCCTTGGCTGTAAGTCATAATCATCAACATTAACACAAATAAACACTTGAAAAAGTTCACTCTATTTGTAATGACTCAATATAATATATGTGTTTCACTTTTTAAATTGAATTACTAAAAAAAATAACTTTTTGATTATATTCTAATTTATTGAGATGCACTTGGCATTGTGGGTGATCCCGTGTTCCCAGAGTTCCTTGCCCCATGTCCTAACATGCAGCAGTCATTTTATGAAAAAATGTGATTTGTTACCTTGAAGCATGAGGAAATCCGGATTTGATGCAAATCGAATATTTACTGAAATTCGGAACAAATTCCACTTCGTCAGCTTTGATTCGCTCATCTCTAGTCATGACGCCTTGACCCAGAGACCTCCAGGTGATCCCAGAGTAAAATCTGAGGAGACTCCAGAGTATATTAAAAGCATTAATTCAGCCTAAAATGAACCGGAGGGTCAAACCTCACAAATATTCATCAAACAAATCTCATGAGGTTCGCCCACTGGCAATTGCATACCTTATATACATTACATGCATTTTTTTAGCTCTCACTCTCAAGTTTCCCCAAGCAAGTGGGTAGATACTAGCGGCTATGCTGTCTTCCATATGCTGCACACAGAAATTAGAGGACAATTTCCACATCTAAGGATAGGTTCATATCTGCGCATGGGTCTCTGTCCGATGGGGGACCTGAATGACGGAGAGCCGGACCGGTAATACAGCAATTACCCATGGACTCTGGCAGTCCCCATAGACTATAATGGGGTATTTCCAAGCCTTTTCAGACTTGGGCAACCCTGGAAAAAAATTCCTCCAGGCACCCCTATCAAATAATGTTTAGCAAAAGAAAAAAAAACCTGCATTTTTGTTGTGTTTTTTTAGCACAGTTTCTAAATTTACAGCTGGAACATAACCTTGTTTCACATGTAAATTTAGAAAACCTCACCAAAAACCACATCAAAAGTTCATGCATTTTTTTTTCTGATGCAGTTTAAATACAATTGTAACTGCATCACAACTGCACTGTGTGGAAGTACTCTTAAAACTACACCATCCTATACTTCTCATACAGCACATATTAAAATCCACCTTTTACCATCACCAGGCTCCCTTTGGTGGCCCCCACATAGTATCATGCTCCTCAGTGGCTCAACACATAGTATATAGTTCCCTAATGACCCAGCACAGTATAATTCTACCTAGTGCCCCCCAGGCACCTAATAGTGCACCTAAGTGGCCCCAGATAAGTACTAATGCTCCCCAGTGGTCCCCAGCTCTGCCGCTCTTGTCTGCAGCTCGATGCAGCAGGTCTTCACCAGACATCACTAGCAGATGCCTGAGTGGTAGAGACTAGAGCCTAAAGCTAAAGTCTTCCTGCTCCACCATTCTATTCAACTGTATTAGCATCCTAAGGATGTGATGTAGCTGAAAGAGGACATGCGGCCATTTTCCCTCCAGGTTGTCATGGCACCCCTGGTGGGTCTCCATGATTTTCAGTATTTTAGGCAACTTTATCTCAATCTGTTCTGGGCACATGTGTGTTAAAAGGACATACTTTTAGCCCCCATTTGGTTATTGAATTCTATGAGTAGATGTATATGATGGTAATACACTGTACATTGAATATTCACTCAGTGCCAGCCTTTGGGGTGAGCAACCTGTTGCAACTGCACAGGGCACATCAACTCTTCCAAATTCAGGGGGAGATGTTGCAGTCTTTAGAAAGGATTCAGGATGTTTCTGCAGAACAATACTGCCTCTTCCCCGCAGAAGGCTACTACCTTACCTACTCCTCGGCACCATAATCTCTCCAAACTTGAAGCATAGAACAGCAGCTCATACCTGTTGCCCTACAGCCTCGGTGCTACATATGAGAAGAGGGATGTCTGTCTGCTTACAAAACACAGGAGCACTGAAAGCCAAGGGTGCAAGCTGTTGACATCTCCTGCTACAAGTAGAAAGGTAATACTGTGGGTGGAAGGTAATACTGTGGGTGGGGGGCATAGTTAATGGGGGGGGTGATGCTCGGGAGGAAAATTTATACTGGAGAAGTTGGAGAGATGATACTGGGGAGAGTGATTCAACTGTGCGGGGTTGATAATATTGTTGCGGATGTGTTATACTTGGGGGAGTTATAGGGAACCTGACAAGTGATTTTTCCACCATAAACTGACCCCATCATCATGGATCAAGGAGTTAACTTTACATTGCTACCCTTTGTAATCCTTCTGTTGCAGCAAAGTGACATAGTCTCAGTGCATGAGGAGAAGGTTTAGCCTACTCACGCTGTCCGCTTGCTTTCACTGCTCCTGAACATGGTTAAAATCTCCGGGACAGATGATATGAGTAGTATGAAGTTGCTCCCCACCCCCTGACAAGTTCCCTTTAAGACTAGAGGGAAATATGAAAAGTTGATCCAGGTTTTTATATTAATTGCCGGACTTGGTGTCGGGAAGGAATTTTTTTCCCCTGACATGGGGTAATTGGCATAAGCCTTATGGGATTTTTTGTCTTCTTCTGGATCAGTACTGTAGGGTTGCAGGCTGGACTTGATGGACCTGTGTCTTCATCCAACTTCATCTACTATCTACTTTATAACTATGTAAGTATGGGACTGTAAAGAATGAGATGATACTCAGGAAAAATAAAGCCTAACATTTGTGCTGCAGACAGAGTACGGGCAGGAGAGTTAATACCTGCAGCAGAGAGAAATGTTGACACCAGGAAAGCAAGGGAGATTATATCCGGGGAGTGAGTGAGATGATCCCAGGAGAGTTAAATATAATTTTTCTTTCTATATTTTCCATGCAGGTGGCACCAAAATGATCATGGACAGAGCTCCATCTAAACAAAGCCCAGCCCTATATTCATCTCTACAGTCATGGCCAAAAGTTTTGAGAATGATACAAATATTAATTTTTACAAAGTCTACTGCTTCAGTTTTTCTAATGGCAATTTGCATATACTCCAGAATGTTATAAAGAGTGATCAGCTTAACAGCAATTACTTGCAAAGTCAATATTTGCCTAGAAAATGAACTTTATCCCCCAAAACACATTTCAACATCATTGCAGCCCTGCCTTAAAAGGACCACCTAACATCGTTTCAGTGATTGCTCCATTAACACAGGTGTGGGTGTTGATGAGGACAGGGCTGGAGATCAATCTGTCATGATTAAGTAAGAATGACACCACTGGACACTTTAAAAGGAGGCTGGTGCTTGCCATCATTGTTTCTCTTCTGTTAACCATGGTTATCTCTAAAGAAACACGTGCAGTCATCATTGCACTGCACAAAAATGGCCTAACTGGGAAGAGTATTGCAGCTAGAAAGATTGCACCTCAGTCAACAATCTATCGCATCATCAAGAACTTTAAGGAGAGAGGTTCCATTGGTGCCAAAAAGGCTCCAGGGCGCCCAAGAAAGACCAGCAAGTGGCAGGACCGTCTCTTAAAAGTGTTTCAGCTGCGGGATCGGGCTACCAGCAGTGCAGAGCTTGCTGAGGAATGGCAGCAGGCAGGTGTGAGTGCATCTGCACGCACTGTGAGGCGGAGACTCTTGGAGCAAGGCCTGGTCTCAAGGAGGGCAGCAAAGAAGCCACTTCTCTCCAGAAAAAACATCAGGGACAGACTGATATTCTGCAAAAGGTACAGGGAGTGGACTGCTGAGGACTGGGGTAAAGTCATTTTCTCTGATGAATCCCCTTTTCGATTGTTTGGAACATCTGGAAAACAGCTTATTCGGAGAAGAAGAGGTGAGCGCTACCACCAGTCTTGTCTCATGCCAACTGTAAAGCATCCTGAAACCATTCATGTGTGGGGTTGCTTCTCAGCCAAGGGAATCGGCTCTCTCACAGTCTTGCCTAAAAACACAGCCATGAATAAAGAATGGTACCAGAATGTCCTCCAAGAGCAACTTCTCCCAACCGTCCAAGAGCAGTTTGGCGCTCAACAATGCCTTTTCCAGCATGATGGAGCACCTTGCCATAAAGCAAAGGTGATAACTAAATGGCTGAGGGAACAAAACATAGAGATTTTGGGTCCATGGCCTGGAAACTCCCCAGATCTTAATCCCATTGAGAACTTGTGGTCAATCATCAAGAGACGGGTGGACAAACAAAAACCAACAAATTCAGACAAAATTAAAGCATTGATTCTGCAAGAATGGACTGCTATCAGTCAGGATTTGGTCCAGAAGTTGATTGAGAGCATGCCAGGGAGAATTGCAGAGGTCCTGAAGAAGAAGGGTCAACACTGCAAATATTGACTTGCTGCATTAACTCATTCTAACTGTCAATATAAGCTTCTGTTACTCATAATATGAATGCAATTATATTTCTGTATGTGATAAAAACATCTGACAAACACACATAAAAGCTAGAGGGCAGCAGATCATGTGAAAATATAATATTTGTGTCATTCTCAAAACTTTTGGCCATGACTGTATACATAGTGTGTACCTAGTATAATAGTAACTGTTTTACAACTAGTACAGTAGTATAAATGTTAACACCGTATGAATACTTTAAGATGGAACCTGTCATAATGAAGAAGGATGTTTGTAGCGGTCTATTGTAAACTGGCTCTTTAATATCCATTATAGAAGAGTCAATTTATTTGTGAAAGAACTGAAGTGTAGAAGACATATAAGGTATAAGATTGGGGTTTGAGTCATTTATATCCACTGTTGAATATATTACATTTATTCCATATACAAATGTAATCCATGAAGCAGAACAACCTGAGAATATGATTCGGCTTTTACAATTGATGGCCAAAACTCCTCTGTATCCAGTTCATTAAAAAATGACAAACATTATTAATATAATTTAGAAATGCTGCAAGACACAAGACAGCAAGAGACATGAGGGGGCTGTCCTGTGCAGCTCATGGTCTAAGTCGTCCTTTATTTTCACATTTGTTTATAACTTATTGTTAAATCTTCACAAATTTCAATAATTATAGATTATAATAATCTGGTGTAACTTGTTAGAGGGGTTTTCCAGGGCTAAAAATATTGATGACCTATTCTAATGAATGGAGAAGGAAGCAGACAGCTCTGTTCTCTGTGTAGTGGCCAGACCAGGTACTGCAGATCAGCTTCTATTCATTTGAATGAAAGCTAAGCTGCAGTGACTCACTTCCACCACTAGATAGACACCAGCACTGTCTGCTTCCTGCTCCATTCTCTGTGTATTAGCTACCGAGAACCGCTAATCTATGGGGGTGTTGGTTGTCAGACCCCCACAGATCTGATATGAGTGCCCCACCTTAAGAATAGGTCATCAATATTTTTAGCCTGAAAAACCCTTTAATGGACTTATTTCAGTTTTGATCATATAAGTCTGGAAGGGTGCACCTAGGGCTATTGCTCTCTTCATGTCTGATCCTTAAAAAGTTTTGTTTTTTTCTTTTTGGGGGGATAATCACCCTATTTTTCTTGCACTTACATCTGCCGCTCACTTGCAGGGGGGCAAGCAGATAATGTTTAAGCCAGACACTAGTTTATTGGGCTCTATGCTGGGTCAAGAGGGATAACTAGTTTGCATATTTTTTCTGCCCAGCTATCAGCATCTTATCACAAGCATAGCAAATTTGCTCTGATAAACATACCCCAATCTGTCCAGTGTAGAGACCCTGAGCTTGTGAGTAGATTCAGGGAGCTGTGCATGGAACAGAGAAAAGATATGCATCTTAGCATGGAGCTGAGAGATGTCTGTGAAAAAATAATGATTGTGAAGAACCTGTGAACAGGAACCACCCACCTACTTATTGAGTTTCATCTTACTTCCTCTGCTGCTACAGACAGAATTTACTTAGTAACAAGCAATGGGCAGCACAATTGAAAGATGGGAGCCCACAAGTGGCAAAATACAGTTTGCCTATATTAATTCCCTTTCCTGGGTCCAAATCAGTGGCTTAAGTACTAGGGTAGCAGCAGTAGCGGCTGTCACAGGGCCCTGGCCCTTAGGGAGCCCGGCGGGCCCTATTTACTTATCTATCCCTGCTCCTGCTCATGGCTGCCTTCGCTTCCCCTTCTGCGTTCCATATCATGTCGCTGAGGTCCCTTGGAGGGCAGAAGGGGAAGAGAATGCAGCTGTGAGCAGGAGCGGGGATCGGTAAGTGAGGCCACAGGCCCACGAACCCCAACAAATACTACTATTATTATACTCTGGGGTCTTTTAAGACCCCAGAGTATAATGATCGGAGGCCCAGGGGAGGTGACAAACATAATAACCAGTGTTACTGACCTCTCCTGCGATCCTGTGTGACTCCCAACAGTCTTCAGGCCTCTTTGTTGATGTCCCAGACATCATGTGGGCCAGGCCAGCGTCATTATTCGTCGTGATGCTGGCCTGGCCCACATGACGTCTGTGCAACATTGAAGAGGGTTGAAAGCAGCAGGGAGTGTGCCGGAGCCCAGGATAGGTAAGTAACCGTGGTTTGTATGTTTGTCACCACCCCTGGGTCTCCGATTATTATACTCTGGGGTTTGAAAAGACCCCAGAGTATAATAATAGTTCTTGGTGGCATAATACTGCGTGCAGGGGCCACTATGGGCCATAATACCATGTGCAGGGGCCACTGTGGGCCATAATACCATGTGCAGGGGCCACTGTGGGCCATTATACCATGTGGAGGGGTCACTGTGGGCCATAATACCGTGTGCAGGGGCCACTGGGGGACATTATACTGTGTGCAGGGGCCACTGTGGAACATTATACCGTGTGCAGGGGCCAGTATGGGCCATAATACCATGCGCAGGGGCCATTGTGGGCCATAATACTGTGTGCAGGGGCCACTGTGGACCATTATATCGTGTGGAGGGGAAACTGTGGACCATAATACTGTGTGCAGGGGCCACTGGGGGGCATTATACCGTGTGCAGGGGCCACTGTGGAACATTATACTGTGTGCAGGGGCCACTATGGGCCATAATACTGTGTGCAGGGACCCCTGTGGACCATAATACCATGTGCAGGGGCCACTGTGGAACATTATACTGTGTGTAGGGGCCACTATGGGCCATAATACTGTGTGCAGGGACCACTGTGGGCCATAATACAGTGTGCAGAGGCCACTATGTGCCATAATACCGTGTGCAGGGGCCACTGTGGGACATTATACTGTGTGGAGGGGCCGCTGTGGGACATTATAGTGTGTGTAAATGGGACGTTATACTGTGTGGGGGCCAGGGAAGAGAGTGCTAAGCCGCGAAGGGGACCCAAGTCAAAAGTTTACTGGGAGGCCCAGTCTTTGCTAGTTATGCCCCTGGTTCTAGTACTCAGTTATCCTTAGGACTAACAGTAAGGTTAAATTATGTAACAACTGGACAATCCCATAAGGCAGAAATATGAAGCACAACACTAGCAGGTAACTAGAATGCAAGCGAATAAGAATAAATGAATGAAACAGGATGGCAATGATATTAAGTGATGGTGATGATAGACAGACAGTAGAACAAAAGAATACTGGAGATGGGATGGTGAACAGATGATAAAACAGGCAATAACTACCCTTGACTCTAACAACAAAAACAACTGATCTTCACTGTCCCTATATGAAACCATAATAAGTAATACTGACCCTAACATGAACAATAAAAGGGAAGGGGGTAAAAAAAAAGGGGATCATATACTCTGTGGGGGCCATAAAAAGGGGTCAAAGGGGTCACTTACTGTGTGTGTGTGTGGGGGGGAAGGGGTCATATATTGTGGGGGCCATAAGAAAGGGGTTATCTACTGTGGGGGTAGCATAAAAAATGGGGTCATATACTGTGGGGGGACAAAAAAGGGAGTCATATACCATGTGGGGGGATAAAAAAGGGTCCATATACTGTGTGGGGGCTAAGAAAAGGAGGTCAGAAATTGACCAGAAAAAGGCGGCCATATACCGTATGATGGGCCAGAAAAAGAGGCTCATATATCGTGTGATGGGCCAGAAATACATATAATACAAATACATACACTGGGTATGGAAAGTATTCAGACCCCTTTAAATTTTTAACTCTTTGTTTCATTGCAGCCATTTGCTAAAAGCAAAAAAGTTCATTTTATTTCTCATTAATGTACACTCAGCACCCCATCATATCTGCAGAAATGTTGGATATTTCTAAATGTGACACGGCACCCGAGTTAAGCTAGGTTTTTTTTTTACAAATTTTGACACACCGAGGTTAGCCATCAGTGCTATAGGCCATTGTATCTTCACTGCTACATCTGTAGGAACAGATCTAAACAGATAGATATATAAATAGATAACTTCATATGAGAGACACTGATAGACATGAAATAGAGAGAAAATATATAATAAAAGAATAGCAGCACAGTGCAATACTTCATATAGGGGGGGCATTTCTTGTAACCTTGACTATAAATCCCAAGTAGTACTCTAATAGAACAGGCAGCACTTCAAATGTTCAACAAACACATGTTATTCACCCTTAGCTGCAACGTGTCAGCTTGATCAAAGCTCTGCTGAGGTGAATTGTCACTGCTATATTTGAATAATAATAATACATTTTATTTCTATAGCGCCAACATATTCCTCAGCACTGTACAATTTGTAGGGTTCAAGTACAGACAAAAAGATACATTACAGAGTGATAGTCAATTCACACACTGGGACTAAGGGCCCTGCTCACAAGAGCTTACAATCTATGAGGTAGAGGGGGTGACACAAGAGGTAGCAGGGGCGGCATCAGATGTAGCATTGCTTATACAGTGGTCCAGACATTTTTGTCATAGAAGTTACTTTCGTTGCACATAATAAAGCTGTATGAGCCGTATCCTTTAACGTGCAGATGGAGCCTGGACATATAAAGTTACAGTCCGATACGGCATCATATTCTGTGGGGTAATGCGGGAGCGTGAACAGAGGAGGGTACGTTTTAGGGATTCCAACTACAGAAGGGTTTACATTAGGAATTGTGATAGGCCTGTCTGGAAAGATATGTCTTTAATTTGCGCTTGAAGCTGTAGAAATTGGGAGTTAATCTGACTGTCTGGGATAGAGCATTCCAGAGAAGTGGTGCAACTCGGGAGAAGTCATCTTGTATACGGGAGTGGGAGGTTCTGATGACAGAGGATGTTAGTCTTAGGTCATTGAGTCAACAGAGAGCACAGGTTGGGTGATAGAAATGAGGGAGGAAATGTAGGGAGGTGCAGTACTATGGAGAGCCTTGTAGATGAGTGGTTATGTTTTACACTTGAACATTTGGAGAGCTGCCTATTCTCTTACTAAATAGATAGACAGATACAGAAGATAGAAAGACAAATATGAAAGAGATACAGGTGCATCTCAATAAATTAGAATATTTTTGAAACGTTCATTCATTTCAGTAATTCAGTAATACAATCCATAATCAGCGTCTTCCATGATTGTGTGTCCTACTGAACCAGACTGAGGGACCATTTAAAGGCTTAGGAAACCTTGGCAGGTGTCACTGAATTTACAATACTGAACTTTTTTACAATATTCTAATTTTCTTAGATTTGGGTTTTCATTACCTGTAATCCATAATCAACATTTACAGAAATAAAACACTTGAAATAGAACACTCTGTGTGTAAAGAATCTAGAAAATATAGGAGGTCACTTTTTTAATTTAATTAGTGAAATAAATAAACGTTTCAAAGATATTCTAATTTATTGAGATGCACCTGTAGGTAGATAGATATGAGAGAGACAGATAAATCAAACAGACATATATGAGAGACAGATAAATAAAGTAGATAGATAGTTAGATAGATAGATAGATAGATAGATAGATAGATAGATATGATAGATCAGATAATGATGAGAGGTAGATAATACATAGATAGGTAGATAAATAGATAGATAGATGAGAAAAAGAGATAGAGTAGATAGATAGATAGATAGATAGATAATGAGAGAGATAAAGCTAATAGATAGATAATAAGAGAGAGATAAAGTAGTAGTAGATAGATAGATAGATAGATAGATAGATAGATAGATAGATAGATAGATAATACGAGAGAGATAAAGTAGATAGATAGATAGATAAATAGATAGCAGGGGCATTAAGCAGTAATCAGAGTCCCAATAGCAAAACTTGTAAGGGGCCCCCACTCTACTATGACCATCTTATGCTGCAAGTCCAGAACCTGAAAAGTATACAATTATTTTGGTCTTCTTTAAACACAGGAATAACACACATGGGGCAGATTTTTTGTGGTCTGGATGGATGTTAGGTCCTTGAAAAATAACATGGTAGTGTTCATAAGGCCTAACTGTGAAACTAGTCAGGTTTTAGAGCTATTAGAATAAACATGGAGCCAGAGGGAGAAATACTAAGCAAAGTAGGGCTGAACCAGGGGTGCACTACAAGTCTCAAAAGCAGCAAATGAGAGTATTCATTGATCAGGACACAAGGTAGCAATCAGAAGGTAAATCCAGGAAAGAGGTCAAGGTCAACTAATAGAATATAGCGACAAATGCTGAATGTGGCCACATGGCCAAATGTCATATGTGCGGAGACCAGAATGGTAGGCCCAGGACAGCCACATTGTGATCATCTTTGTACTCTACAAATCTTATCTCTCTCAGACTGATTCACTTTTACTATAATGAACGGCTAAGCCCTCTCCTCACAGCGGTATTATGCAATTCTTCCCACCATATGACAGATTAGCATTCCATTGTACACCGATTATTGCACACAAAACATGAACAAACGTGTTCTGCAAGAGTTCTTGGTTTCATAGTTGCATCACTAGGAAGGAATGGTTCTGCTAGTAGGCGTTGTAAAATGATGCTTATGTAAGCTGAAGTCTGAATGAAATTTGCATACGTGTGAACAAACACTTTAGTAAAGAACAACCATTAGTTAAGCCAAGACACATTGTAGAGCTACAACCACAACTCTCACCACATAACAGATGTGAAAGCAGATGTAACATATCAGTTTTAGTCCATAAGAAAACATTCATGTCATGTTTTTCTGCCTGTGTGGTGGATCTATAAGGAGAAAAAACAAGGAATAAAGAAGTTTCACATCATTAATGAACATATGCTATTGAACCGAGCCTTAGCATAGGCTAGATGTGGCGGCCATAACACAAGCATGGCTGCTTTATTGTAGCCGCACATGGAGCAGTAGATTTTTATTAGCTGTTTATTGCTTGTTGAAAGGTGCACTGCAGTGACATGAACCCGGCTCAGTATGGGAAGATTCGCCCATCTGTAAATGGTAGTTGTTTGCATCCAGGATATATGGCTACTGGTGGCTGTGGCAGGCGATTTCAGACAGGTACCTGTTGTCCAAATTGTATTAAAAAGTCACAAAAGCTTTTTGGTGTTACTCTATATTGGTAAAATGTTTTTTTTTAACTGGACAGACCCTGTTAAGTAGAGATTCCAATATATATCCTTCTGCCAGGGGCAGATAAGGGCTACCATGGAACTGGGGGTGTATAAAGATCGTGGACCCCCCAACCAGTCTAAACATTTTAAAGTCATCTGTCAAAAGGTAGGTCAAAAAACAATACAGAAAGCGCATAGAAGGGTCTGTCACTGGATTCAAACATAAAATCTTCTATTTGAATCCATTATCTCCATTATCTGCTATTTTATGTCTTTTGTTCTGATCCACCCTAGGCTAAGAGAAATTGTACTGTATAATGCCCACATACACAAGATTAAGACATGGTATTGTGCAGTAACCATATATACAGGATAACACAAAAGGTAGTGTGCAGTGCCTATATAAGCAGGACAAGAGAAGAGACACTCTGCAATGCCCATAAACCAAATTTTTCCGACGTGCCTGACTATAAGATGCACCCCAGGTTTGGGCATGAAAAATTAGGAAAAAATATTTCATATAAAATGTAACCTTCCCTGGTGGTCAAATGTAGTTGATGGGTCAATATCACAAATTTGTATACTAGGGGAGATAAAGGGAGTTATTTGCACACACAGTACACAAATCCCCATTAGTGGCCTCCAGATGGTATAATGTCCTGTAGGTGTCTCCACACAATACAACAGGGCATTATACTTTGCGGGGGGCACTAATATAGCATTATATTGTTTGGGGGGAATTATTAGAGCATTATACTGTGTGGAGACACTAATGGGGTACTAGTGCTCCCCACAGTTTAATTCCCTATTAGTGCCCTCACTCAGTATAATGCTTCTTATTGCCCCCCCCCCAAGACCCTGATAGTGGTTAGGAGAAACACTTACCTCCTGAACACTGTCTTTAAATATTAATGCATGCATTGCTACAATGGCAGCAGAGATCGGTAATCATCCCTGTGGCCTGTGTAGTCAGCAGGGATGATTGCCGATCTCTGCTGCTGTGATAGTAACATATTCATGCTATATGACAGTGGCCAGGAGGTGAGAAGCTAGTAGGAAATTTGTACCAAGGTGTTTGAAGGGGTTGTACCAAGTTTTGAAGTTATCCTCTATTGATAGGATAGGGCAGTGATGGCGAACCTTTTAGAGACCGAGTGCCCAAACTGCAACCCAAAACCCACTAAATTATAGCAAAGTGCCAACACGGCAATTTAACCTTAAATTAACCAGGATCTGTTTTATAGTGCCCATGCAATGTTATTACAGCCTGTAATAGTATCACGTCTGCTATAAAACAGATACTGTGTGATATAAATAATGAAGGGCCCCAGACAGTACAATGCGCTCCGAAGTGGCCGCCAGACAGTACATTTAGCTCTGAAGTGTCTCCAGACAATATTATATTCTCCGGAATGGCCCCCACACAGTATTATATGCTCCAGAGTGGCCCCCACTCAGTATTATAAGCTCCACAGAGGCCTCTGCACAGTATTATATGCTCCACAGAGGCCCCCACACAGTATTATATGCTCCACTTTGGGCCCCCACCCAGATTATATGCTTCACAATAAGCCCCCCCACACACTAGTATATGCTCCAGAGTGGCCCCCGCACAGTATTATATGCTCCACAGAGGCCCCCGCACAGTATTATATGCTCCACAGAGGCCTCCGCACAGTATTATATGATCCACAGAGGCCCCCGCACAGTATTATATGCTCCACAGAGGCCCCCGCACAGTATTATATGCTCCACAGAGGCCCCCGCACAGTATTATATGCTCCACAGAGGCCTCCGCACAGTATTATATGCTCCACAGAGGCCCCCGCACAGTATTATATGCTCCACAGAGGCCCCCACACAGTATTATATGTTCCACTTTGGGCCCCCACCCACATTATATGCTTCTCAATAAGCCCCCACACACAGTAGTATATGCTTCGCAGTGGGGCCCCACACAGTAGTATATGCTTCACCGTGTCCCCCACACAGTAGTTTATGATTCACCGTGTCCCCCATACAGTAGTATATGCTTCAGTGTCCCCCATGCAGTATTAGATGCTTCAGTGTCCCCCATACAGTATTAGATGCTTCAGTGTCCCCCATGCAGTATTAGATGCTTCAGTGTCCCCCATACAGTATTAGATGCTTCAATGTCCCTCACACAGTATTAGATGCTTCATTGTCACCCATACAGTATTAGATGCTTCACAGTGTCCCCCATGCAGTATAGTATATGCTTCAGTGTCCCCCCACACAGTAGTAGATGCTTCAGTGTCCCCCATACAGTATTAGATGCTTCAGTTTCCCCCATACAGTATTAGATGCTTCAGTGTCCCCCATACAGTATTAGATGCTTCAGTGTCCCCCATACAGTATTAGATACTTCGGTGTCCCCCACCACAGTATTAGATGCTTCAGTGTCCCCCACACAGTATTAGATGCTTCGGTGTCCCCCATACAGTATTAGATGCTTCAGTGTCCCCCATGCAGTATTAGATGCTTCAGTGTCCCCCCACACAGTATTAGATGCTTCAATGTCCCCCACACAGTATTAGATGCTTCAGTGTCCCCCATACAGTATTAGATGCTTCAATGTCCCCCACACAGTATTAGATGCTTCAGTGTCCCCCATACAGTATTAGATGCTTCAGTGTCCCCCATACAGTATTAGATGCTTCAATGTCCCCCACACAGTATTAGATGCTTCAGTGTCCCCCATACAGTATTAGATACTTCGGTGTCCCCCACACAGTATTAGATGCTTCAGTGTCCCCCCATACAGTATTAGATGCTTCAGTGTCCCCCCATACAGTATTAGATGCTTCAGTGTCCCCCACACAGTATTAGATGCTTCAATGTCCCCCACACAGTATTAGATGCTTCCAGTGTCCCCCATACAGTATAGTAGATGCTTCAGTGTCCCCCCACACAGTATTAGATGCTTCAGTGTCCCCCACACAGTAGTAGATGCTTCAGTGTACCCCCATACAGTATTAGATGCTTCACAGTGTCCCCCCACACACAGTATTAGATGCTTCAGTGTCCCCCCACACAGTAGTAGATGCTTCAGTGTCCCCCATACAGCAGTAGATGCTTCACAGTGTACCCCCATACAGTATTAGATGCTTCAGTGTCCCCCCACACACAGAATTAGATGCTTCAGTGTCCCCCATACAGTATTAGATGCTTCAGTGTCCCCCATACAGTATTAGATACTTCGGTGTCCCCCACACAGTATTAGATGCTTCAGTGTACCCCACACAGTATTAGATGCTTCAGTGTCCCTCATACAGTAGTATATGCTTCAGTATCCCCCATACAGTATTAGATGCTTCAGTGTCCCCCACACACAGTATTAGATGCTTCAGTGTCCCCCATACAGTATTAGATGCTTCAGTGTCCCCCACACACAGTATTAGATGCTTCAGTGTCCCCCATACAGTATTAGATGCTTCAGTGTCCCCCATACAGTATTAGATACTTCAGTGTCCCCCACACAGTATTAGATGCTTCAGTATCCCCCATACAGTATTAGATGCTTCAGTGTCCCCCATACAGTATTAGATACTTCGGTGTCCCCCACACAGTATTAGATGCTTCAGTGTACCCCATGCAGTATTAGATGCTTCACAGTGTCCCTCATACAGTAGTATATGCTTCAGTGTCCCCCACACAGTATTAGATGCTTCAGTGTCCCCCACACAGTATTAGATGCTTCAGTGTCCGCCACACAGTATTAGATGCTTCAGTGTCCCCCCCCACACAGTATTAGATGCTTCAGTGTCCCCCACACAGTATTAGATGCTTCAGTGTCCCCCATACAGTATTAGATGCTTCAGTGTCCCCCATACAGTATTAGATGCTTCAGTGTCCCCCATACAGTAGTATATGCACAACAGAAGGCCCCCACACAGTAGTTTGTTACTTACCTTGTCCCACGAAGAGCTGCAGTACCACGGAGTGCGTCCTCCTTCTTCTTCTGATCGCAGGCACTGATGATTTACGTCATCGCGCCTGCGTCGGGGCAGAGGTCACACTCTGCAGTCAGTGTAGGCCGCGGTTCCGCGGGCCGCGGTTCCACGGACCGCGGCCTACACTGACAACTTTCAGCTGTGTGTGCATTTGCACATACAGCTGAAAGAAATGATCTCTCACCAACGGGGAATCCAGTACCGGATTCCCTGTTAGTGAGCGAACATGGCGACGGCGCACGTGCCAACTGAGAGGGCTGTGTGTGCCCTCTCTGGCACGCGTGCCATAGGTTCGCCATCACGGGGATAGGGGATAACTTCATGATTAGAGATGAGCGAATCGAAGCTGACGAAGTGGAATTCGATCCGAATTTCAGGAAATATTCGATTCGCATCGAATCCGGATTTTCTCACACTTCGTGGTAACGAATTGCATTTTGTTCAAAATGGCTGCTGTACATGTTAGGACATGGGGTAAGGAACTCTGAGAACGCGGGATCACCCACAATGCTATGCGTGCAGCCAATCAGCAGCCTGCCCTGTGATGTCACAGCCCTTTAACCCCTTCACGAGCGCCTACGGCATGTTTGACCGCTGCATCCAAGGTGTTAAAACCCCCGATTGGTTATGGAGCAGGGTGTTAGTTGTAACAGATCGGGGGCTTTTAACACCTTGGATGCTAGGGTCAAACATGACCACGGCATCCAAGGGGTTCCGCCATTTTGCCGCCCACCCCGGCTCTCTGCAGACAGGAAATAGCTGCTTATTTGCTGCGATTTAATTCAAATCAAATAGAATTGTATCGGACAATTCGGCGAAGTTGCCGAATCAAATTTTTTAAAACTTCGCTCATCTCTATTCATCATCAGTGGTGGTTTGACCAATAAGGAAGGAGGAACTGGACCTCATTCTCTGAATCAGTGGGGGTCTCAGCAGTCAGACCCCCACGATCATGAAGTTATCCTCTATCCTATCAATAGGAGACAATTTGAAAACTTGGTATAACCCCTTTAAGTGAAAGACTTCCACAGCAGTGTCACAGGTGACTTGTATCACATTTACCACAAACTTTTTTTTTAAAGGGAAACTGCAGATACCTATGACATTTTACATGTTGCCTTCCGGCAACATAAACAATAATAAGTAAGATGTGCATAAATCCTATAGATCTTTTGTATTTTAAGCTTGCATTTCCTCTAATGTGGATTTTTCAGAAACTTCAAGGCAGGAAGTGAAAGCTGAAACTTGAATTTATGCTGCGAATTGGCCAGAGGATCCATTAATGGCATAGTTATGTTGTAAATCATTGCAGTTAATCCTGTGGCTTTTTGGGTAAAATCCTTGGCAACAGTAAATATTCTGTGGATCTTAGCAATGGCAAAGCGTTCATTGTTCCACATAGATTTTTATTTTTTTAAAGCATAAGTCCATGTAGAATCAACATCTAAATCCTGGCAGAAACTTTAAATGGTCACTAACTTTTCAGACCACTTGGTCTCATTTCATAGAGCATGCGGTATTGGACTAAATTGTAATGTATTTTAATTAAAAATATGGCTGCTTTCTGCCTGGAAAACCTCTCTAAATTTCCTGCCACTAGATGTCTCCCTTCTAGCTAATTTGCAGTTCACTTCTGTTGCTAGCCAATGTCTGTCCTTAGATACATTAGATAAGTAAGACATCTTCACAGTGAGTGGAGGAGTTGAATGGTTTTTTTCTCTCCTCACGCAGTGAATAAAGATGGGAGACTTTCCTCACAGACTCTACACATATCTGCAACCTGTTGCTCTGTGCAAAAGACTGAGCATTCTGCAAATCTCACAGCTTACAATGTTAGAAAAGTCTTCTATGTACTTGTATCTACCTCTGGCTGCTTGTGTCATTACAGATGGGTTATTATTATCAGACAGTTTTTCTGACAGTATTCATAGACTGTATTTTCCTGTGTTTTAGCTGCATGTATTTACCCTGTTCCTGGATCTCCTATAAAGTGGTCACTTGGACTTTTCTCATCTATTTATTTGCTGTTGTACAGTTACTCCTGGCAGAATTGCATATAAAGGAACCAGTAGTATCAGTAATAGATAGGTGAGGGGGGCAGACTACTCCTTATTTTACACACCCACAGTCTCAGCGACAAAATCAAAATTTGATTATTAGCAGCAAAAAAAAACGGATAGGGCATCATGTATAAAGAAGTATATAGTCATAAGAACAGAGTGCCTAGCAAGACCCTGCACAAATTTCAACTTTTCATGAAAACTAGGTACCCTTTAACATGTGGGCAATGTCATTTGCTCTAAAACCTAAATCAAACATGACACTAAATATACATATTACATTTTGTTTTGTTAATACAAATTTAATATAGAATCTGATAATGAAAAAAACTAAGAAATGCGTGGGTACTCTGCTCCACCATTACAAGCAACTGCTGTATTTGGGAGCTCTTCTGCTTTTGATATATTGGAAGTGAAATGACAGGCAAATTTTAGAATCTGAACCTATAGAAAATTCCAGCAGGGGAACATGATCTTTCTTTTTCTTCATGGAATCTGGTCAACCTTTTTGTAAAAAAGCACAGAGGTGGGAAAAGTGTTAGATTGAGGTGAAGTACTGTATATTGGTACCAAACACCTTTAGAAATAATCTATGGAAGCAAGTCAGTAGGTCCAAAACTGCTGGGGTTGTCTTCTGCTGGAGTATGGGACCCTGTTATGAAGAGCTCGATACTGTTTCACAACTTGATATTTTTGTGGGCCAGTCTGACCCCGGATGGGAATGTAGATATGTGTTTGTGTGGATAAGTATTAGATATGGTTTCCAGCAGAATATTTTTTTTATTATATATTGTACAGAATGGGTTAAATCATAAAATAAGCATAAGGGTGGGTTCACACCTGCGCTTCAGTCCGTCCGTTGCCAATCCGAGTAAAAATATCGGCGAACGGGATTGGCATCGGATACAGACAGGTTAGCGACGCATTGGTTAAAAACCCTTTCATTTGAATGGGTTTTTAAAGCAATGCGCGGGTGTGCGCTTACACCCTCTGCACTGCGAATCCTTTTTTTTTCATCGGAAACAAAGTCGGACATGTAGGACTTCAAATGAAAGGGTTTTTAACCAATGCGTTGTTAACCTGTCTGTATCCGATGCCAATCCCGTTCGCCGAGATTTTCACTCGGATTGGCAACGGACGGACTGAAGCGCAGGTGTGAACCCACCCTTACTCATCTTTCCAATCCCGCTGTTGCTGTTTTGACGCTTACCCAGGCCTGTGGGCGTCTATTTCCTGCTCCCGTGTCGAGACATAGAAAAAGCCTGCTCAGTCAGTCACTACATTTGCATCTCTGTCTTTTGAAGCAGTGCGACGTCCATGCAGTATTAGTATATCCCTCTCTTTAAGTTTTTAGTGTATTCAGAAGTAATTAGATTTAGATATGGTAATTATATTTTTATTATTTCCTTTTATGTTGCTATTGATTTATCCTTTCCATATGTAATGTATTAGATTTAGTAACACTGTCATATCACTGCCAAGTTCCACATATGTCTCGGTGAGCAATTACATAATTAATCTCTTATTATGCATCCAAATGTGTTCCAGAACTTCCTCTATTATCTTTATTCCATGTAATAGTTTCCATTTAACTCATCATCTCCAGAATTATAATGAAGTAAATGCTTATGATAGTCTATTTCAATAATATTAGTAATAGGATAGTAATAGTATTTTAATAATATAATTAGAGATGAGCGGAATTTCCCAAAACAATTCGATTCGATCCGAATTAATTTGCGGCGAATCGTGTTAAAAAAAACAGCTATTTCCTGGCTGCAGAGAGCCTGTATAGTGGTGTACAACACTGTGCCTTGCAGTAGCACGCATAGGGAGTCTGCTGTGGTGGTGAAACAATACTGTAGTAGTTTCAAAAATTTCTATTACACAGGTATGATCTATTGCAAACCTTCAATGAGCAGCAGTATGATGGCAGTCAGCAAGATGTAGTAAGAATGCTCCTATTACTCAGGCTGCAAACACCCCAAATGAACCCTGTTTTGCTTCAATACTCTATATAAATTCCTCCCTATCCTTTCCCTGCACTTCTAATGCTCTTTCCCTGAACTTTGATTGAGCAAAATATCAGTTTTTAAGTCTTTTCTACCACTTTCCCTAGCGCCTGCTGATGTCTCTCCCTGCACTAAGTACACTGGAAAATGCCTGAATCCAAGATGGTGGAGGGTATTTATAGGTCTGTGACATCACAGGGCTGGCTGCTGATTAACTGCACGCATGGCATTGTGGGTGATCCCGCGTTCCCAGAGTTCCTTGCCCCATGTCCTAACATGTGCAGCAGTCATTTTAGGAAAAAATGCGATTAATTACCATGAAGCGTGAGGAAATCCGGATTCAATGCGAATCGAATATTTCCTGAAAATTGGATCGAAATCCACTTTGTCAGCTTCGATTCGCTTATCTCTAAATATGATGTATTTCAATCATTTTAATAGATATTAATCAATAAAAATAGTCTTTATAAGACAGTCAGGCTTGATAATGGTAAAATGATGCCAGAAATGGGCCAATTGTGTCCTCGCTTATGAATTTTGCAGCACAACTAAGCTAAGCAAAAGCTAAACTTTTTTCCTTTGGGATTTATTAATTTCAATAGCCAATGAGCTCTTTTCTTACATTATGCACCCCCCGACCCTTACTCAATATGTAAGTCAGTACAGAGTCATTCTTCAGCTATTTACTGCATGGTCGGAGACCTGTGAAGCTTAGACACCACTTTCTCTTGTTCGGTCAGCATAGACTTCCTTTCCTAATGCTAAATTAACCTTATTTTTACAGTCAAACTTTTTTTTACCTAATTTTTTTGTTGTAGTATCTCGGTATAACAGTGCCAGCCTGCAGAAACACAAATACGAGCCGGTCATATGCCCCTTATCTGTTCCCACCTCCTCAGTGTTTTTTCACACTTTTTTTGTTACTTGGTTAAAGTTACCTTTAGTTTCTTGCTAATCTACTTTTACTTTATTTGTGTAGATGGAAAATCTTTTTTCACTACAGACTTGGGTTTAAGTACCAGTTGCCTGTTGGAACAGCCACTCGCAACCACAACACTTTCTCTCAGTCTACTTATGGTATGTTCACACTAGCATTCGGGTGTTGGTCCTTCAGGTCCATATGATTGGATGGTCACTTTTAGAATCCTTAGCCGCTTTGTCTCTTTTACTCATCAGTGACCCCCTTTATGGGATTTCTGCCTGCAACAGGTTCCCAAATCCATCTCTCTGTGTGTCTCATTGAACCAGAGTCAACCCAAATTTTCCAAAAAATTCAGGCTTGACAGTAACCCGAAACTTTGGGGGTTTATTATAACTCTTATACTCTGGGGTATACTGAGACCCCAGAGAATAAGAAATAAAGGTACTGTAACATAATAATCAGTTATGCTCACCTCTCCTGCATATCCTCACGGCATGCAGCACTCCTGTGGGGCCCTCTTGCAACCTCTTTCGGCCTCCTGGGTGACATCACATGATGTCACTCAGGAAGCCGGAATAAGTCCCCAAGAGAGCACCAGACGCCGTAAGGATTCCCAGGAGAGGTGAGGGAAGGTGAATAAAAGCAGTGGTCAGCCTCACCCACTATCTAACTTCATTCAATGCGGAATATAGATATTATAAAGTCAGCCTATTTTCTGAGATCTGATGATACTTTTTGTTCTATTCAAAGGATATCACCAGATACCACATTATAACACCAAAAAAGGCAAGGTTGTTTTCCTTGGATCTGTTACAGTTTACTGGATCTCTCTTTCGGAAAAGTAGGGAGCCAGCACCAGCTTCATTCTAGGACCATAATGTTGGATTTGTACATCTGGGGAATTACACACCATCCACTGTTAGTAAAAGCAGTTAATCAGCTGTTCCATTCCTTGGGCACTTGCTCTGCATTACATCAAGACTTAAAGGGAATTCTGGGCAAATTATTTTTGATGACCTATCCTTATCCAACATCAGATTGCAGATGGTCCATCACCCGGGACCACTGCTGATTAACTGTTGTCAACAGGCGCTATACGGAGAACAGAGGCAGATAGTTCTGTTCTCTGTGTAGTGACTGTGCTGAGCTACTGCAGATCAGCTCCTATACAAATGAACAAATAGGTCATCCTAAGAATAGAATATCAATATCACTTGCCCAGAAAACCCCTTTAACCACTTCCTCTGCAGGTTGTTTGAGCACTTACTCCACTGTTTGGATAAAGTAGACACATTTATCTGAAGTTTACTATTGATCTAGCCTTAGAATAGGCCATCAGTGTCAGATTGGCATGGGTCTACATGGTGTATAGAACTGTGTGGGACTGAGCTTGCAGTACCTTTCTTGGCCACTAGACTGTGTACTGCGCTGTACTAGTTTTGGTGCAGTGTGGCTTCTTTGAATAGCTGAATGCTGGAGTTGATCCCCTGTTGAATTGAACTACGCAAAAAGGTGTATAATCCTACAGGATTGGCCCAGAGACCAATCACCACATATTAGAAGGGAAAAAACCTCTGTATTTCTAACTAGTGGACAGCAGATTAGTACTCGTGCATCACGTCAATAACAGCCTGCCGAAAACTTGCATGCTATACATGCTGAAACCTTCTATACTTTACTTTGGTGGACAATACGCCCCGAATATTTATTAAATGAAACAATGCAAGACTACAAAGTATCAAAATAGAATGAAATAACATTATAAAACTATTGCTATTCTTCAGCCAAATGTCTATAAACTGACACCATATAACCTATTAACTTTTTCAAGGAGTCTTTAAAGACATTCTCATGACAAAGGAAACTCTTGCACCCAACAATTTTCTGCTGCTTGGCCTCAGCTATGATGCACCCGCCTCGAAAACAACATTCTCTCTGACACCTGCTGGGGACACTGGCCACTAATAAATAATAATAATAATAACTTTATTTATATAGCGCCAACATATTCTGTAGCACTTTACAAATCAGAGGACACATGAACAGACAATATGAGACATTACAATGTGACAAAGAAATAAACATATCAAACAATAGGAGTGAGGGCCCTGCTCGCAAGAGCTTACATTCTATGAGGAGATAGGGGGACAAAAGAGGTCAGAGGGCTTGTTTGCTACAATGGTCCAGCCATCTTTTAATAGAAAAGGTTGTGTAACTGAAGCTATATGAACCCGTCACAAGCCAGTATCTGTGAATAAACATATACTAAGTGCAAGGAATGCAGTGTAACTTCTAGATGGAGAGGACAGGACCTGAGGAACACAAGAGGAAGGATAAAAGGTGTTATTGTTCTCCACCTCCGCACACTACACTGTGATCAGGTCACGTGATAAGCCTGACCATACAGATGTGATTTTAGGGCAGTTTTGAAGCTGCTGTAGTTGGGGATTAATCAGATTGTCTTGGGTAAAGCATTCCAGAGCGCCGGTGCAGCTCGAGAAAAGTCTTGGAGACGGGAGTGGGATGATCGGATAACAGGGGATGCAAGTCTAAGGTCATTGGCAGAACGGAGAGGACGGTTAGGGTGGTAGACAGTAATGAGAGAGGAGATATAGGGGGGCGCAGCACTATGGATGGATTTGTGGGTCAGTGTGATAATTTTATATTGTATTCTGTGATGGATGGGTAACCAATACAGCGACTGACACAAGATAGATGCGTCTGTGTACAGGTTTGACAGAAAGATGAGTCTGGCAGCTGCATTCAGGACAGAATGTAGTGGGGAGAGTTTAGTAAGAGGAAGCCCAATTAGAAGAGAATTGCAATAGTGAAGACGAGAGAGAATCAGAGCGACAATGAGGGGTTTTGATGTTTCCACGGTGAGAAAAGAGCGAATTCTAGAGATGTTTTTAAGGTGCAGGTGGCAAGAGCGTGCAAGTGTCTGAATATGTGGGGTAAAGGTGAGATCTAAATCAAATACAACCTCCAGACAGCGGGCATGCCGCCTCGGGGTAATAGTAAGGCCACAGACAGAAGTGGAGATATCAGGGTTAGGTCGGTTAGTAGATGGAGGGAACACAAGAAGTTCAGTTTTTGAAAGATTCAATGTCAGATAAAGAGAAGACATGATGTTAGAGACAACAGAGAGACAGTCACTGGTGTTCTGTAGTAGTGCACGGGTGATGTCACGGGATGAGGTATATAGTTGGGTATCATCTGCACTGAAAAACAACCAATGAACCGAGTACACCACTGAAGCCCAAAACTAACACAATAGGCCTTTTACTTTTAGTCCATGTTCTTTATTTCTCTTCACCTACCTTCAAGAATCTCTCATACTCCAGCTGCTGAGATTTTGTCCTCACCCAGAACCAACTATGTTCATGGGAATTTCCCTTTGACTACTATTTGGTCTATAAAATGGTCTAGACTTTAAAGAATTCCTGTCCTGCTGCAGAACAGATGAAAAGTAGAAAGGTAGTGGATGAAAAGTTCATTGTATGTGGAAAATCCAGTTTAATCTTAGAATACATGATGGGCAGCAGACAAAGACAGTAAGATTCACAAATTCTATTACTTCCTTCAATGTAATGGTAACAAGGACTGGTGGGCTGTGTCTTGGTGAGTTATATATCAGTCAAGTTGACCCAAATAGGTGGTGGGTACAAATGTAAAATCAACACACCACCAAAAGAATGTCCCTGTTACCACCTATTACGCACACATAAGGGATTATATTGGAGTAAAATGTAACCTTTAATTATTTTCCTAATAACAAAAAGACAAACTGTCTCACTTTTATGACCAGGGGTATAGTGAGTGGGGGACTGGCAGAGGACCGGAAAGCCGAGGTATTATATTCTTGGTTCAGGTGATGTCAGAATCAAGGACCAATCAGAAGAGGGGTGAATACACTGCCTAACCCTGTCTTGCTGAATGGGGCGGAGAGAGTAACCCAGGCTCATCTCCGCTCCTACTCGCGCCATGCAGCGGGGTCCAATCGTGATCCTGCAGTGACGCATGAGTATTGGGAAGCAAATAGGACTTAGTCTCCATACATGGTAAGTATGATAACTAACAGCGCATGCGCTTGTACGTAATCTTTTTGGTACCATTATGACAAGGCAGGGACTTATATAATTACTTGTAGAAAGTATACAACAGTGCATGCGTCTACACTTTTCAAACATTATAAAAAGCTTATGTGTTAGCAGATGCTCAGTGAGATATACTACAACATCCACGGTCACACTCACAGCGACATGTAAGGAATCGTCACTAGTGGCTAATATTTGACAAAAAGGTGTTTTTTATTAGAATAAAAATACTCATATATAGGCCACGAGTTAATATGTGCCATTAAAGGTAAATAATAAATGTTTATCACAAAGGTAGGGCTTTCAGATAGATCGGTGTGGGGTTGTCCTGATCCTCTAACAGTCCCATGGTCATTGCTACACAATCTTGCTGTCATGTGGGTGTGGATTCTCAGAAAAAGGGAGTGTGGCTTAAATGTGTCACAATGCGCCATTATTGTCAGAAAATTTGGTCTCAACGAACATCAACTAAATGGTGGCATAAAATAGATTAGACAGTCTAAAGATAGGCCACATTTATCATCCAGCATCAGCCACTGTGATACATGTGCTGTATTTTCAATCTGTCTCTCTAAGACATGGTGTTCACATGGTGGAAAATGAAGAGGAATTTGCGGTGGACATCTGCCTCAGACTCCTCTTCATTTTCTAGCCCTGTGGGTCCTTATGGCAGAGGACAAAGCAGAGCTCATTCATCGGAGCCTGATCATCAAGTGTCTAGCGCTACAGACTGAAGCAGCCACATAATCCGCAGCTGGGCGCTTATTTTTTAAGGGTTCTGCTTCAATCTCTGCTTCCCATTGAAAACAATGGGATGTAGAATTAGGGTAGAATCTGTGTGAACACACCCAAACTTTGCTCTAACTATTAGTAAATCTGGGCCACTGTGTGCCTTCTTCTGGATCTACAGGGTAGGATTATAGGTTTACTTGATGGTCTTTATCCAACCTCTATTTTTGAGGCTGATTTATGGTTTGCAACTTGTAGTGAACCCTCTGTATTTGCTCTCATGAAGTCTTCGCTTTGGTAGACTTAGATATTGATACACCTAATTCCTTCAGAATGTTCTTCACTTGGGTGGATGTTGTGAAGGGGTTTTTTCTTCACCATTGAAAGGATTCTGTGATTATCTACCACTGTTGCCTTCTGTGGACGTCAAGGCCTTTTTGAGTTCCTGAGCTTACCAGGGTGCTCTTTTTTTCTACCAGAATGTACCAAATTGTTGATTTGGCCACTTCTAAAATTTCTTAATCTTTTTTTCAGCCTAATGACGGTCTGTTTCACTTCCATTGAGAGCTCCTTTGACCGCATTTTCTGCGTTTACAGCAACAGCTTCAAATTCAAATGCCAAACCTGGAATCAACTTCAGACCTTTTACCTGCTTAATTGATGAAGGATTAACGAGGGAATAGTCCATGTAGCCCATTAAATAGCTATTGAGATAATTGTCCAATTACCCTGTTAAAAAAAATGCATGTTACACAGCAGCATTCATTTCAATGTCAGTGAATGGGGGCTATTCACATGACTGATATATATGTCATGTCCTATTTTTGGCCATTGATGACTGTGAAAAATGTCCATTTGCATCTCTTTCATGTGAATCTAGTCTTACAGTACCCTGCACCACTGCTGCTATATACATTGCGCAGCTAGACAGACCCATGAAAACACTGAAGGGGCTGCAAACCTTACACAAGTGCAAAAGCCTCTCGAAACAGCTGGTTGGCTGGGCTACACACATGGACAAAATTTTTGGTACCCCTCCTTTAATCGAAGAAAAACCCACAATGGTCACAGAAATAACTTGAATCTGACAAAACTGGAATTTGCCAAACTACATGTTAACAAGCCGCAAAGCTTCTGGGAGAATGTCCTATGGACAGATGAGACAAAAATCGAAATTTTTGGCAAGGCACATCAGCTCTATGTTCAAAGATGGAAAAATGAAGCATATCTTGAAAATAACACTGTCCCTACTGTGAAACATGGAGGAGGCTCTGTTATGTTCTGGGACTGCTTTGCTGCATCTGGCACAGGGTGTCTTGAATCTGTGCAGGGTACAATGAAATCTCAAGACTATCAAGGGATTCTAGAGAGAAATGTGCTGCCCAGTGTCAGAAAGCTTGGTCTCAGTCTCAGGTCATGGGCCTTACAACAGGATAATGACCCAAAACACACAGCTAAAAACACCCAAGAATGGCTAAGAGGAAAACATTGGACTATTCTGAAGTGGCCTTCTATGAGCCCTGACCTAAATCTTATTGAGCATCTTTGGAAGGAGCTGAAACATGCCGTCTGGAAAAGGCACCCTTCAAACCCGAGACAACTGGAGCAGTTTGCTCATGATGAGTGGCCAAAATACCTGTTGAGAGGTGCAAAAGTCTCATTGACAGTTACAGGAATCGTTGGATTGCAGTGATTGCCTCAAAAGGTTGTGCAACAAAATATTAAGTTAAGGGAACCATCATTTCTATCCAGGCCTGTTTCATGAGTTTTCTTTTTTAAAAAATTCTGTTGAAGCATGGTTGAAAAGCAATGTCTGACTTTCATTTGTTCATTTTCATAGAATTTTTATATATTATTACTTTTGTCAAATTCAAGTTATTTCTGTGACCATTGTGGGTTTTTCTTTCATTAAATGAGGAGTACCAACAATTTTGTCCACGTGTGTACATGGACAAGATTGTGTGCATGTGTTGGGTCTGTGGTTGAACAGCATGGATGCCACATGGATGATATCTGTGTGTCATCCGTGCCTCCACAGACTCATTAATATCCTTAAGTGAGCCTAGGCCCATAAAACATGAGTATGTGTATGAAGCCATTACAATATCATGGGTCATGCTAGGTTCAGTATCCGTTGGAAACTCCACCACAGAAACTGCTGAAAATCGGCAGAGAAAAAAAGTGCTGCATGGAGGACTTTTCTCTCTGCCGGTTTCAGTATAAAAATGGCAGAAACTTGACAGACACCCATAGTAGTCTATGGGGTCTGTGGGTGTCCTCATGTAACCGCTGTTTTAGAGGTCCATCTCTCCGTCGTTTGAGTCCCCTGTGCACAGATGTGAACCTAGCTTCAGTGTGCTAACCATGTAAATTCGTGTGTATGGAACCTAATATTGTCTGCTGGTCCCAGAATAGCCTGCTTATGATACAGTACATATTGTGGAAAATATATTAAGACTGGCACATCGTACGCTAGTCTTAATAAATGGCCCCACTCACACACGGAATGGAAATCTATGTCAGTTAGGAAGAGGTGTAGATTTCAATTGTAAATCATGCCCAAAAACATTATCTTTAGTAACATTTCTGACAAGTATACAGTATATAGTAACACTTCTGTGAATTTTGAAATTGTTTTCCAAAGAAAACTTTAATTAAACAAAGTCCACGCCTAGCAATATATGTCTTAAGCTTTATGTTTGTATGTGCCAGATTGAGAAAGCCTTTCTGGCAGTCAGTCCACCTTGTGGAAACATTTAACAGGAGGATTTTCTTGTTTTTACTCATCTTAGATTGCCTGGAAGTGAGCATGTGCCTGTAATGTCTGTTAGTCTTTTTACTCAAATTTTAAAATCTACCATGTGCAAGTATGAAAGGGATAAGGAAAATGCAAACACAGCCCACTTACATGGCTATGGTTCCAGGATATTATCGGTATCTGATGTTCAAGTGCTCGGAAAAAGGTCCTTTGGTTGAGGGTGTAGTGTACACAAAATGAAAAAACTATTTTTCCAGCCCAAGAAAAAAAATTGTAAAATTAAAAAAATAAAACTTAACTTTTAATTTCCATGAGGAGACATAAAAAATATGGATGGAATACAATGCATATTAACCTGCTTAAGTGCTTCAGGTCGTCTGCCCCTTATTCATATTAATATATAGAGTGAACAACAAAATAAATGCTTAAAGAGGATCTTAATATCTGTTAATAACTGCTGCTCCACTGATTCCGGCACAGTTGGAATTTTTTCTCTAGCCCCCACCGTTCCTGAGCAATCATTGCTGTTAGTTTTGGTGCCTATTATACTATCTAGACTCTGTACTGTCAGGAGGGCGGTGTCAGGCAGGAGCGGACAAGGGGTGTGATTCTGAGGTCTAACACTGGCTGCCTTTGATAGGAGTTTTCAATCACGCCCCCTGCCTGACACTGCCCTTCTGACATGACAGAGCTTAAATAGAACATCAGGCACCAAAACTAACTGCGTTTGTTGCTCGGGAACATTGAAGGCTAGAGAGGAAATTCCAACTGTAGTGAAATCAGTGGAGCGGCGTATATTAACAGATGCTAGAATTGTTAGAGGTGGTGAAGGGTCCTCTTTAAATAACAGATTTTTTTTCAGAAAGGAAATGCCACACCACCGCCCATTGGTGGATGGTCAAATGCCAGCTCTGACATGCCATGTCCCAAACCCCATCAGACAACCATTAATCATCTGTGTGTCTTTCACAAATTATGTTAGTGAAGTGCATTAAAAGGGTTGTATCAAGTTTGCAATTGCAGAAACCCACTGGAGGCAATGAGGAGGATAGGAGTAGTAATTGTTGCAGCAGCACTTGTCGCAATAGCTAAGACTTTCAACTGACGTTTCCAACTCACCTCCTGAGTTGATGCAGAACTGAGGGGGTATCTGATGGTGGTGGTAGTAGTTTCCCTGGGGCACTTCCTTGGAAGTCTTCAGTCTCTCTGAGCCAGGAGGTAGTTGGAAGGGCCCTTGATGGTAAATGCAGTAATGGACTCAGGAGACACAGGTTGCAGGGAACAGGGGTTCAATCTTTACTGATGAAAATGGCAACCAAACAGCTTCCAATAAAAGATGGAGGTGCAGATCTTAATAGTAGTTTCACTGTGGATGTGGGGATGATCTGTGCCAAACTTCTGTGTCTCTACCTCTCTCTTTGTCTTTGCTATAGACTCCCAGGATGGCCCTGTCTGTCTTGTCGTATGACAAGGTCCACACTCCAAGGTCATGGACAACTTCAGAGTCTCCTCAAAAATGGCACTTGTCTCTCCTAACTCTCTTTAAAACATTTCTCTCCTCATTGGTACCAGGGTGAAGACTTCTTGAATTCCCCAGCCACGTACTGGGCTCAGTTAAACCATCAGCTCATAACGTCCTCTCCAACCTGCAGTGGAGCAGCCATTAAAGGGATACTGTTACATAAAGGCATAAAACTAAATACAAAGTGTAGAAAGTACAAATCACAAAGTGCTCCTAATATATAGCAACGTCCACTGGATGCAGCTCAACGAAGCCCCATTGTATCACATATTATAAATATGAACAATCGGTCTTGTAAAATTAACCTTTAAAAAGAGGTTGTGTATATCATTCAGGCTCTAAACCCTTGATAGGCAATTGGAGGGGCAGTTGGCGACATCATGGATATACCTTTTCAGTGTCACTGTGTTCTTGCTGCCAAGAAAATCAGCTTTTTGCACCTGGGGCAAAGCTGCATCAGCCGGAGTATACACTTGTGCTTATTCTTTGCGTGACTAGTTGTACTTTCATTTGCCACCATTTTGGTGTTTCACTCTGCATTAAAAATGACATCACAATTTTATCCAGCGGGTCATTACGATTATATACGATAATACCATATTTATATTGGTTTTATTAGCTTTTATCGCTTTTACAAATAAAACTTTACTTTTTGAAAATGAACGATTTTCCTGGGGTCAACTTATTCCTATAACTTTTGCTGTACTGTTGACAGAGATACAGTTGTGCTAAAAAGTTTACATACCCCGGCAGATTTTTTGTTTTTTTGGCCTTTTTTCAGAGACTATGAATGATAACACAAAATCTTTTTCTCCACTGATGGTTAGTGGTTGGTTGAAGCCATTTATTGTCAAACTTCTGTATTTTCTCTTTTTAAATCATAATGACAACCAAAAACATCAAAATGATCCTGTTCAAAAGTTCCCATCCCCCAGTTCTTAATACCGTGTATTCCCCCTCTAACATCAATGACAGCTTGAAGTCTTTTGTGGTAGTTGTGAATGAGGCTCTTTATTTTCTCAGATGGTAAAACTGCCCATTCTTATTGGCAAAAAGTCTCTAGTTCCTCTAAATTCCTGGGCTGTCTTGCATGTCCTGCGCGCTTGAGATCTCCCCAGAGTGGCTCAATGATATTGAGGTCAGGAGACTGAGATGGCCACTCCAGAACCTTCACTTTCTTCTGCTGTAGCCAATGACAGGTTGACTTGGCCTTGTGTTTTGGATCATTGTCATGTTGGAACGTCCAAGTACGTCCCATGTGCAGCTTCCTGGCTGATGAGTGCACATTTGCCTCCAGTATTTGCTGATAACGTGTTGCATTCATCTTTCCTTCAACTTTGACCAAGTTTCCTGTGCCTTTGAAGCTCACACATCCCCACATCATCAGTGATCCACCTCCGTGCTTTACAGTAGGAATGGTGTTCCTTTCATCATAGGCCTTGTTGACACCTCTCCAAATGTAACATTTATGGTTATGGCCAAAAAGTTCGATTTTTGTCTCATCACTCCAAATGACCTTGTTCCAGAAGTTTTGAGGCTTGTCTTTGTGCTGTTTGGCATATTGAAGGTGAGATTCTTTGTGGCATTTGCACAGTAATGACCTTCTTCTGGAAACTCGACCATGCAGCCCATTTTTCTTCAAGTGTCTCCTTATTGTGCATCTTGAAACAGCCACACCGATAGTTTTCAGAGAGTCCTGTATTTCAGCTGATGTTATGTGTCGGTTTTTTAATTGCATTCCGAACAATTTTCCGGGCAGTTGTGGTCGAAATTTTGGTTGGTCTATCTGACCGAGGTTTGGTTTCTGGGCATGTTATCAGGCCAAAATCACCAGGATATGTGAACTTTTGAACAGGGTCATTTTGATGTTTTTGGTTGTCATTATGATTTAAAAGTGGAGAAAACGTTTTTGTGTTATCATTCATATTCTTTGAAAAAAGGCCAATAAATGTGCCGTGGTATGTAAACTTTTTAGCACAACTCTACTGTATGTCAGGGCTCTTTATTTGCTGCACAAGTTGTACTTTTTATTGGTACCACTGTTTGGTATGTATACATTTTTGATCACTTTTTATTGTTATTTTTTGGGGAAAGCAAAGTGACCAAAACAAATTAATATGCGCATTGCGGTATTTTTTTTTATGGTGTTCACCATACAGGATAAATAACACAATTTTTGGATAGTGGGGACTTGTTGGGATTCCTAACATGTTTTTTTATTTTTGTTTACATTATATATTTTTTGATAATAAAGGTGTTTTTGTTTTTTTTCACTTTTGACATGTCCCACAAGGACATGTAAAAAGTCCCCAGCGCAATGTTTGCAATCCATAGGATTGCAGAACATCCACAAGCCAGGGAACAGCATAGACAGCCATGGCAACGCAACATTGCAGGGGGACTGAGGGGGGCAGGAAGGGGCAACTGCCCCCGGACCCCTGGATGATGTGATCGCTATTGGTATAAACTGGTATAAATGGAGAAAAGCACAAAAACGTACCCAACACGATTTGCAACACACCACATACAATATGGGAATGGAGGCCCCAACAAAAGAAGAAACATAAACCCATAGGATCTTACCAAATAGGTACTCGACGATTCAGGTGGAGGGTACGATAATGGTCAGAAAAAATGTATGAGAGGGCTGTGGAAAAAAGGGGAAGGTAATACGTTCTTACCCCAGTAATCCCTAATGCACAATAAGTATTATGCCCTCAATTGCTATCTTGAAACCACCGCCCTAAGCAGCCAGTGGCCCCGACCGGAACCTGATCCTGAAGATAAAAAACCCTAGAAGACCCATCCTGTCAGAGCGATCTATCTCGACATGTTTTGTTCACAATAAGTGAAACTCGTCAAATCTGTTTTTACTTTTTGATTGTAGATTTTTTATTCTACTTCTGTACATATTTATGGGGGTGGCCATTTTGCCTAGGCTTCTGTTAACAGCATTTAGAGATATGCTTTACAACAGCCTCATGGATCACAGATGCAAAAGTCTGAAGCTGTTTATTGATGACTGTGGGAGAGTTTTCTAGACATGTGACCTGTGCAGACGGGAGTTACACACGTGGACAAAATTGTTGGTACCCCTCATTTAATGAAAGAAAAAACCACAATGGTCACAGAAATAACTTGAATCTGACAAAAGTAATAATATATAAAAATTCTATGAAAATGAACAAATGAAAGTCAGACATTGCTTTTCAACCATGCTTCAACAGATTTTTTTTAAAAAAGAAAACTCATGAAACAGGCCTGGACAGAAATGATGGTTCCCTTAACTTAATATTTTGTTGCACAACCTTTTGAGGCAATCACTGCAATCAAACGATTCCTGTAACTGTCAATGAGACTTCTGCACCTCTCAACAGGTATTTTGGCCCACTCCTCAGGAGCAAACTGCTCCAGTTGTCTCGGGTGTGAAGGGTGCCTTTCCAGACAGCATGTTTCAGCTCCTTCTAAAGATGCTCAATAGGATTTAGGTCAGGGCTCATAGAAGGACACTTCAGAATAGTCCAATGTTTTCCTCTTAGCCATTCTTTGGTGTTTTTAGCTGTGTGTTTTGGGTCATTATCCTGTTGCAAGACCCATGCCCTGCGACTGAGACCAAGCTTTCTGACACTGGGCAGCACATTTCTCTCTAGAATCCCTTGATCGTCTTGAGATTTCATTGTACCCTGCACAGATTCAAGACACCCTGTGCCAGATGCAGCAAAGCAGCCCCAGAACATAACAGAGCCTCCTCCATGTTTCACAGTAGGGACAGTGTTCTTTTCAAGATATGCTTCATTTTGCCATCTGTGAACATAGAGCTGATGTGCCTTGCCAAAAATTTAGATTTTTGTCTCATCTGTCCATAGGACATTCTCCCAGAAGCTTTGTGGCTTGTCAACATGTAGTTTATAGATTATTACTTTTGTCAGATTCAAGTTATTTCTGTGACCATTGTGGGTTTTTCTTTCATTAAACGAGGGGTACCAACATTTTTGTCCACATGTGTATATCCTAATATTATCTATATATAAAGTAGATTATACATCATAATAATCCTGCCTGTGCTCTTACAGAGCTATAAGAGTCAGATTATTATTAGGCATAGTGACCAGAATGAAAATTTCAGGATTTTAGAATTTTAATACTGATAACTTATCCTTAAGTTTAAGGATAAGTTAGTTAAGAATGACACTGGCACCCATGTGATCGGGTGATATCAGTAGCCAAGGTGACAGCAAAAACACATCTATTGTTTTTGTGATAGAATTCTGTTATCTGTTTTGTTGCATCTTGGCTCATTTTGTTACATCTAGTCTGACATCATTTTTTCTGTCTTGCTAGAGATGAAGGCATTTCTTAGCAGGAAAAGGAGTGCGACATAAGATGCAACCAAATGTTGGTGGAAAATTCTTGTTCAAACTAATCCAGCAAATAGGTGGTATAAATTTAGACTAGACAGTCTAAAGATATGTCAGATTTTCATCCAGCCTCAACCACTGTGATAAATCTGGTGTATTGTCAGACTGCCTGTCTAGGGCTCCATTCACATCTGCATCGGAGACTCTGTTCAGAGTTTAGTCTGTCTAAGATGGAGAAAATGACTTTCCCAATGGACCCCATTATAGTCAGTGGGGTCCCTCGGTATCCGTTGTTGTCCATCATTAGACAGATCTGTCTTTACTGTATAATCTGTTCCTTTTCCTAGAAGGGCTCACACTACCATTATTTAATGTTTGTTGCTCTCATCCATCACAGAATGAGAGCAATGGACATTAAATGACAGATGTAGACGGAGTCCCTCCCTGTCAGGTGTCTGTTTGCATTCACAACAATGTAAAAAACATGGACGCTTTCTTTTGTCGTGTTTTTCAATTTTATAACAGAATAAAATGTTGTACATGGAGGACTTTTTCTTCTGTTACAAAAGAAAACAAAAATGATGGAAGAAAATGTCCGTAATGGGAGTCAATGGGAACAGACATGGATGGAGGGGGCTCCATATGTGTCCATTGCTCTGCTAGTTAATGTCCGTTGTTGTCATTCTGTGACGGATGACAGCCACGGACATTAATAATGGTAGTGTGAATGTAGCCTAATGGAACAGAAATACGGACTGAACCACCCAGATGGGAATCTATCCTTACTGCAACTGTAACTGATGATTCTAAGGATACGTCATCAATATCAAACTCCTGCAAAGAATCAGTGATGTGATAGACCCAGCATTGTTTTAGTTTTTCTGCTCCTGTGATGCAAGAGTAAAACGGAAAACCTGACAAAAGTGTGAACAGATCCTAATTCTATCATTGCTGGCAGAATACATTTTCTTTTCAATTGGAATAACTACATCATGGTGTTGCTCATTTGCCTTTATTCATGGACATCGATTCAGTTGAGCATACTTAGTATCTAATGGAATTGTAAGAACTTAAATTATGCTGCATTCCAAACAGCTTTGAGTTGCAGACCTGCTTTTTATACCTCTTGTGTGTCCACACTAAAAGATTAGAATCTAACTAAAGTAGAGTGAGCAAGAATCTTCTTCTTTTCTTAACCTCCAGTTATAAACAACATTCCATAAATGAACAGTACATATGAATATAAGAAACTTTGTAACATATCTTATTAAGGAGATCTGTTTCCTTCTCCACTTATTAAGCTGTTCTCCTGCTCCTTATTTTCATTCTTACTGCTTGTTTACATTATACCTGTCTTCGTATTCAGCCTCACACATAGTGCTCTATGGAGAAGGGAGGGGCTGAGTATAATTCTCCTGCTGGCTGTTTAATTGATTTATTGCTTCATTCTATGTATTAGCTTCTATCTACAACCTAGCAGTGCTAAATAAGCACGGAGAGTGTAACAGCAGCAATTACTTGAATGTCTTTTCTAATCCCCCTCCTCTCTTCATAGACTAATATGGAGAAAGTAACTGCCTGAAAAGTGGAGAAGAAAACAGATTTCTTTAATAAGATATATTACAAATAGTCTCATTTTCACCTGTACTATTCATTTATGAAAAGTTGCTTATATCTGGAGGTACTCTATAAAGATAAAACCCAATGTCACAAGTGGAGACAACTCACATATTTCTAACCACAATAAAAAATATAGAAAAAATGCGTCCAGAAGGAGTGAGTTTCAGTCATTTATTTGCTTTTTTTTAGTTTCATTATTGCAAAGGGAATCATGAACTATGGTGCATTATGTCTATTTAATGGAAAATTGTCCCTGTGTCATTGAGCAAATATTATTCTGAATTCTAAAAACACTATACAAATGTTTCCTTAAACCATTCTGCTCAAAAGTTTTTATAGGCTCCCATAGTAAACTTTAACTCCTGCCATCAAATTTCCAGACTTGTGTCATTTAACTGTTTAATTCTGCTGCTTGGAGACCAACATGAAGTAAGGATGTTGATCTTATCATTTTTATTATTATTGTTATTGTTGATAAGTATATAGTATATAGTAAGTACTATATGAAGGGACTGTGGATAACATTTGTTCTTTACATATGAATACCTGGCACCTGAATCCCTTTTACTTTGACAAGTGTCTCCCTGCTGTCCGTGGCCCAGTACAGTGGGATCACTATTATTGGTGATGGTGGTGGTGGTGGGGGCAGTAGTTGGTTTCCCATATAGTAGCAACATACTGTATGGATGACATTACTTTTCTGTGGGGGCACGAAGGAATTCACTGTTGTTTAGGTAGAACAAATATTGGTATTATTAATACAGTGTCAGGGCACAATTATTTCTGCATGGGGCAATATAATAATGTGCGGCACTAAATAAAGCACCATTACTGTGGGAAGCTTAAAGGGGCACTATTGCTGTTTGGGGTCTATATGACTGTGTGGGGCACAAAATGGGAGTATTATTATTGTGTGAGGCATGAAAACGGTGTATCATTACCATTTTTGGCACTCTGGATGAGGTGTTTGTGTAGAGGTGGGGAAACATGAACTACAATTAAATGGAACATCACATGTGAGTTACTAAATTTTAGGCAAATGGTGGCATTGGCCACAACTTCAGTGTTGCGACCAAAGATCGCTGTGTCACCCCATGACTCTTTGACTAATGTTAGTGAATTGAGTCGCGTTGCTACCCTAACGGGCTGCGTCAAACATTGCTTGGCTTTTTTGCGACTCGATCCCTTAGGTGCTGGTCAATATAGACTGTGGAATTTAAGGGATTTTGGAGGGAGGGGGCTCGATAGCAGGGTCCCGATGCCTTAACATGGCAACTGGGGATTTATTAAAAAAAAATTAAAATAAAAAAAAAAAAAAAAAAACAACATAGCACAACATTAGTTCCCTCATCCCCACTATCTCTGGTGATCCCACTATCTCTGGTGACACCACTATCTTTGGAATAGATTCCATAGATGTTGTAGCGGGTGTGATACTTATGCAGGGTTAGACTAGGTTCACACCTGCGCCTGGTCTTCACTTGTAGTTTCCGTTCCCAAATAAGCTTAAAAAATGCGGAGAGAAAAGTCCTGCTTGCTTTTTCTGCCTTTTTCGGACAGAAACCCGGTGGACCCCATTATAGTCTATGGGGTCTGCGGGTTTGCGTGGGTAACCGCTTTTTTAAGCGGATTAGGTTTCCATTGGTGGGGTCCCCAAGAGGACCCACAAACAGAAACCTGAACGCAAGTGTGAACCTAGTGTTCGTTGTGGAGAAGAGGTATATTTCTCCTGAATTTCTCTCCTATGTGAAGTAGCAGTCAAAAGCCTTCACCTGATAATTAATAAATTAGTTAATTGAGAGAGGGTGAGTATTTCATAGAGGATAGGTGGGAAAACTCTCTCTACTTGGGGACACAGAAAGCCTGTCTGTATGAGAGACACGTGTGAGCAAGAGTCTGCTGGACATTGTTTTGTTTGTAAGCTGGCAGGGAGAACCTCTTCAGCTGCTAGCTAGCATTTAATGTATAGTAAGTGCTGGACAGGTGAGGATTTTATTTTGCTGTTTTGTTTTATTTTATGTATATTTGCAACCTTATCAATAAAACCTGGCCCATTGTCAGCTTACACCTATCTGCTGAATTTGATGAAACAGACATGTGTCCTTTGATCCCAGCAAAGGTGATGCTGGTGATGTGACCTCATCCACACTTTCAGTTTCTGACCTGTTTCCCCAACATAAAGACCACCAATAGGACCCTTAGTGCAGAATCAAGTACACCACATTGGATATAGTACATGTGAATGTCCCAAGAATCTTATAGTCCTGAGTATAGATGATCTAGATCCTGTCTGTTGTCATTACATAGCAGTAGGTTTTGTGTCTTTTAAGCATCCAGACACAAGTGACATCAGGGAACATCATCTGACAACACCACCACTTTAGAACAATACATTGACTTCTTTAGACGTGAGTTGGAGTCTACCATACTGGACAAACATAAAAGAGAAACCTTTAACATAAGTGAACATGAAATAAAACCCTTAAACATTCCTTAAAAATAATAAGGAAATCACCATTAAGCCTGCTGATGAAGGAGTCCTTATGAACTCAGGAAGCAGAGAGATAGCTGATGGACGCATGATACTACACCAAACTGGATGAAGACCCAACTCAGAAATATATATGGAAGCTAAGAAAGGTCAACAGAGGTTTGCATTAATACCAGACACTCCTTGAAATATTTTAAAAGCTTATTTTACAAGCTATCTACAGGACACCACTGACCTACTGAAAAAGCTAACAACTATGGGTCCCCACCAATGGAAACCTAATCCGCTTAAAAAAGCGGTTACCCACACAAACCCGTGGACCCCATAGACTATAATGGGGTCCGCCGGGTTTCCGCCCCGAAAAAGGCAGAAAAATGTGGAGAGAAAAGTCCTCTGCATTTTTTAAGCAGATTGTGTTTAGTTATATTACCACATATATTCTCTTAGGGTGTGTGGGAGATGAAAAACTAAGTTATTTACACATTGAGACTACATACTTTTAATCTTAGTAAACATTAAAAGCTATTCCTTAACTTAGTTTTCCTCTACCACACACCCTCGGTGATTTGTTACTTTTTTGGCTGGGAGATTTCCTTCAGTGACTTACATACTTTCTCTGCTCTTTTTGTATAAATTTGTGTTTTTTTTTAGATACTTTCTTATACCAGCATGATGAAGAGACCCGAGTAGTCTTGAGAGCTTCCGTGTAACATCTTTTATTTCAGTTAGCCATTAAAAAGATATCATAGTTGCAAGACTGTTATATTATTTAATTTATTGAGAGCAATAAGACATTTTTCAATTGGCTTACAGTGCCAAACTTCTTTCTTAATTCTACATGGTGTCACATTGGTTTTGTTTACAGCAGATTGTATTCTGTAAACGTGATGTACAACATGATCACCATCCGCATGTTAACCACCGCGGTTCACGTTCACCACATTGGTCCATATCCTTGAAATGTCAGGGTTATATTTTAGTCCCAGTCGGGCCCTGACACAGAGCTTCTCTTATATACCATATATAAATCCTGCAGTGTTTACACCTGGCCTATATGCCGGTACGGAGCTAAAAAAAGAGGGAAAAAAAAAAAAATCCCTAACTCTGTGTTTGTGGTGTCATGAATTAATTTCAAGCACACAAGGATATAATTCACTGTTGGTATTATAGTTTATTGACTTCACTGTATCCTGAATCTTATTGCTTCCACTCTTCTTTGCTTTCATCACTAAAGAATAATAGTGATAAGTCAGTGGGCTTTAGAGCAGAGGGTTTTTTTGTTTGAGTCTAGAATGCTCGTGTTTGTGTTACATAAGGAAGCGGTAATCCAGGATGTTCCCTTGTGTTTGGCCAAACCAAGGTTTGTTTTAGGACGAAGTTCATGGACATGCACTTATTGTTTTTATTGTCTCATGTTGCATCATGTATTTTAAAGCCTTTGTATTTCATTGCCTGTAGTAGATGTTGTAACTGGTGCCGAGCATGCACTCACAAATGAGGACATCAGCATTTTTCCTGAAAAGCAACCTCTACAGCTCCTATTACCTCTTCTGTGTGTCTTGCAACCTGAAGGAGGTGAAGGAGTCATAGAGGAAGGATCAAGGACCCTGGGAAGGAAGCCTACACTTGTACTTGTACTCTATGAAAAGAAGAGATAGGTGTGTAAGCTGCAGAGAGTCCAATATTGAGGGGAAAGGCATGAAACACAGGTAAAGCAATATTCACATGAATGACTTTCAGTCGCGTGACGGACATCTTTTCAATAGCGGTCAAAATCAATTCATGTGAATAGGGCTACTTACATGACTGGTTTGACATGTCCTTTTTTTTTTACCTATTTTCATGAATCCCTCAATAGACAACCTATAAGGGATCCGTGAAAATGGGTGTCCCTCAAATGCAAAATGGCCGTGAAAAATGTCCCTTTTTCATTGCTGTTTTGCCCATCTGTTATGTGAATGTAGATTAAGGGCTTATTCACACAGCCATTTTTCATGGAACAGACAGAACTTATTCATATGGCAGTGAACAATGGCCATATAATGCCCGTCTTTGAAACGGCTGTCACATGGCCAGTATAGAAATAGGTCTAGTCACATGGCTCAATCTGTGTCTGTTTTGACGGACAGAGATAGGTACATCAGTTTTTTTGGAGGTGGTAAAAATATAGCCATGTGATTAAACACATTGAGGGAATTTATCATGGTGTACAGGGATGATATTGAGGCGTACACTTAGCGCAAGGACATTTCTTGCACCATATGTGCGCCCAAGCCCAGATCCATACCTTGCCCTCCATATTCTCCAAAAGTGGGCAGTACAGGTGGGGATGTCTCGTTCCAACTGATTTTTTACCTAGCATAGATTTCTGGTGTCGGGATGTTCAACAGATTTATGAGGCTGCCGCCTCTTTATAACAGTTATTTATGTTATTTTTTTCCTTCCCACCCACTGGCTCATAACACGCAACACCTGAAATTTTTTGAAAACTCAGTCAGTTTGCTCATCCCTGGCAGCCAGTAATCAGCACATGACTGCCCAAGATAATACAAGGAGTTAATGTTATTAAAGGCAGAGCTCTACTGGAAGAGTGTCAGAAAGTATTTTCCCATCTGTTACAGCTGAGAAATATTTCTTCGACTCATTTGTAATCCATAGCCAATTCTTTTTACACAGAGTGGAAATAACATATTGAAAGTCTGATACAGACAAAGATCAAGATGTCTTGTTGTGTGAAATGTCATTACCATATTCCTATCTTCTGTGGACAGATTAGGAAAACACTTTTATATGTGGTATCATGTATGATGGCTCAGTAGTCTTCCTGTGCTTTTTTACCTGTTTCCAGGTGCTTATAGGACTCCCATTAATCAGTTATTTCCTGTTTGGTGGGAATGATCTAGACACCCCTTTAAGCCTAAAATATAACAGGAGAAACAGAAAGGTGTTTTACGGGACTAAAATATTCCAGAAAGGTCATCATTAGAGATGAGCGGATTTTTCAAAACTTCGATTCGGCCGCTTCGCCGAATTTTCCCAAACGATTAGATTCGATCCGAATTAATTTGCGGCGAATTGCGTTAAAAAACAGCTATTTCCTGGCTGCAGAGAGCCTGTATAGTGGTGTAGAACACTGTGCCTTGCAGTGAGACGCATAGGGAGTCTGCTGTTGTAGTGAAACAATACTGTGATTCAGTATGACAATCACATGACAGGTGTCGCTTTTAGAACCACTGCACACTTCACTTATTTGGCCAGTTATGGGGCCAAAACTGACCAACTAACTCAAGTGTGAACTCAGCCTTACAGGTCGATCTTAGTGCCAGGTATAAAGAACTGTGCAGAGGCCCAAGATCCTACTGTAGCATGAAAGAGTGCACTCCTTTTACACCGTCGTTTGCTGATTCCACATAGATGTCTATAGAACCTGTTCTATTAAATGCTTATACAAGTAGAGCCCCCCTGACAGAGTGGAGAGGGTGTCAGCAGTAAGTTTGTGTTGACATCACTGATTATTTTGCCCTTTCTCTGATCCGTCAGAACAATAACTCCTTAAAAAAATGGTTCCTGTCTGTTGAGCATCCGCCTTCACTCGGTCAAAAATCCATCAGTATTGCAGATGCCAAAAAAAACAGGAGTGGATTCGAAAAAGAGATGACACGTGAATGGAATATTTGCATGTCTTCTGTGTTTTGTACCCACTCCTGCCTTTGGTTACCAAATCATAAGCCAATTCTGATGGGACCATAAAAGCCTTACAGCTGCTACATAGACGTCTCATTTTTCCTTCCTTCTGACAGATCAGAAGAAGGGTCAAATAAATGATTATGTCAACCAGGCCAAAAAGGCAAAATAGTGGCCCAGTCATGGAGTGGGGAGGGTGGGAACAGCATGAGAAGTGACATAGTGTTGAGGTAGCAGAAGCATGAGGAGGCCACAGAGTGGCAAGGTGACATAATGTGGAGGTAGCAGCAGCATGAGGAGGCCACAGAGTGGCAAGGTGACATAATGTGGAGGTGGCAGCAGCATGATGAGGCCACAGAGTGGCAAGGTGACATAATGTGGAGGTTGGAGCAGCATGAGGAGGCCATAGAGTGATCCGGTGAAAGAGTGGGGAGGTGGGTGGCACAAACAGTACCCACTGAAGATGTGGCATCAGATCTGTGGCATCAGGCGGGTGGCAGCATCAGAATAGTAGCTGAGGCAGGTAACCAGAAGAAACTGGTCTCTTTCGTCAAGGTTTGGGTGAGGCAGCATGGATGATTTAATCTGATGCATGAGGCATTGGTGGGTGGAAATCCTGGCTGATCCTTGCTTGATTCATCTTGACAAACGTCAGTCTCTCCACATTTTGGGTGGACAGGCGAGTTCTCCGTGGGGTAACTATGGCCCCCGCCACACTAAACACCCGCTACGATGCAACACTACTTAGCGGGCAGGACAGCTTTTCCAGGGCAAACTTGGCCAGTTGCGGCCACAAATCCAGTTTGGCTGCCCAGTAGTCCAGCGGATCTTTGATGACCGGTGGCAGGGTGCACTCCAAGTATGCCACCACCTGCTGGTTCAGGTTCTGCTCTATGTCTAGCTACTGGTGAGTAGTTTCTTCACTATGCGGGTGAAGAAAGCTGCTCATCTAGGCTCAGGCTGCTGCTGATGGAACTGATACTGCTCCTGCCCCCCCCCACAGCAGCCATCGCAGTGCAAGTTGAGCGCCCAGGGCCCTCCCCGGTCAGACCTGCAAGAGGATGGACGATGGCGCAGATAGGCAGCGGCCAACTGACTACATAGGATGTCTCTATAGTAGTTCAGTTTGTCCTCCCTCTCAGTGGGTGTAAAAAAGGCCCCCATTTTTGACCTGTAGTGAGGGTCTATCATGGTGGAGAGCCAGTAGTCATCCCTCTGCCGAATGGTGACAAATCGCCTGTCACTACGCAAGCAAGTGAGGATGCATCGGGCCATTTGCAAGTGACTTGGAGGGACTCCCTGCATCTATCTCCTGTGCATACTGCCACGGTGTGTCTGGGTCATCTGCTTCGTCTTTCTCATCTCCCTCTTGCTCTTCCGGCTGCTTCTTCTCCTCCTCTCCTGTCACCTGTGTAGAAAAACCACCCATTTCGCTACACATTGCTTGTGCTTCAATGTCCTCCTCCTCCTCCAGTTCAGCCCCCACAGGGCTCATGTGGCTGTGAGATGTAGATGCCATGTCCCCACTCCCCTGACCAGCCAGATTTACCAGCATCTTTTCCAGGATATGAATCAGTGGAATGACCTTGTTCATCCCGTAGTCCTGGCGACTGACAAATAAAGTGGCCTCCTCAAAGGGCATGAGTAAACAGCAGGTGTCATGCATGAGCTGCCACTGGCTAACATTAAAGTTGCACAGGGGAGTACCTCTGTCTGCTTATATCATCAAGAAATTGTTTATTGTTTTTCTCTGTTCGTACAGTAGGTCCAACATATGGAGGGTGGAATACCAATGGGTGGAAACATTGCATATCAGCTTATGTTGGGGGACGCCGTTCTGCCGCTGCAGCTCAAGGAGGGTGTGCTTGGAGGTGTATGAGTGGCTGAAGTGCATGCAAAGTTTTCTGGCCATTTTTAGGATGCCTTGCAGATGGGTAGAATATTTAAGGAAATGCTTGACAACCAGATTAAACACATGCGCCATGAAAGGCGCATGGCTCAGCCCTCCTTGATGCTGCGCCAACACCATGTTCTTCCCGTTGTCGGTCACCATTGCTCTGATTTAGAGTTGTCGCAGAGAAAGCCAGAATTCGATTTCTTGATGAAGGACACGGAGCAGTTCCTCCCCTGTGTGACTTCGTTCTCAAAGGTAAACGAGGTGTAGAACAGTGTGACACTGCCATGCCCTGCACATGTGGTATGCTGGAGGAGCACTGTGAATTGTCCCTGCAGTGGAGGCTGAGGACACAGTAGAGGATGAGGCGGACATTGTTGCAGGACCAACAGCGTGAGAACGCGGAGGCGGAAGCGGCGTCACCTGGCCAAGTTGCTGGAGTGTCTGGGCAGGAACCACATTCACCTAGTGGGCTGTAAAAGACATATATTGTCCTTGAACATAGTTACAGCTCCACACGTCGGTGCTGCCATGCACTTTGGCAGACACCGACAGGCTAAAGGACTGGCCCACCTTCTCTTCTACATATTTGTGCAGCGCTGGTACTGCCTTTTTGGCAAAGAAATGATGGCTTGGGACTCTCTACCTTGGCTCGACACAAGCCATCAGTTCTTTGAAAGATGCAGAGTCCACGACTTGGAAAGGGATGGACTGCAGCACCAGCAACTTGGACAGGAGCACGTTCAGCTTCTGCACCGTTGGATGAGTGCACGCATACTGTTGTCTCTTCGAAATTGCTTCAGTGATCGATTGCTAACGCAATGACTGACTAGGAGGAGGAGAAGCAGGAGCATCAGGACCAGATGATGGGAAGGACACACAGATTCCTTCAGTTGAGGTGGTGGAGCCTTGACTGCCTGAAATGGGGTGCGTGCTACTGGGAGATGCAGCGGTTGCTGCGGCAGACTGGACCACCATATTGGAGCCACGGTTCTCCCAGGCCACTTTATGGTGACGCTGCATATGTTAACGCAGGGCTGTGGTGCCAACATTGGCACCCTGACCACGCTTCACCTTCTGCCCACGGATTCGACATATGCCTATGTTCAACTCCCCCGGCGGCTTAACAAAAAACTGCCACACCGCTGAGTAGGTGATTTTACACCCAACACGCTGCACTGACTGACTGCTACCACTGCCTCTGTGAACCCCTGCACCACTGCTTTCCGGGCAAGTAGGCTCCTCCGAAGTGGGTGGTCTACTCCTGGCACATTTGGCTCCCAACCTCCCACTGCTACCACCCTGCTGACTCCTGGACATGCTACAAACTTGCTGGCTCCGCCGCTGCCTCATGTGCAATCTGCCACTCTCTTATCCCAATAATGATGAAGCCCCTTCATCACCCGGCTCCCAATTGCGATCGGCTACATCATCATCGAGTACTGTCTGCATGTCATTGATGTCCTCTCTGAGCCAGGAGCCTGACCGCTCGTAACACCAGCTCCCACGCCACTCTCCTCATCACTACTTGCCCGCCTACCGGAGGAAACGGCAGATGTCTCCTCCAGTTCTTGGCTGGGCTGACTGTCCTCTAGTAGCTCGTCCTCACTGTATAGTGGATATGAGCCCACAGCATAGAGTATTTCTCTGGCTGAGGGAACAGAAAAGGACAGAGGCAGGTTGAGGACAGGTGAGGACACAGGGCCTGCTCCCGGGCCATGCCAACTAAAGGTTGTATCTGACGAACCCACCGACTCTTGGCTGGGGGTGTCTGATGTGACTTGGGATGAAGTGGATGACCGAGTGAAGCATTCTACTGTAGAACCGCTGCATTGCTGGTCAAGACACGACCACTAGCAGAGAGCTCAGGCCTCTGGAAGTGACTCCTGCTGCCATGACCCCTTTCTCTGCTGCGACCTATGCCTGCGCCAGAAACATTTACTGTAGGCCTGTGCTCTTCCCCTGTGCAGGGCCTGTCACTTCTCTGTCTGACATACTGTTATATCAAAAATGTAAATGAAGAGGAAATTAATACAGGGCAAAAAGGCCTGTAATTTTCTCCCTTCAACACACAACGGCGAATAAGCCACTTATTTCACTTATTCAAGTCTTTTCTACCACTTTCCCTAGTGCCTGCTGACATCTCTCCCTGCACTAAGTACACTCGAAAGTGCCTGAATCTAAGATGGCAGAGGGTATTTCTAGGGCTGTCTCATCACAGGACTGGCTGGCTGCTGATTGGCTTCCCGCATGGCATTGTGGGTGATGCCACGTTCCCAGGTTTTGGGGGAAGCCAATTTGAGGAGGGAGTTGGAGCAAGAGGAGGAACAAAGTGGCTCTTCACCACTCAGTCTCTCATACTCCATCCCCATCTATAGGTGATCTGGGGAGTATCTCCAACTACAGGGGCAATATCAGGATCCATTACCAATATGCCCAGGTGTTTAGAGATAATATCACAGACAACATTAGTTTCTAAATCATAGGTGGCTATCAACCTATTCACCTTGTCAGGTTCATCCCTTTTCTTAGGGGATAACAAAAGAGACTGACTGTTACCTAAAGCATGTTGGTAAGTCGGCACAATATGTGATCCCTGTGCAAGAAATCTTGACCTAAGGTCACCCGCCTCTTTTTTAAAAACCTGAAGATTGGAACAATTATGACACAAACAGCAGTACTGCCCTTCGGTGTACCTTTCTTTAAGGAATAAGGATGGTGTCTTCTCCATCGTAACAGAGTTTGTAGAGGTAGGTTTCCAAAATATCGTAGTTTCCAATTCGCCTCTTGGATTCTTGAAAATACATATATCCAAGAAGTGAAGTTTAGAAACCTGTGTTTCAAAAGTGAAACATAGGCCTACTGTATTAATGATAATGGACCCCACCAGTTGTTCAAAGTCTGTGCTGGAACCCTCCCATATGATGAATATCACATTAATATAGCGAGCCCATAGGTGAACCCGCTCCCACTAACTGGATTCAATCTCGCCATCACCTAAGGGTGCTCCCACCAGCCCAGGAAGAGGTTTGCATATGAGGGCACACATGGGCTCCCCATTGCACATTCACTGAACTGGTGGAAGATCATTTGACTAAAGGTGAAATAGTTATATGTGCTGGTGGGAAAATGCGCCTTTGTCAGTTTTGACCAATATGCTGGGGGCCTTAATGTGGGCATTAGCGCTGGGTCTCTCCTGTATAATACAGCAGAGACCCAGCAAGTATGGCGGCCACTAAGCTCCTGAGTGGCTACCATATTTAAATACCCAACATCCGCTGTACTATTACTGTTGCCAAAACTTTTGACTTTTGTCTCGAGTCCCATTCCAAACTAATTGGTTCGCACATCAGTCCCCCTGAATCCTTCTCTTCTATAGTCCTGGATAATACAGAACTGTATATGATACAAACAAACAGAGGATTTTTTTTTTTCTCCCCAAGTATTGCACATTATTTTACATTTTGAAACTGAAGTACGGTTTTCATTATTTGGAGCTATTCTTCAAAAATAATATTCTTCGAAAATTATAGGGAAAAAACAGCTATTACATAGTTTCTTTATATATTTCACACCTGTAACTTGTTACCGATTTGAGTCTAGTATTATTTTCTGTTACTTTTCTACATTGTAGAACCAAATGGCTGTTATTTCCATAATATGCCAAGAAATGTGTCAGCAGATACTTTTCTCTGCACAGATGTCCCTTGGACGGTGCACACAACTACGCTGCACGCAGGGTGGGAAAAATATCAGTTGGAAACATTGGCAAACGTCATGGAGCCAAACAGGAATATAAAAAAACAAACATTTTTCAAGCCCTTTTCCTATATATCCTTGGATTTACATGCCGGGTGCCTGCATCAAACAAGTGTCAACTTCTAGAGCAATATTACTTATATCATGCTATTTGTAACCAGTTCCAGGAAGGAGGTGACTTACAGATGGTTCCACCTTTACCTTAGCTTGAACATGCTTGTGAAACCTTTGATGGGCTGCAATACAAATCACAATTATTAGTCCACATTTAGGGTCAGAAGGGGTACTAAGTCTCATTAAGGATACATCACCTCTATGAGGCCACTGTGAGGTGTACAGGGACTTATTAGACCATGCTTTCTTTGCTAAGAATTCTGGGAAAGAAAAAAAAGTCCTCCTTGGGGAAAAGGAGAACTTACTCTAGCACCACATTTTGGAAGGTAGCTCCCTATAGATCAATGCCTGGTTTTCCTGAAACCTAGTAGCATAATCTGGGAATAAAGCCAAGCCAGAGTAACTCTATCCAAAAGGAAGAGAGACAGGTTATTGCCCCTCATTGGTTATTGCCTCTCATCAGTGTGAAACAGAGTACTGGCTGAGAGTCCCTAGATGGTTGAGAGGTCCTAGATGTGGGTGAGAAGGGGTATTATGTCTCATTAAGGAAACATTGCCTCTTTGAGGCCACTGTGAGGGGTACACTTAGTTATTAGACCATGCATACCTTATTAAGAATTTTGAGAAAAATATGCAAATGAGCCCTCCTTGGAGGAAAAAGGAGAACTTGCTGTAGCACCACCTAGACCACATTTAGACACATATAGGATAGATTTTTTTTATTTTTTTTTTAATGTGGTCAAGTCATGCCCACATCTAAATGGACCCTTTAAAATGACTAGGTCATTCACAGAAATGACCACATTAAAACTGCTGCAAGTGAACATACCTTAAAGGAGTCTTAAGACAGTTGGGTCATATTAGGTTGATCCGTTCCAGAGTGTGTCTTTCAGTCCTCCACTCATCAGATATTTATGGCCTATACTATTCCCCGACAACCTGAATTCAGCTCTGTCAGTCCCATAGAAGTGAATGGAGCAGTGGTGCTACATGTGCACTGCTGCTGCACTCATGGAGGTGACTCCGAGATTCTGATTCTTGTGATAAACGTCTGTTATGGAAAAATCCTTTAAATGCTAAAACTCTGTCTGCCTACATCTTCCACTAGAGGTTGTCACTCACTGCAAAATGAATTTATACAGCTCCCAATGAGCTCAATAACTAACCTCTTGGCGATTACCTTGGCAGTCAGCATATGACTCTGCAAGGATGCACTGATATATCCTTGCAGAGTTAGCAACTGCAGGAGATTGTGCAGCTGTAGAAGAAAGGAACTGGTTATCAGTAACAGCTGGATTCCTCCAAGTCAAGGCAGGGGCGGTTTATTACCATCACTGTCTTCCTAAACGCTTACGCATAGCTATAGAAGTCATCATGTGAGTGCTGGGTATTGGGGAACTGCAGGAGCAGCTGGGTCCTAGAGGTCCAAGATCAGCTCTGTAATTAGTCCTAGGAGGTTGTATTTCTCTTGTACCTAATTCAGCCCAAGATATAGAGAAATCAGCAAAAAAAAAAAAAAGTAATGCTATAATGTTCCGCCAAAGGTCTATTATAACTGTTGAACTCAGTGTGAGAAAAGTGTGTTACAAATGTTTGTTGTCATAGTTGACCTTATGGGGGGCACAATGTGGAAAAAAATTAAAAATTAAGACAAAAATGAAAATAATGAGAATGCTACTACCACACCCACACTGCAGGATCTAGTCGTGCTTCGGCAACACAAAACTATGTGTTACCTCATTAAAAATTACCAGAACAGAGAGTGGAAACTATTTGAAAAAATGTTAGTAGCAATTTGTGCTATTATAAAAAAAAAGAAAAATGTGAAAAAAGACGTTTCCCCATTTTTTTTAACTTTTTCTAGGATATTTAAAAAAAAAAAAAGAAAAAGAAAAAAACACGCAAAATTGACACAGAAATAATCCCCGTATATCAGTGCATGAACTAAAACACCAGTCATGAACCTGGGAAAATGGTCTGGCCATGAAGTAGTTACTCAATATACAGAGGCAGCGCCAGCAGAATTTTTTTCACGTAACTGGTTTTCTCCTGGACATCTCGGACAGGAATTTCCAGACACCAGGAAAAAACACCCCTAAAGGTGTCCAGAGACAAATACAAAGCCTTCAGACAATGTCATGAAAAATATTACTGAAATACAAATTTGGTCTTTGAACCCCTTGAATGTTGCTTGTACAGTGCGGTAAGGAAAAAAGCTGGAAATATTAGTCCTTATCTGACTTCTACTGTAACGCGCTCTGGTAACAAGGATCATATGGTATTATTAGTAATATTCTATTCAGCTTTTGGTGCATTTTTTGATCTTACAGATGCTGGATTTCTAAAAATGACAGTAACTAACACGAGATACCTCAGTGCTCAAAGCAGATGCCTCCCAGTCTCCCAATGACTTTTAATGGCATTTAACCCTTGCAGGTGTGTTGGGCTTTAAAGGGCTTTAGGTGTTTTTTTTTTTCCATCATAAACTGGCCCTGTCATGTGCATGACCTTTCCATTGGTGTCCTCTGTAATTTTCTGTTACAGCAAAGTGAAGTTATAAATGTTTGACAGCATAAAAAAAAAAAATCATTATATGTAAAGTAACCTAAATAGCCATGACGGGCGAGAGCAGCTTCAGCCTAGTCAGGCTGTCCGCTTGCTACTAACTCCTCCTGGATGTGAATGACATGTCCCATCAGGGAGTGAGGGGATTGTGAGGGAGATGTCAGTCATGCCCAGGAGGCGTTATTAGTAAGTGGATACTGTGCATGGTCGGACCCTTCTCCTGCCCACTGTGACTACTTAGGTTAATTTGCATATGGTGACTTTTTATGCTTTCAAATATTTATAACTTCGCTTTGCTAAAATAGAAAAATTACAGGGGGCACCAATGGAAAGGTAAGTACTTGATCCTGCACATGATAGGGCCGCATTATAACAGAAAAACCTCCTGACAGGTTCCTTTTAAGGACCAAAATTATAGTTATTTTTTTCATTCTTCTAGGAGACACAACGGTTTTATTTTTCTATTAACGTACTTGAACAACAGATTTATATAGTTTTTATGTTTTACTATTATTGTAAAAAATAACTATAAAAGAAACCATTGGTTTTGGTATCTCTGAAATCTATTGTTATCATTTTGTGGTAGATCAGTTGATCACTTTTTAATTTTTTTTTTTCAGGCAGAATAAACTGAAACATCAACTTTGGCATTATTTTTTAAATATTTCATCCACCCTGTGCCTCCCATTCTCTGACTGTGTTTAGGCCACCACTGCTGTCAGGCAGTGGTGGCCTTGCTTGCATTCTTGCTACTAACCATTTTAAATCATAGAGTATTGGTGGGCTGTTGAGCGCATGCACAGTAGCCTACACTCAGCTTCCTCTTAGCTTCTATATACAAATATATAAGATGGTTCCTCGGTATGTACATTAGTCATTAAACTTTTCTATATAGCTGTACAGATCGGCAATGAGCTTAACCTTTATCAGGGCTTTCACAGTCTGCTTGCTCTGTAGGAAAATATAGAGATAACAGTGTAAACCTTGTAAAAAGAAACTGTTAATCACAACGACATGTAAGTGTGTGATATGTGACCGAGGGCAGAACATACCGCCCACGATTCCTCCACATACAAGCAACGTGAAGCAGCTAGCGGAAGGAAAGTAATAAATAAATTTATTGTAGACCACAGGTTTTTTTTAGGGTACATCATTTTTTTAAACTGTATAATTTGCTTATGATCATTGTTTTTGAGCTATAAATTTTGTGCCTCTTAAAATGGGGAATAGTAACACTGAGTTGTCAGTTTAGATAAGGATACAGGGAGACTTTCCGTAGCAGTACCGAGTTTAACTGTGGAGTTACAGCTGCACAACATGTAACTCAATGTGCTGCTTTAAATGTAGCTATAGCTCTATACATATAATAATGTGTTGTGTAGATCAGGCCTTCTTTATACGTTTCCAGGAGGAGTACAGAGGAACATCACAACACTGAGTTTTGAGTAACACTATTTTCTTGATTTAATATAGTACACATCTTAGGAGTATCGACAGGCTTCTTTAAACCCACTCACTCATGTGATGTCTTCTATGAGATAGAAGTTCTGTTTCCATCTCTTTTGCATCCAGCCCAGACCCTTATGATGACCGCTGCACAGATGACTGCTGAGACATCTTTGTCTCCTCATTTCTGCAACTGTTCTCACCCTCCATAGTAACACAATTAAATCCAGATCCCTATATACAAGACCTCTATATACATTGAGACCACATTTCCTACACAACACCAGAGACCTAAATGAATTTATACCCCTAAATTTTGAGCCCAGACCAGACTGATACTTCCCCTTCTCACTCCTGGGCTGTTCTTCAGTGAGTATGTATAAAAAGTGATTTTAAATTTACAGTAGTTTTATAAGCAAGCTACTTATATCATGGTCCAGTTTAAAAAATATATACATGTCTTCAGGTGAAATATAATACTTGTGAATTTTGAATCCATTCTATGTTAATATGTAAAATGCTCTATGCCGTGACTACAGCTAAAGACTGGGAAATCCCATGGATTATATCATTTGAGTCTTTATTGTGGGAAATTACCCAAACTTGTATGACATTTGTGTGGGCTAACATAACAAATGCATGATTAGTTGCCACATTATCATTATACAGTGATGATACAATAAGCCTTTTAATTTTAGCTTGGTGATGGAAAATACCAAATTGCGTCACATGTGACATAGCACACAATATATTCCTTTTGTTCCAGGGACAATGTAAATGAACACTCTTTAACAATGAATGATCATTCAGATACATTATATACATAAAAAGGGGAAATTTAATAACCCATAAAATGTAAATTTGAGTCACAGCCCTTTTTTTTTGTTCCAAATATGTGCTGCAGTTCCTTCTGTATCCTGCCCGCAACTTTTTGCAAAAGTGGGCAGAGAGCAAAGCGATGCCTCAGTCGGACAAATTTACTATAACTCACTACAGAAATTTGGTTATATTTGAGTTATACTTGAAATCTACACCATTTCCTGACTGGTGTAGATTTCACTTCTGGTGCAGAGGATTGCACCGGAATTATTAATAATTCCGGCACAACGCGCACCAGCCATGGTCTTTATTAAAACTGGTGGACTTAGCCTAAAAGTTTAATTTTCTCAATAGCTCACTATGACACTAAGAGCTCCTACAACAGCATAAAAGTGGTTTATATATGATTCAGGGGGTGGTAGAGTCTCTTTAAATGTACACAGTTATTGTATAATTTCATTTTATGTGTTAGCCTGTTGAACCAATATAAAGTTTTAAAGGGGTTGTCCAGGATTTGGAGCAACCTCAGTGGCGGTAGGGGTGGGTTTAAAATTAAAAAAAGACATGCTTACCTATCCTTTGCGCCCTGTTGTCTGGTCCCAGTCCCCTTCCTCTCACATGTCTGTGCTTATTGAACCAGAAGTCATGGTCTCAGCAGTCATGTGCGAGAAAGGGGACTGGGAATGGACAACAGGGCACTGGGGATAGGTGAGTATGTCTTTTTTTCTCTTTTACTCCTACCCCAGCCACCCCAGGACAACCATTTTAGACCGGGGCCACAGGTGGAAATACTGCAAAGCTGCAAATTCGAGTGAATCCCATCCACACATTGCGGTAAAATACACACTGTGGACATGGCTTTGGAAATCGCAACATGTCCATTATACCTACAGAAATGCCGGCGCTTTCCCTATAAGTATAATTGAGGCAGAAAGTCCACAGAGGAAAGGAGGAGGACTTTCTGTAAAAAGCTCTATGGGAAAACTGCAATGTGTTTCCGTCGTGGTTTTTCCCGCAGTGCTTTTTTGCTATGTGGGGCCTTAGCCTTATGGACTATCATACATCTCTGTTTTTCAATTTCTTCTGCATCCTGTCAGTACCCATTTATAATTCCTTTAGTCAATCTATTGTAAGTCAGTGCATTATCCCATTGGTTAATATTACAATACTTTACGCCAAACAGCTAAACATCTTATCTACTTATTTTATCTCTTATCCCTTTCCTTCTCTTTTCTGTGGTGCACACTGCTGAGCTTCATTTGCTGAGTTGGTGCAGGATTAGAAAAACTTACATATCTTATATTTTGATGCTTTGTCAATCAGGTAATGCCAATAATAATTATATTTGTAAATAATTTAATCATTTTATTATATTATTAATCAGTTATTTGCCCATTTTTAAGTAACATAAAAAAGCTGCACACAATGCCCTAAACTCAATCTGCTGCACCTCCATACTGTGCAGAAAGAACTTCTCTCCAGAAATTTCTTTAGATGGAGAAAGATTGAGAGGATGAACAAAGCTAAAAGGGATAGTAAGGACTTCCAAAGATCACTATGGACGCCAACTGTGTGGAGACAAACGTGCTGTCTGCCGAAGATAAAAAGAATATAAATCAGACCCTATTTCCACATTCTACTCTCTACTTTACTTTCCATTACACAGAAAACATAACAGAAGAATAAGAAGTTGAGATTAGAGTCCCTAAAGACATATTGCTTTGCACTGCTAGAGGATTTCAAAGAATACATCTTTGTTGATCCGTAGAGTTTTAAGAACACACTAAATCCTCATAGAATGATATTCTTCTGAAATGGAATATTACTAAAAAAAATTGTTAAAATAGTTTGGTTAAACTTTTATCTATAATTTTTAGTAATATTCAAATGGTTAAGGAGTAAAATTTTCCATTTTTCTAAATGAGTCTTATTGCAAACACAGTCCTGGGTGCGGCATTTACTTCTGCCAAGCGTGAAAAATAGACTTTCTGGCTTTGAATTCACCTATAATGATGACATATCATTCGCTAAAAATTTCCATTTTTGCATAGTAATAAAACAGGAAGCTGGCCACCACTTTTAATTTAGCAGCCAACGTCCCTTTTTGTGTCCCACCCTAGTGGAGCTTGACATTCAGCGACTTTTAAGGGGACTAGTACTGATTAAATGAAACAAAATGGCTGCATGTTAAAACACTATATAGGAGATGTTACAAACATGATGCACTCTTCAGTCAATTTAGTTTTTCCTTTTGGACTACTGCAGGGTTTCCCATCCTTTTCAGACTTAGGACATCCCTGGAGAAAAAAAAACACTTGGGCACCCTACCAAATTATTTTTACCAAAAGACGAAAAACTTCCTAAGGATGCAGATAATATTGCATGAAGGCATTCAGTCATCTTTCCAACCAGGGTGTTGCAGCCCCCTGGAAGGTTTCCATGGCACCCCTGTTGGGAATCACTGGACTACTGTGTGTAGTGTCAATGCACAGGGTGGACAGTATGGAAGTCAGTGAGGTGAACCTTCAGTCAATAGCTGCAAACACCAACTTAGAGTCAGAGAGGTGGAGGTCATTTTGGAAACTCGTCCTCTATAGACCATAACAGGGAACTCCGCTTCCACACTCCCTTCCAGCTCACCTGTCACAAAAGGCTAGAAAGCAGTGAAGCGCCCTTCTACACTCAGGTATCCACACAAAGCTGCCACCACTTACCACTTATGGTACGACACCAGTATGCCCACACTATGTACAAGTAGCACACAACAGGATAACCTGGCTAGCAGTATTCACTCTTCAGAGGTGGGGGAACATTAGTGTCAAAGGACAATCTTATTAAATTTTAAATTTAATATATGTAAAAACGGTGCAGTGAAGTAGCAATAGAAAGATAGAATAAAAAAGAAAAATATTTGAACATAATGTAAAATACAGTGGCTTGCAAAAGTATTCATACCCCTTGAGCTTTTTCACATTTTGTCACTTTCAACCACAAACTTAAATGTTTATTTTTTTAGATTTTAAGTGATAGACCAACAAAAAGTAGCAGATAATTGTGAAGTGGAATGAAAATGATACATGGTTTTCAAAATTTTAATCAAATAAAAATCTGAGTGTGACATGCAAAAGTATTCAGCCTCTGTACTCTGATACCCCTAAATAAAATCCAGTGCACACAATTGCCTTCAGAAGTCACTTAATTAGTTAATAGAGTCCAGCTGTGTGTAATTTAGTCTCAGTATAAATACACCTGTTCTGTGAAGGTTTCAGTGGTTTGTTAGAGAACACTAGTGAACAAACAGCATCATGAAGACCAAGGAACTCACCAAACAGGTCAGAGATAAAGTTGTGGAGGAGTTTAAAGCAGGGTTAGGTTATAAAAACATATCTCATGCTTTGAACATCCCCAGGAGCACTGTTCAATCCATCATCCAAAAATGGAAAAAGTATTCTACAATAGCAAAACCCACCTAAACTAACAGATGGAGCAAGGAGAACACTGGTCAGAGAAGCAGCCAAGAGGCCCATGGTCACTCTGGAGAAGCTGCAGAAATCCACATCTCAGGTGTGCACTCCACAAATCTGGCCTTTATGGAAGAGTGGCAAAAAGAAAACCATTATTGAAAGAAAAACATGAGAAGTGTCGTTTGCAGTTTGCCACAAGCCATATAGGGGACACAGCAAACATGTCGAAGAAGGTGCTCTGATCAGATGAGACCAAAGTTGAACCTTTTGGCCTAAATGCAAAGTGCTATGTGTGGCGAAAAAGTAACACTGCTCATCACCCTCGACACACCATCCCCACTGTGAAACATGGTGGTGGCAGCATCATGCTGGGGGGAGGCTTTTCTTCAGCAGGGCCAGGGAAGCTGGTCAGAGTTAATGGGAAGATGGATGGAGCTAAATACAGGTCAATCCTGTAAGAAAACCTGTTGGAGGCTGCAAAAGACTTGAGACTGGGAAGGAGATTCACCTTCCAGCAAGACAATGACCCTAAACATACAGCCAGAGCTACAGTGGAATTGTTAAGATCAAAGAATATTCTTGTGTTAGAATGGCCTAGTCCCATTGTGCATCTGTGAAAATTGCTGTTCTGGCTGAGCTTAAGCTATTTTGCAAAGACAAATGGGCAAAAATCTCAGTCTCTAGATGTACAAAGCTGATAGAGATATACCCCAAAGGACTTGAGGCTGTAATTGCAGCAAAAGGAGGCTCTTCAAAGTATTGATATGGGGGGGCTGAATACTTTTGCACGTCACACTTTCAGATTTTTATTTGATTAAAATTTTGAAAACCATGTATCATTTTCCTTCCACTTCACAATTATCTGCTACTTTGTGTTGGTCTGTCACTTAAAATCTCAATAAAATACATTTAAGTTTGCGGTTGTAAGGTGACAAAATGTGAAAAAGTTCAAGGGGTATGAATACATTTGCAAGGCACTGTAAAAGGGGATAACTTACAGACTTGGTGGTTTATTTATTTTTTTTGATCAATAGATAGACTTTCTGATCAGCTAGGTTTGCTGCAGCCATGCCTGCAATGGTCAAGAACCCCGGATTGCCAATTAGATGACCACTAATTGAATTAGCTTTAGCCTGTGCATTTTAATTAAAGAGGAACTCTAGCACAGACAATACACAAAGGCCCAATTTCCTAACTACACCAAGGAATGGAAAAAAAAAACCTTATACCTATAAGAAAACACATAACTTATGACACAGTATATTATATCTAGATTTCATCACACCGAGTGACATCTGTTTTGCATCAGTTTTTAACTGACAGTGAAAAAAACAAATGAATTTCAGTGGTCAAGTAAAATGTCAAATCTTGTTTGTTTTTTTTTATTGCGCAGCATTTCATAATGGTAAATGTATTTGCTCAGTCTAATAATATTACTTATAGTAAGTAATATAGAAGTAATATATAGGTGATTTGCCAATCACCTACATATACTATCGATAAACCATAACATTAGAACCCTGCTAAGGATGATGCCTCACGTAGTGGCCACCATTGCAATGATGCGGGTAATATCAATGCTCAACTCATTTTGTACATTTTTTAAAGAAAAAAGAAGTCATTTGGAAACTGACTTTATATTTCATAATATATCGAGTTTTTTTTCAGTGTTTGAAGATAATATGTTCCTGAAAGACACTAAACATTGACGTCAGATGCTATCTCGCAGGCAATGAATCACACTAGCATTCTTAAATGGCAAAAATCCAAATCTGTTTCCAAAGCTGCATGCTGCAAAGTAAAATTTCTTGGAGGATAAAATATACAACTTCCTCAAATGCAGAAGACGAGTTTAATTGCTCTCTCTCTCTCTCTCTCTCTCTCTCTCTCTCTCTCTCTCTCTATATATATATATATAGTAGGTTTTTAACATTAGAATTGAAAATTAAAAAAAAACTATATATATATACAGTCCTAAAAAATTTTCTACACTTTACTTAGGCATCTTGGATTCAGTTTTCATGGACATTAATAATAATAATAATAATAATAATAAAAATAAATAAAAATCACAACAAGAGCAAAATAAAATGCAAAGCAAACACATGACAAACAGCCATATCATGTCACACAGATGTTTTTAAAATGAGAGTGAATGGGTTTATTCACAAGTTCATTTTTCAGATGGACCGTTTTACACGTCTGTTAAAAAAAACCTGACTTGCTCTATTTGTATGACAGATACAAAAACAAATGTGTGAACACAGCCATAGACTTTCAATGGTTTTAAAATGGTTTTAAAAAAACGGCCATCATGTGACTGGTTTTAACTGTCATGTAAATAAAGGCCAAAAACGGACTTACATATGCTTTGTTTTTTTTTGTTTTTTTTTACAGATGTTAGCTGAAGGATAAGGTACAATGAAGGCAGGGATGACATCCATAAAAGCAGCGTACACACAGTGGGGAAAAAAAAAGTATTTAGTCAGCCACCAATTGTGCAAGTTCTCCCACTTAAAAATGATGAGGCCGGCCTGTAATTGTCATCATAGGTAGACCTCAACTATGAGAGACAAAATGAGAAAACAAATGCAGAAAATCACATTGTCTGATTTTTAAAGAATTTATTTGCAAATTATGGTGGAAAATAAGTATTTGGTCACAGACCTGTAACTTCTTCTTTAAGAGGCTCCTCTGTCCTCCACTCATTACCTGTAGTAATGGCTCCTGTTTGACATTGTTATCAGTATAAAAGACACCTGTCCACAACCTCAAACAGTCACACTCCAAACTCCACTATGGTGAAGACCAAAGAGCTGTGGAAGGACACCAGAAACAAAACTGTAGACCTGCACCAGGCTGGGAAGACTGAATCTGCAATAGGCAAGCAGCTTGGTGTGAAGAAATCAACTGTGGGAGCAATAATTAGAAAATGGAAGACATACAAGACCACTGATAATCTCCCTCGATCAGGGGCTCCACGCAAGAATTCACCCCGTGGGGTCAAAATGATCACAAGAAAGGTGAGAAAAAAATCCCAGAACCACACAGGGGGACCTAGTGACTGACCTGCAGAAAGCTGGGACTAACGTAACAAAGGCTATCGTCAGTAACACACTACGCCGCCAGGGACTCAGATCCTGCAGTGCCAGACGTGTCCCCCTGCTTAAGCCAGTACATATCCGGGCCCATCTGAAGTTTGCTAGAGAGCATTTGGATGTTCCAGAAGAGTATTGGGAGAATATCATATGGTCAGATGGAACCAAAGTAGAACTGTTTGGTAGAAACACAACTCGTGTTTGGAGGAGAGTGAATGCTGAGTTGCATCCAAAGAACACCATACCTACTGTGAAGCATGGTGGTGGCAACATCATGCTTTGGGGCTGTTTCTCTGCAAAGGGACCAGGACGACTGATCCGTGTACATGAAAGAAAGAATGGGGCCATGTATCGTGAGATTTTGAGTGCAAACCTCCTTCCATCAGCAAGGGCATTGAAGATGAAACGTGGCTGGGTCTTTCAGCATGACAATGATCCTAAGCACACCGCCAGGGCAATGAAGGAGTGGCTTTGTAAGAAGAATTTCAAGGTCCAGGAGTGGCCTAGCCAGTCTCCAGAATCAACCTCATAGAAAACCTTTGGCGGGAGTTGAAAGTCCGTGTTGCCCAGCGACTGCCCCAAAACATCTCTGCTCTAGAGGAGATCTGCATGGAGGAATGGGCCAACATACCAGCAACAGTGTGTGCCAACCTTGTGAAGACTTACAGAAAACATTTGACCTCTGTCATTGCCAACAAAGGATATATAAAAAAGTATTGAGATGAACGTTTGTTATTGACCAAATACTTATTTTCTACCATAATTTGCAAATAAATTCTTTAAAAATCAGACAATGTGATTTTCTGGATTTGTTTTCTCATTTTGTCTCTCATAGTTGAGGTCTACCTATGATGACAATTACAGGCCGGCCTCATCTTTTTAAGTGGGAGAACTTGCACAATTGGTGGCTGACTAAGTACTTTTTTTCCCCACTGTATGTAGTACATACAGAATTATGAGCCAAACACAAGATCAAGCTTAATGCATTGTATTTAATAAGGTTAAGAAAAAGCACAGGTCCATCATGTCCAGCCTATAATCAATCCAGTGTTGATCCAGAGGAAAACAAAACCCCCTCATAAGCCAAACACCAGTTATCTAACATTATGAGAAAGATTCCTTCCTGCCTCCAAATAGGGCAGCAAGAATAAGTTCCCGGATTATTGATCAATCAATCAACCATCACGAGATGTGGTAGAGAATCCTAAAGTCTCACTGCTCATACAGAAAGGAAAACCCATGTACCTGTATGATGATGGTAAAATAGTTTTCATCTAACCATAGGGGATGACACTTTGGCATGGTTACAGACATACATCAGGTGTATGAAGATCACTTGAAAAATCTCTGTACAGTTCAGTCATATATTTGCACATTATAATTTTTGTAGGTCATCCCTAAGCTTTTTTTTCCAAATTATATAAATCCAAATTTGATAACCTATCTTTCTACTCCAATCCATCCAACCATTCCCTTAACTACTTTGGTTGTTTTGGAGTCATATTCCTACCTTGTGTCATTCAGGAGAGTGGTATACTTTAGTGGCAGGGGGATATTTGGGTCCCACAAGAGTCCAGGACTCGGTAGTGACTGCTACCGCTGCACTCCATATAGCTATACTCCTGTATAGCGCCAAAATTATGTCCTTGTCTTGAGGGCAACATAAGGGAACTCACCTCAGATATTACACCATGACCTTGTCTACTGAATCACCATCCTCATCCATCTCCCCCTGCAGCCATCTTTCCATCATTTTGATGTAAGCCCATGCATCTCTAGGTCTTAGGCATGAAATATTTATGCTAAATTGGTTCAATAATGGAGCACACTGTTAATATTTCATGTTTCTCTATGACTTGTTATTTACTCTGAAGTATTCAATGGCAATATAGAATTAGCATAATATTGTATTATTGCATCTTCATGTATACATTTATTTATTCTTTGACTGTATGCATAAAAAATTTCTCAAACAAGATGTGAAAGAAAATCTGCTGCAAGGGAAAAGTGGAGTTGTTGCCCACAGTAACCAAATTTCATTTTTCATTTCTATGGACAACTGTTCTACTTCTTATTTATATCAGTTTTGATAAATATTTCCTAGAGATTTTGTTGAAAATTGAATAATCCTTTTAGGGTATGTTCATACAAGAATTTTTTTTCGTGGATTTGGGGGATGCTTTGAGCCCCGAATCTGGGGCAGATTCCTCTCGGAATCCGCCCCCCATTGTTTACAATGAGAGGCAGGGACTGCAGCAGGACACAGAAAAAAGAAGTGTCCTGCTCGATCTTGCTGCGGATTCTGCTCCTGATTCTGCCACAGAGTCCGTGGTTCGTGACTCCCTGATGATTAGGCCCAATGCATCAGCATCCTGTCGTGGCTAGACTTCATTTTCCACCGTGTGAACATACCCTTAATACAATGAGTGCTTTTGATGCTTTTACATAAAAATACTCTCTTTAGTTATAATTACTAATATCAGATTTTAACGATTAGCCTGAATTATTAGACTAATCGCAATTTAAACATTGATACATTGTAACAAACTTATCTGCAAAGAGTATTAAGTCTATATTTAGTCTATGGTTCGAAACAAATGTTTCCATTTGTTAACAGCAGGCTGTTGTATATTGTGAGTTTGTAAGACATCAATTATATAAGAAGGTTGTGTAACTTTCATTATAAAATGACTAAGCTTTATTTACGCAAAGCTTTTTTCATCCCAGCTTTGATGACAAATAGCCTCCCATACTACTAAGCCTAATCATACATAGCAATGGACGGAATTACAAATTTCCTGTTTACACTGACAGATAGGTCATGGATAAAGGTTTGCCCTGACATAAGTTCACAGGTTTAAGCTTTTTATTCCCAGGAAGAACCATTTGCTTACAAGATGAGTATAAGCTTACATACAGGACTTGGGCTCAGGAAATAAGTATTACAATAACGTAATAAAAAGTGAAATACTTTGTAAAACTGCCACTAAAAGCCTTGGCATCATCATGGGCATTAACTTTAGCAACCAGTGCCAGACAGCTGCTACCAAGGCAAATAAGATCATGAGATGCATCCAAAGATGCATTGATGGTCACGATAAGAACATTGGGGCAGATTTAGTAATAGTGTCTAAGCCTTAGACAGTGCAAATTTAGACAAGACAGTCCTAAACTGCACCAGATTTATCAAAATGTCTGATGCTGTTAGACTATCTAGTCTTATATTACATCACTTATTAGTTACATAAAAAAAATTATGACACATTTTCGGCACACAGTATTGCAGATAAGGCCATACCTCTTTCCCAATAGACCAAGGTCCTTTCCCAATATGCTCCTTTTTCATACAAGTTGTAAGAGTGTCTAAAAAGGGTCTAAAACATTTGATAAATGTGGCACTTAGTCTCAGCATGTTATACAGATTTATTTGCCCACAATTCTGATGCATTTGCTTCTTAAATCTAGAAATAGAGAAGATATTATCTATAGGTTTTGCATGTATACGTGCCTTATCAAAGTAATCAATATATAATAGGAGAGTCACTACCTGGTGTCAGGCGTATTAAAAGGGTAAATCTGTATTTCGATAAGATTTTAAAAGATACAAAAACATTAACTAGAACTTATAAAACATACATAGAGTGACTACTAGAGGGTAAGATGTAGTCACAGATGTCAGGATCGGCCTCTTTCTTTGCTGGGCTAATGATCCTGTATCCCACAAAACCAGTGTAATGTGCCACTATCTCATCCACTAAAACAACTGCCTGAGACATGGGGCTTGGCCATTCAACTTGTCGTGTCCAGCACGTACATACTCCTATTTGCACTAAATGGTCTCACTAAAGCGTGTGGCAACTAACACATACAAAAGACATAAAATCTTCAGTATTGCCTTGGTTAAGAAAATCTCCCCTCAAAACACTGACCATAGGAGAGGCCACCACTGGAGACTGCGATATGTGATATGCTGCTTCACCCCTCAGTCAGTCATCTAGTTCACTCTCAGTCTGCCCACTAATATATCTCATCTCAGGAGTGAACTACTGAGCTCTGCTTCAATGTAAGGATACTAGTCTAAACAGCTAACGCATTTCTATGTCAGTCATCTGTACCGACATATCATCAGAGTTGCATATATAGGGCCACGTAGGATCTCTGTAAAGTAGTTTGCATTAGAGCTTCTGCATACAACCCCATCTCCCTCTAGTGTATGGCCACCTGGAGGAGGTCCCGGTGTCCCCTGTCAAGTAGCCGGCCAATCACTGTGTTGCAAACCACCAGCAGGTCAGCACGCGCATGTGTGTTACAGACCAATAGTGATGCCAGGCAAGAAACCTGCCCCTCAAAGAACGACCTTGTCCGTGTAATCAACAAACAAGCCTGCATGTTTCTACATCCACATGTACAGAAGATATCAAGGAGCGCTAGTACAGGTAAACAATGACATAAAAGAATACTCTGGACATGATTAACATCCGGCAGAGGAGACACTAGGAAGACACCCCCGGGGGAGACTATCGATCTCAATTAGTTTCAATAGTTTTTATTCAAGTTTTCAAAGAATAAAGGTAAAATACAGTATTGACTTATGTCGCAATGTACACTGGTATGCATTATAACATAGTATACAAAATAACATATTACTCTCCTTTCCAAAATACATCTGTAAGTCATACATCAATAAGACAGATATATTGATCCCAATTAGGACCACTATCAATAAAGGTGTTCATACATCAAAATGCCTCGCAATGAATAAGATGGATACAACAATCGATTAGTAAGGGGCACATAGGTAGAACTAATTATCATATCAATATAGACCAAAAACTCATGAAAATTAATAATGCTGGTAAATGGTATACATGAATATAAATCCCAATGTATTGATACTGATTGCACAAAATATTATACGTGACAGATCACCATCATAGGAGAACATCTGCCACTGGTTTCTCCTCAAGTGGGTTACACCACATGGGAGAAAAAAGTCAGCCCTCCCCCAGAACCCCTAACCCTAAGAAGGGTATAAATCAAGTGTATCAAATCTCTGTTTAGAGGGAGCCTAAAAAATCCCAGTAAATTCACAAACGGATGGATCCCCATCCCTACTGAATCATAAAATGGCAATTTATTACCTAGCCCCTAACAAAAAGAGATCTAGCCCGAAGCCAAAAGGGGCTACAATAGTCGTCCAAACTAATCAATCAAAAGGTGAAACTATATGAAAATAATCAAACATCAAACATAGAGATGATCAATCATGTAATAGAGACTAAGTCATGTCACATATTACAGAGCAAAAAATCACTTCCTACTGTCTACGAGCCATTAGACACTATAGTGAAAGATCAGATAAGACACTCATATAATATCCCATTGTTTAAACCCCAGGGTCTAACCATTTGTAACTGGAAGGTCTAGTGGGATTCTAGTTGCAGCAGTTTTTGGCCAAAATCCCCCCTCTAGGGGATGGATAGACCAATTCGACGCCTCAAAAGTTTATGTGTCGTACCACAGAGGTGTCATCCTGACGACTAATGTTATTTATATGGTCCCTAATTCTCCTGTGGAATTCCCTAATAGTTTTACCAACAAATTGAATTGCGCAGGAGCAAGTAATAGTGTATATCACCCCCTGTGTTTTACAGTTTATGAAACTGTTGTTTTTATACCATTTTTACTCTTAAATGATTTGTTAGTGATTATAAAGCTGTATGCCCGACAGGACCCGCATGGGTAAATACCCACCAGATCTTCCTGTCTCTCCCGCCACGTATCAGAGTTGATCAGTGTCAAGTGCCTGCGAACTAATTTGTCACTAAAGTTCACTCCCTGTCTGTAGGTGACCGCTGGAAAGAAGGGGACCAATATCCGGATCTGATCTCAAAATCCCCCAAACATTCTGTAAGGTTTTCCTAACTTCCATGTTTGCACCATCATACATGACTATGATTCTCAAATCACTTCCCTCTTTTTTATTTTCTGGTTCTAGCAGAGAACTACTATCAGAAGGCAGAGCAAACTGGTGAGCACTTCGTAGCACTCTATCAGGATAACCCCTACATTGGAACCTGCTGCACAGATCTAGAGCAGCAGTCCGATAGTCTGACATAAAGGTGCAGTTTCTGTGAAGATGCAAAACCTGCCCTTTTGGAATGCCTCTTCGTAGCGGGCTAGGATGCCAATCCCACTTTAGTAGACAGTTAGTAGCTGTCTCTTTCCTAAAGATAGTAGTGCCAAGCCTCATGACTTGGATTTCTTAATTGTCAGGTCCAGGAATGTGGTACAAGTTTGCAAAACTGGGGGCACATGGGCTCCTCATGGCCACGCTACTGAGCTGGTGGAAAAAGTGGTGGTCAAACAGAATTAAATTTAGCAGGTCCAGAATAAATGTATTGTGCACTGATAAATGGCTACCCCTGGATTTGAGGAATTCTGCCACAGCCCCACACCCCTTGTCATGGGGTATGGAGCTGTAGAGGGCCTCCACATCTAGACTTGCCAAGAACACGTCTGGCGAGACTGAAAGGTCCTCTAGCCAATTAAGAACATCACTAGTGTCTTTTCCAAATGAGTAACTTTCATTATAATATGACTAAGCTTTATTTACACAAAGCTTTATTCGTCCCAGCTTTGATGACAAATAGCCTCCCATACTACTAAGCCTAATCATACATAGCAATGGACGGAGTTACAAATTTCCTGTGTAAACTAAACAGTTTACACTAAACAGATAGGTCATGGAATACTGCGTATAATTTTGGACAAATGTATATCGAACTTTACTCTATTTGATTGAAAAGTACAGAACAGATTGTTGCATACAATGCATCACAGAATTCTAAAACTACTTCATCTACCCAAAGTTTACACTCACAGACTTTGCTATCTGGTGTTTCGTGATGCAGCAGTTTGCTATCCGAAATGGCATGGATGGGGCACGAACGATACATGATTGGATGCCTAAACTCCGACAAAAGCATTAGAACTCCCCCTACATACTGAATCCTCCCCTGTATCAACCCTAAACATTACATTGCAGCTAGTGTGGTATCACACATGGAATGCGCCAAATGACACCCTCCATTGTACAACACTTACTTGTACACCTCCACCCGTTACTCATCAAGAAAACACAACAACCAACATAGAACACCCAACAACTGAGAACACAACATAGAAACAAGCACAGTAAACCAAATAATAATGTACATAAACTGTATATGAATGGACAGTACAGAGATCTTTCTAATAATCATTTTATACCTAGGCCAGTAACCATGACAAGGAGCATCCACTAAGCCTAGAGGATAGAATATTTCACCATCATCATAGACAGGGATTCTCTATTCCCATGTAATACATATATTGCAAGCTTGCGTAGTTTGGCCAAAATATTAACTGTGCACCTCACATTATCATGTGACTAGCACCTTATGCAAGTTTTATCATTTGAGATGCTAGCATCCATTGTAGGTGTGTGAGTAGTCGCATTATCAGCATTTTGCAAGTGTGCTGTTTTCACCATATATTACATAGGCCTGCCTGCGTCCTGCACAGAACTTTATCTTACACCATGTAAATGTGGCATTTTTTTTCAACAAGCAGGAGTGGCTTATTAGTTTTTTCTTATTTGTTTTACTTGCTGCTCCATTCCGTTCAATATCTTTAGTCAGGTATATATTTGATTTATGATGCACTTGGCACATGCATATTTTGGCTGAGATGTATCCTGTTGCAAGCGCTGACTCTTGCAATATTTGCATTGAGGTCCTTATCATGTATACATGTAAATTTAATGAGTGGTTATTTTATCATATAGCACTTTGGGACTATTATTCTGACATGCTTAGGACTTCCTTTTGATTATTTGAGACTACTATGGGTATTTGGATATCCTCAGGATATTGTATGGGAAGGTTTTAGTATCAACATATTATATACTGACGAGGAAAAGGGTAAACATGTTTTCAACTTGCGGCTTTCAGGCTCCATATCTCACCATCCACTACAGCTTTGAACGTGAGACTACCATCATTTTATAGACAGTCATCTTGGCTATCTCATACATAAATTTGACTTGTACCTATTTAGCATATGATTAGTTATGCAGATTCTTGTCATGTAACTGCATTGTTACTGTTTTGCTCCTAAAAATCTAAATTTAAATTTTTATTATTTTGTAAATCCATCTTTGGCTTTCAAAACTACCTCAATCCTTCCAGGCATGCTCTCAATCAGACTCAAGCATGTCTCAACTGAAATCTAATGCCAGGTCTCTTCTACATGTTCCCATTGTTGGTGCATACTGATCGATTCACTTGTGTACGAATACAGCTTTTTCTTCAACTCTACCCACAAGTGTTTGATTGGGTTGAGGTCTGGAAACTGGTGGGGCCAATCTAGCACCTCTACTTCATTTCTTTGCTAATCTCGACAAATGTTTCGGGTTGTTGTCCTGCTGGAACACTATGTCATCCTTTTTATACCCATAATACTCGAGTGTACAAAGTAGCTTGTCTTGTAGGATACTCAAATATAGCTCAGCATTGAGACCACCATCGATCCTGATCAAGCATCCAATGCCTGTGGCTGTGAAACAACCTCATATGATCAGGGTTCCTTTACCAAACTTGACAGCTCCTTCAGTTTCTCAATCTGTTAGCCCCCTTTTCACTTGTTTCTTGTTTCTTCCAGACCCATTTGCACCCAATCTATTGACTTTCCTCTCATCCAAATCACCCGCGTCCAATCTTCTACTGTCCACATTTCGTACTTTTTTGCAAACTCGAGCCGACGCTTCTTATGACAAAATTGAAGTCGAGGCTTCTAACCTTTTTTCAGACCACCATTCCAGACAGGTTGCAGTGTGCTTGCATGGACATCTGTGATCTCACTATTATGAAGCATACGAGCTGCCTCCACTGTTGTGTTTGTCACACCAGAACTGATAGACTGACTTGTTGACTCTGATATTTTGCCTGGACGTCCACCTCTTGGTTTTTGAATGGATGGATGGACTTCATTTCATAGTCTTCCAATTGTCATGGCACTCATAATGCAGTCTAGCAATTGTCTTGGCCGAGAGACCACTATCAATGAGCTGGATGATGCTGTTTTTCTTTTCTTGGGAAATTTTCTTCATGGCTTATCTTCAATTTGAACCAGTGACATTTCGCTTGGGAATCAACCTAGTAACACACTGAGCTATTAGAGAAGTGAGAACAGGTTGTAATTTGTAGTGTACAAGAAGAAAAAAAAATTTCCACCTCCAGGCACAAAACAATAACAATGTAGTTGCATGACAGGAATTTGTATAACTAATCATATGCTAAATAGGTGCAAGTCAAATATATGTATGAGATAGCCAAAATGATGGGAGTCTCGTTGGAATCTGTAGTAGATGGTGAGATATGGAGCCTGAAAGTCAAAGGTTCAAAACATTGTTACCCTTTTGTATATATCTGTGTATAATGGAATAATGATAGTTTATTTTTTGTGATGTTACTAGAGTATACTATTGGTAGTGCCTCTACATAGTAGGGATATTATCTGTGTAATTATACACTTCTGTGCTGCACTGGTGTTTCTGTTCTGTAGGTTTACCATCTAACTCTCTGTTTCTTCACCCATTTATGTATTTGTGTATTTTAACTTTACTTTACAAATCATTGCAATTGTTATTAAAATATAATATTCTTTTGATCTTTTGTGTTTTGGCCGTAATTTTTTGCGGGAAGGGGTTAAATGACTGACCCACTGGTATAGATACTCAGTGTTCCTAAATAGTATTAATTTAACTCTGACCACCCACTGCTGGAGATGTGTGTTGGCTGAAGGCACCCTATCCCACATTTTTTGGACATTAGGTTAAAAACAGATTCTACTGGAAACATACATACTGCGCTACACCACAAGAAAACTAGTGTCAACTCAGTGCTTCATGCACGGTCTTCCCACCCAGTACATGTTATTAAAGCGATTCCAACCAATCAGTTCATCAGCGCTTGTCAAATCTGTGATTTGGATGAACAATTTGAGATCGAGGCCACTGATCTTCGACAAAGATTCCTGAAATGGAGCTGTAGACAGACTCATGTAGATTGAGGATATAATAAGGCACAGATAGTTGAAAGAAGTTGGTTATTGAGATGATCAAAACCAAAAAAACTGAGAATGAAATTAGGCTGATAACCAAATATCATTCGAGATGGAATCAAATGATTCATATCTTTCAAAAATACTGGCTGGTGAACATGTAATCAAGAGGATCATGGAGGCAACAGTGGTAGAGTGTGAGACTACCTACAGGATGAAGAGATCCCAGAGTATAATAATTGCAGTTTCAGTTCGGACAGAACCGCCAGATGAACCTTGCAAGATGAATCTTGTGGGCTTTGCCCAACAAATACTCTTGCCACAGGACCACGGCCTTAATTACCGATCTCGCTCCTGTTCACGACTGCCTGCACTTCCTCCTCTGTCCTCCAGGGGGCCCCGTGCATCCTATATCATGTGACTGTCGGCGACATCCTGACTCTGTTGAAAATCAGCGACGTGATATGTGAGACACGGGGCCCCCTGGAGATTGGTAAGTAAATAGGGCCAGTTAGTAACCCCAGCAGGTAAAGACCTATTTAAAAGAAAAAAGCAGCAGGGGTCAACCATAGTTACGCTACTGTATATTAGTGATTAAGTCTTTGTGTTTCCCACTTAAATATATTTTTTAACTAATATCTGGTTGTTTATATGTTTTTTTTTTACTGTAAAACCTGTGGCATTTATTGGTGTAATAAAGGATATATATTTATTATAGTTTCATGAATCTGTGGTGTCTTCATGGGATGCAGGTGCTATATCCACCTCAAAATCTGCCTGCAAAAAACTTACCCTTGTTATGCTGCTATAATTTAGTTGGATTTGCTTAGTTAGCTCAAGCTTCAATCACTGCTGAAGGAAGTGGCTTTGGGATGTGCCCCAAAGGATAAAGTCATTTGTCGTTTTTGCATTTTCGATATTTACTCCTGACCTTCCAAAAGCCAGCTTGCAGAGCTGTATGAGGGCTTGTTGCACTTCCTAATGGCACCATTTATTTTTCTATAGGATATACTGAGAAGGACATGCCATCTTTATTCTGCAGGTTAGTATGATCACGATGATACCAAATTTATATAGTTTTTGTTATGTTTTAAAATGTAAGGTCTTATCTTATTTTTTGCAGTGCAATATGTAGCTTTTATGGATACTATTTTGGAGAATGTCTGACATTTTGATAACTTTTTATTACATTTTTGGGAAGATGAATGTCGATTTGGCATTTTCTTTTTTTTTTCCTGTTATGCCATTCACCATATGAGATAAATATTTTTATAACTTAATACTGCAGGCATTTTAAGACATAGAAGAAAGTTAAATCTTAGGCTCACTGTATCCATATGCCAATTAGTTCCATAGAAAATGTATCATTGGATGCAGAGAACACTCTCCGGACTTCGTTGGAGCAGAATATTTGGTAAATAGAGAATAAAAGCCGGTTCAGCCATGACTAAGGGGCTAGACGCCCTGAAACGCGTAGGCTTGGTTAAGAATCCTCTTCTCATGTAACTGTTGTTACTTTTTTTAAAAAATTTTATATGAATTAAAAGTTATATTTAATTTAAACTTCTGGATGATGGAACCGGCTTTTATTCTCTATTTTTCAAATTTACAGACATAGACTAGGTTCACATCTGCGTCTGATCTACATTTGGGGTTTACATTCCCAAATCTGCTTAAAAAATGCGGAGAGAAAAGTCCCACAAGTAGGACTTTCTCTCTGCATTTTTCCGCCTTTTACAGGCGGAACCGGGCGGAAACCCAATGGACACCATTTATAGTCTATGAGGTCAGGTAACGGCTTTTTTAAGTGGATTAGGTTTCACAACACGAACTAGGTGTGAACCTAGTGATAGGGATGTCTGATGTATTTATTGAAATTTTTTAATTTTTAGGTGTTCTAGGGAAAGGGAGTGTTTTAAACTTTTTACATTTTGGATTTTGTTTTTACATTTTTAAAAATGTTTAAAATAAAATAAAAAAAATAATAATAATTTTAAGCTCCCCCAAGGAGGCTTGAACCTGTGATCAGTAAATCGCTTCTACCATGAACTGCCTTGGGTAAGTCTTCAGCTGCCATAGCAATGGAATGGTTCCCACAATATTTCCACAGGAGAGCTGCTGCATTACTTTAAATGAAAGTGAATGCAAAACTAACTACTTAAGTTGCATCTGCCCATGACATCGCCGATCCTACTGTTGCCTCTCGCCTTGCTCCTGGATTTGTTGCTTCAGTAAGCCTTTCTCAGTTCTGCTCGCCACTATGTAGATTTGTTCTTCATTTTCATGCATAGCTATGCAAAGCCCATTGTTATAAAATTCCCCTTGTGTTAATGTGCACATAGCTTACTAATACTGCACTAGAGTAATACAGATCTAGCATGAAAACCAATGGTTAACCCTGCTGATGTTTCATTCACATGACAAGGGACTTTTCTTACTATTACATCATCTCTGTCTCTAGATGACCACAGAGAAAGAATGCATTTCACTCCTAACCTTGAAAATAGAAAACTTCCCCTGAAATATTGTGCTAAAGAGCATGAACATCGAGAAGGTCATTGACCCAGTCTCTACCAACCTGTGATTCCTCTGATGTGATATATATAATGGGCTATGAAGGGTTAAATGTTAACCTGCTGTTTGCTGTATGTGATAACTTTCCCCTAGCTGTCGCCGGTTTAATAATTTTGTTTGGGATTCACTAATAATGACTAGAAACAGAAAACAAATATTGAATTTCTATGGGATTTTACTCTTTTGAATAACAATGAAGCCTATGTATTATCTGTCTTATACCATGGGACAGTTTGAGAAAATAACTTTGAGAAGATACTCCAAAGTTACATTGTTGGCCAAACAAAGCGTGTATTCACATAAGTTGTTTTTTCTTTTCACTATTAATCACTGTGGTTTTGCCACAATTGCGAACATTACATCAAAAATTACAAAAAAAAAAAAACAGCTGATATAAATACATGCAAAGTCTTCATGTCAACCCCTTCCCATAAATAAATGAACACTTACATTCTAATTGTAATGTTCGTAATGCGCTAGGAGATAGTGGTCCATCCAGTGATGCCATGGGCAGGAGAGCGGTAGCTTTGCTATCAGCAACAAAATAATTCACCAAGAAGTAGCTGTTGGGCTGTCTGTATACAAGATGAGATGTGGTGAACATGGAGGTATACAGGTTCCGTATGGTATCCAGCAGATGTAGCTAAGGAAGTAAATCCTGCACACATGTAGGTTGCCAAAGCTGGTGTCTCTGCTGGTCCCATGAATGCATTGGTGATATATGTGGCTAATGAGAAGGCCAAGGAAGTGTTGCAATCTGGTGAGACATTCTTGGGAAATTCTAGGTGGGCAAATTATTATACATTTCAGTTGGAAGCCTTGACATGGCTGAAGAATGTCCTGCACGTATTGATAAGCTGTTAGTGTCCCTCATATCACTACTTAGGGTGACCGGCAGTCGTATGGAATAGCTCCCCAGATTATCACTGCAGCAGTTGAGGCAGTGTGTAGCTCCACAGCAAAGGTAGGATTGAAGCCCTCATACCTGAACCCAACCATTGTAGGAGCCTGTATTCCTGGTGGCTATCTGTCAATGTCAGGATACATAATGGGAGCAATCAGAGGCGTAACTTCAAGCTCCTGGGCCCCAGTGCAAAATTTGTAATGGGACCCTTGCCTTCTTTGTGCTGTTCAGAATAGTGGTATATTTTATCTGACAGAAGAACCTTTTGCCTCTTCAGACCGCTGCACCCCCTAGAGCTACACCCTTGGGTACTGCGACACAAAATTTCTTTTTGTTAAGCACTTTGTTCAGGTAGAGACAAGGGTGTGTATTGAAGATTTCACCTGTGTCTAGATAGGGATCAAGGAAATTGTGGATACTGCTTGTGCTTTTGGGCATATCATACAATCCTTACTACCGGTAGTTGGTCCTTGCTGTTGAGAGCCTGTTTGTATGTATGTCCTCATATAACCACTGCTCCCAACACCTCCTAACAGGTAGGTCACAATGGCCTAGATCGCAGATAATTTGTCAAAATGACCATACTAATTCCTTTAGTCCAATGGTGCGTGTGTTTTATTGACCGTCCTAGCATGTGACTTGAGTGCGGCTGTCAGGTGTCAATTCACTCCACTCACTCAATCTTGCACTCAGCCTTCATTCAGGCTGGAAATTGAGGAGAAATCACACCCCAACACAGTCCACACAGCCCAAATACACACTGCCACCACTACTGACTTACTAGGCTCAGTAACAACCTCACTCATATATGCACTCATCTATCCAACAATCAGACGCAAGCGCACTTCAAAAAGGGCATAAGTTCATAGAGCAAACGCAAAGTACCATTAAAGTTTACTGATTTAATACCCAAGGGGTTCAGTGTTATGCATATAAAAAGAGACAAACAGGATGACAAACAAGCATAACCGTTTTTTTTGTTGGAGTCTCTCTCAGATGGGTTCAGCACACCCAGCTTGTTTGCTGGCTTCCAAGGTGTAACAAAGTTCCAAAGCATTCACAGTTTTTGCAATGGTGAGCTCCTGGCTTGTGAAGACATACCCACTGCTATGAAGCCCCCTACTCCTCCTTTCCTCACCTTGGAAGCTGGGAAATGACTAGTTTAATCTACTCCTTAGAAAGATGAGTACCCTAAAGATGGCTGTGGTCACTGTCCAGTCACAACCCCCTCTCTTATGCCTGACTGACATTTGATAGGGACAACTAGTTGTAAAGCAATAAACCTAGCTTAGCAGGATATCTGGTCTTGTGATTGCAGGAAGAAACAGTCTCACCCCTGACCCATTCAACATTGATTATAACACACATACCAATGTAATTTACTAATGACTCATGCATAAACACTATATTCACTAATGATATATACATGAACAATAGATTTCAGTAATGTTATATACACAAGTGGGGCTGCTTTCACCAGTCTGCCCCTTCTCAAAGTCTGTCAACTGGGTAAAAGGTCTTTGAGCGTGTCGTAGAGGCAGGTCTAGCAGTGAACAATCTTTCACCGGTAGGTACACTACCCAAAAGTATCCTCTGAGAGCCTTTTTACACCCTCTTGTGGCATGACCTCACCTGTAGTCATTTACATATCAACCTGAGAAATAACTGTATGCTGAATTTTGCAGCAATCATAAAATGTCTATTTGGGTGCATTACTTATTTATTTTTTTGTCAATGAGTGCATGCAACTAATCTCCCATTGCAATGACAGGAATTGAAGTTACCAAGTCAGGCCAAAACTTGTTAATAAAGTATGTAGCTAAAATTATAAACATTAAGCAAATAACACAAAAGATCAGAAGTTGTTCAAAAGTTTAGGTATGCTTTAAACCTATTTTTGGAAACTTAGGAATCATCTTAATGACTGAAAACTGATATAAACAGATACATCTATTGTTATCCATTTTTTTCAGACACAAAAAATGGGATATACTAGGCTTTCCGGCATGACAAAAAACCTGTAGAAACAGATGCTTGTATTTGTGTTATTGACTTTATGCAAAAGGATGTCCAACCATTTCCATCCGTGAAACGGATCCACTAAACAGAATTCTAAAGACGTGATGTGAATGGCCCCTTACATTGGAGACAAAGTGAGTAAGCTATGGGACTCAGAAGTATCTTCTCTACCAGTGACCTAGTCACTACCATTCTGAAATAATTGGAATAGAGGAAAGGCAATATACCTTACCAGCCTAGGGCACCGAAATGCCTTCTCCTAGCCATGACGCACAGAAAGATTTTACCTGTTTATTACCTGGCCAGAAACACCATTGAAAGATGCAATCTTGGTTTTTGGTCTTGAATGTCCCATGTTGAGAACCTACTGCCTATAAGGATAAGATGCTATTGGTTTATATACTGTATAACCTATTAGACCATTCTCCATACTAAGTGGTGCCAACATTTTCCTTGGGAAATCTCAGATTAGGTAGTCCCGACACAGAGTATTTAGGGTTTTTATTAATAATACCCAAAAAGGAAAGACATCATTTCACTCCTACTTTAATTTTCAGCATACTTAACCACATTTGATGTGTCTTCCTGCCCAGGATCTCAGAATTATTCATTCAATGGGATATAAATAAGGAAAGGATATATTTAGATTATAGATAAAGCCAGGTGCAAGCCCAACCTCACAAGTTTCAGCTCCATGGGAGGTTTCCACAGTTACCATAGCTGGAAGGGTATTATTTTATATTTCCATGTACAGATTACAATCCCAGTTTATTTGCCAGAATTATAGATGAGCAAACTGGTTTGAAATGAGCCAAATTTGACCTCAATTTTCCATAAACTGGGGATTCATCACCCACAATTCGGAAGTGAAAGAATTCTACATACAGATATACTCACCTTCCCTCACATCTTAGGTATCCTTGCGGTGTTCAGTTTCATGACCTCAGTGTGTCCCATGTGACCACTGAGGCCCAATCACAGGCCTCAGCAGTGACCCCGGAGTGTGTGATGTCACCCAGAAGGCTAGAAGAGGACTGTGAGTGAGCGCTGGATGCACAGAAGAGGTGAGGTAAAGTTAATATATCTGTTATGTTTCTGCCTGGCTCTCCACTGATCATATTCTGGAGTCTGAAGGTAACCTCAAGTATTATTCCACTTCTGGTTTTTGACAAACTTTTTCTTGAAACAAATATTTGGGACAATCCGTTAGAACCTGAAATGAAATGCATCTTCAGATGTTTGTCCATCTCTAGTCAGGATGCAGAACATCATGGAGAATGCCGGATCAAATAAACTAACCTCTGGACTTTAATGGGAAAGACTCGGCACCTATTTATTCTTGTGTAATCCCTATGATATTTGGTCCCCTGTTTTACTTTGCTTAACATGCATTCTTGCACAATAAAACAGGTTTCCTCGCAGTAATCTTTTATTTTCCATCATTCATTCTTTCTTCAATCTCTCTTTAAGAAATGCCAATTTATTGTAACTGAAAACAATTTCCAGAGAAGATTGGAGCTAATAGAACCACAAAACTATCCCCTCAGCTCAACTTTCACACCATTTACATAAAATTGTATGTGTTTTCACATAGCATATCAATGTTCTATATAGGAGGTAAGTGTCTGATCCCTGGGAGACTGACTCTTGTGAATGGATGGGTGCATGGGAACTGATGGTTATAGCTGTAGAAGTAGAAGCCAATGAAGTGGTGGTATATGCACTGCCACTCCATTTACACAGGGGACCCAGGAACTACCACTTTTATAGCTGGGAGTTCCAAGGGTCAGATTCCATCCATCAGACACTTATCCTCTGTCCTGTGTATAGGGTATAAGTGTTCTTTGTGGGACAACTCCTTAAGGTGCTGCCCCTAGTATGGGTGACTCATTCACCATTACCAGTTTCTTACCTTCTTTATTCTGTAACTCTTTTAAAATTACTTTTGATCTCATGTTGTCTTCCTCTTTGTGCTGAGTTTTGAGGGATAAGCTTTTGTGGCTGGTTAGCTTGAGGTGGTTTTCACTTCCTGATAGTTGATAGAACTTAGCTCATTTCTTCATTAGTCATGTGAATATAGTTTTATACCATTTCCATAATTTAAGCATATGTATTACTGCACTTTAGCTTATCTAGAATTTTTTTTTTTAATTTTCACATACTATATAAAAGTATATAGACAATGTATAAAAGGTATATGAAAAATTATTGAATGTCTTTTAGTTTCATCTCATGATTTAACCCTTTCCTGACAGCCATATCTGCAGAGTCTCCACTGTATTATACAGGGGACACCTGGTGGATATGCCCATGATAAGTGCCCACACTGATCACAGGCATTAACCCTTCTGATGTCTTGGTCAACCTGACAGAGGAACAATTTTCCCAGCAGTGGATGAGCCCCATCATTTTAACTGTGATCCCCATCTCCTAGAACGAGATCTGGGGGTGGCAATCAGTTGATATGACAGCAAGACAATGCCAAGCCACATTCTGCACGTGTTACAACAGCGTGGCTTCGTAGTGAAAGAGTGCGGCTATTAGACTGGCCTGCCTGCAGTCCAGACCTGTCTCCCATTGAAAATGTGTGGTGCATTATGAAGCACAAAATACAACAACAGAGACCCCGGACTGTTCAGCAACTGAAGTTGTACATCAAGCAAGAATGGGAAAGAATTCCACCTACAAAGATTCCACTGTCCTCAGTTCCCAAACTCTTATTGAGTGTTGTTAAAGGGAAAGGTGATGTAACACAGTGGTAAACATGACCCTGGCCCAGCTTTTTTGGAATGTGTTGCAGGCATCAAATTCAAAATGAGTGAATATTTGCAAAAAACAATAAAGTTTATTTGTTTGAATATTAAATATATTGTCTTTGTTTCAGTTGAATATAGGTTGAAAAGGATTTGCCAATCATCGTATTCTGTTTTTATATATGTTTTACAAAACGTCCCAACTTCATTGGAATTGGGGTTGTATATTTTCAAAAAATCCTAAAAATCCTGCAGCTCTAAGCCAAAACTGAAACTTACTGTTTTCGGTAGGAGATTTCTTTGCAGCAGCCACCTCACTGATGATCACAGCTATCACAACTCTCCTTGGTGTACATAAAACAAAGAATCCACAGTCGCAATAGGTGATGGTCACAGCTTATCTACTCAATCTCCCACCCCATCCCCGTGCACAATGACCTCTGCACAGGTCACAGAACATGCCTAGAAAGCTCTGTCATAGAAATCAATAGGTTTTGTTCCAAACCACTGTTTCTGTGTTGGAATTGCAAGATTTTTAGGATTTTTTTTAAGTATACTGTATATAATAACATGGAAAGTTAAAAACATCACCAAAAATTCTTAAAAAATTTGTTTAACATAAAACGTGATTTAACCAATAGGTCATTTCCTTGGCACACATCACCTTTAACTGTGTTAGGACTGTATGTATCCATCAAATGTATCCACAACAAAAAAGCTTTCATTAGCATACACCTGGCATCCATATGACACTTTTTTTTCCTCCTTTTTTCTATTTTTTTTTCCAATATACCGTATTTTTCGGACCATAAGGCGCACCGGATTATAAGGCGCATTATCAATAAGGGCCTGCTAAGATGTCTAGGTTCATATATAAGACGCACCGGATTATAAGGCGCAGCGCATTAAATATAACAAAGCTCAGACCGTAAGTCAAACTTTATTTAACTCTTTCACGATAACTCTCAACTTGTTCAGTTGTAACTGCAAATCAATACATTTACTTTTTCAGTTCATTCCTCCACCACAAATCCATCAAACTCTTCATCTTCAGTATCAGAGTTTAATAGTTGTGCGATTTCGGCATCAAACATGCTCGGGTCCCCCTCATCATTATCCGAGTCGGTCTCGTTGCTGATGTTTAACTCTTCAGTGATGATTCCAGACTTCCTGAAAGCTCGGATGACACTGGAGACTGATACCTTCTCCCAGGCGTCCACGATCCACTTGCACATAGTGGCATAACTCGCCCGGCGTTGCCTCCCGCTGTTGGTGAATGTGTGGTCACCTTCTGTCATCCAATTCTCCCATGCAGCTCGCAATTTAACTTTAAAAGACCTGTTGATGCCAATATCTAGCGGCTGGAGCTCCTTGGTTAATCCACCCGGAATGACGGCAAGCTCCGAATTAGTTTTCTTCACTTGGGCTTTGACAGCATCGGTCACATGGGCGCGCATAGAGTCACAGATCAATAGGGATGGGGATCTGTGAAAAAAACCATCCGGTCTCCTGACGTAGACCTCCCTCAGCCACTCACTCATCTTCTCCTCGTCCATCCAGCCCTTTGGGTTAGCCTTGATGATCACACCAGCAGGAAACTGTTCCTTTGGCAAAGTCTTCCTCTTGAAAATGACCATGGGTGGTAGTTTCTGGCCATTAGCCTGACAGGCGAGAACTACAGTGAAAGATGACTTCTCGTTTCCTGTGGTATGTATAGATACCGTACTGGTCCCTGTTTTCTCAACAGTACGGTTTACGGGGATGTCGAAAGTGAGGGGGACCTCATCTATGTTAGTGATGTGTTCTGGTTGGATATTCTTTTCATTTATTTTGGTTATGCAGTAGGTGCGGAAAATGGCCAGCTTCTCTTCATAATCCTTTGGCAGTTGCTGGCAGACAGTAGTTCTGGTGCGGATGGAGAGATTATGCCTTTTCATAAAACGAAAGCACCATGAAGGACCTCCTCGAAAGTCCTTGATCTCCATGTCGCGTGCTATCGCTGTGGCTTTGAGCCGAATAGAGACAGTGGAGACGCTTCTACCTGCGGTTCTCTGTTCGATAACCCACTGTTCTATTTTGTCCTCCAAATGTGGCCATCTTGCTTTGTTTCCTCGGAAACTCAGTTTGGTCTTCTTTACCTGGCGTAGGGCATCTTCTTGTTTCCTCCACTTACGCACCATAGATTCATTTATGTTGAATTCTCTTGCAGCTGCTCTATTTCCATGCTCTACTGCATAACTTATAGCTTTAAGCTTAAAATCTGCATCATAAGCATGTCTCTTAACAGGAGGCATTTTTGGGGTAGTCGGTATAAAAAAATGAAACACACGGGGCTCCTGCGCACAGAGCTGTATGTATCACCGCGCTCAGTGAGGATCCTGACTACTGTGGCCGTAATGCTTAAGTCATTTGTGGGTTCACATATAAGGCGCATCGGACTATAAGGCGCACTTTTGATTTCTGAGAAAATCATAAGATTATATGTGCGCCTTATAGTCCGAAAAATACGGTAATTGAATTATGACTTTTTGTTCCTTTTTAGAATTAACAAAACCAACTTTCTTTTTTTCCCTAAAGAACTCAACACTTGTTTAGTAAGAATTGTGATGTGGTCTCCGACAGTTAGATGTCCCCTACTTTCTCTCTCCCACTCCCACTCACTGAGTCAGAAACTGCAGCTGCAGCCCCCCGTTCTTTCTTTCCATATGCAATGAAATCTCTCCAAAAGACCACACATAAAAACATTGTGATATCCCTACCAGATTTCCTATGACAGACTTCAGTCTCATGAAATTTCTATTTCCTTTTTTCATTGTAATTTTGAGTGGTAGTCTCAAAAAATATTTCACTCTGTACCGTATGTATTACACTAGCCAAATTACTCTGAAGATTGAGTTGGTTTCTAAACATTTACAGTGAGCCTGCAGGGAATTGGGGGCTACATCCAGGAATGTGAGGAAGATTGGAAGAATTTATAGAGTTTCATATGTTCACCTGTAGTATTGATTTATGTAACAGATTGCAAATCATTTGCATGAGCAAGAAAAGCGATCCCATTATTAATATAACAAGAATATATATTTAAAATATTTATTAGGAGTTACCCCCATGTCCTACCCTCATAATATGCATAATTTATGATAGATAAATTGCCTTCTATGTGATCTTAATAGTTCATGAGCAACACTACATGTTATCACCTTTAGACTCATTCAGAAACCTGTTAGACTCATTCACTTTAAAGGTTAAAATATAAATTAACCAAATGCTCCCTTATTTCCTTGGATATATTTTATTATAACATTAATCAGAACTTAAAAAGGGTATGACCCCCCATATGCATGTATCTTATGTCTACTAGTTTAAATACCTTATGTCTGAGGCTATGTTCACATCTGTGCTGAAGTCTCCATTGGAGACACTGCCACAGAAACCGCCAAAAATTGGCGGAGAGAAAATTCCTGCACGGTAGACTTTTCTTTCCACTGGTTAGTATGGAAATGGTGGACACCCGGCAGACCCCATTATATTCTATGGGGTTCGTCTTTGTCTGCAGGTAATCGTTGTTTGGGTCTCCTGACGGACTCAAATGGCAGAGAGCCGTGCGCAGATGTGAACTTAGCCTAAGGCTAAGTTCCCACATTGTGGATGCACAGCATTTTTAGCTGCTGCAAAAATAAAACCCTGCGTTCTACAGTACCAACAAAGTGAATGAGATTTTTTTTTAACCCTTTAAGGAAGCAGGGTAGTTTGTATGTTGCTGCTCATTGACTTTTTTCATGTTTATTTTTCCCAACTTTTCAAAATTCATAATTTTTTTTATTTTTCTGTGAAAGCTTATTCTTTGCGTGAGTTTTACTTTCATTTCGCACCCAGTATATAATATTTTGATTAGCTTTTATCAAGGTTTTTGGGTGTCTGTGTCAAATAAAAACACAATTTTCTAAGTATTTTTTGCATTTTTGGACATTCTACTTTTTTGAGGACCTATTTTCTCTTACTTTCACCACAATATTTCCATAAGAGATCTGGCTAACGGGGTAAAGTCCTTGGTTTATGTTTTTCATTTCTTACACCATACATGTAATATAGACATATTGCAAGCACAATGATAGACAAAGCAAATGTTATCTCTATAAGGGAAGATTCTATTCCTCCATCTGTAAAAAAAGTTTCCATAGTTGCTTTATGTATTGCGAGTTAATGTATTTGTAGATCAAGAGTATATATTTCCTTAAAGGGGGTTTCCTGGACTATGGTTTGATGACTTATCCTTAGGATAGGCCATCAATATTAAATCAATAAAGTCTGATGCCTGGGAACTCGATCAGCTAGTTGAAGAGCTTATGGTGCTTGGGTGAGCTCCCCTTCCTCTTCTCACTCCAGTGACATCATGTCCATTGGTCACATGGCCATGTTGGGGCTCAGTCCCATTCAAATGAATAAGGCTGTATTGCATTGCCAAGCACAGCCACTTTACAATGTAAAAAACTGGAAGTATTGGAAGTGGTCTTGGGAACATGCGTTGGTGTGACTTTCACAATATCAATTCTCTACAGTTATATTTGGAAAAAACTGTAGTCTCTCTACTAATACCTACACGCCTATACAATAACCTAACCCACTATACAGTATATGTATGACCTGGGTACAGGAACTGAGGTTACTCTCTAGAGACTAGAAACTGCCCACCCACTCCATTTACAAGTTGGATGACAACACTTCATGGAAATGATGGAGGAACTATTTTTTTTTTTTTACATTTTGTGCCCCAGTCCTTAAAGAGTTATCCCATGTATCACCATATCCAATGATTCATAGTGCTGGTGCTGCCAGTCCCTCTATAGCAGACAATATAGCTTCTTCTTATTTCCCCTGCAGAATGACTCCTCTTAGCTGTACTGCCATGTTTCTGAACAGTAGCAGGGATTACATTACCTTTACTAGTATGGTAAAGCATCATTTGTATACACCAGCAGTATGTGAACTTGGTGCTGTGTAATGTCACATGTCTTGGAATTCCTGTCCAGTCTTTAACAAATGTGAATCAATTTTCAAGGCAATGACATATTTGAGAGTGTCCGGTGTGATATTGTAAAAGAACACAAAACACAAGGAAATAGATGTTTTTGTCTTTATTGCTGTGATCCATTGCTAAATACATAACTCGCACTTTCAATTTAATGCTTGAAAGCACTATAAGTACAATATACATACACGTTTTAATATAAAACAGATTTACATTAACATTTCTTAAAGGGAACATCTCATATGCAGAAGGGAATGTCTCCAGAACTGAAATAATGCATCGGTTATTTAAAAAAAAACTCCCATCACTTTCAGCATATATAGTACGGCTGGGTGTGAGTGCTTTATGATGGCAGCTGCAATGAATGGAAGTCAATTGATGCCATAGATTATTATAAGTACACTTGAAAAAGGGCTTGTCCCGAAACGCGTCGTGTGTTTTATTCAATTGGATTAAACACTACATTTATTCTGGACCAGCGCTCATCTGCCTCCTCTTTTCTACCTGCATCATAGATTATTATAAGTCTCAAGTAAGTGATAAAGTACAGCCCCTCCCCAGAGATCAACAAATGACAGGTTAGTCGCCTACATGCATAGTATTAAAGGGGTTTTTGGCCCCAAATATAATTTCTTACACTGATGACCTGTTCGCAGAATAGGCCATCAGTATGTGGTCTGTGGGTGTTCAACACCTGGGCCCTGCACAGAACAGCTGCTGCAGCCTCCAGACACTGGAAGCCTCTGGAATAGACAAGATACAAGTGGAATATGGTCCTATCCATACAATAGGAGCGGTGCAGCAGCCTCGATCACTGTAATATTTTTAGGATTTTATTATAGGATATAATAAATTTTAGGAAAGTGGTTTATAAAGGAAACCTGATTAAACAATATGCAATTTTCTGATAATAAATCCCCTTTATTAGTCATTGTGTAAATGAGATGAAGTACACAAGGTTAACTAAATGTTATCTCACCGTAGAATTTCTTATTGATTACAAATTTTTTCCTTTGCACTCACATTATTGTCATACCAAATCTCAAATGTCTACACCCTGCAAGCACATACACAGAGATATGACGGTATACAAGATAATTTTCTGCTTCATTTGATTACTTTTCAATAAACCATCCAGAAGGTGGAAATTTTATTTCGGCTCCATTCACTCTCTACCATTTGGATGTTCTACCTGCATTTCAGCCAAGCTATTCATGCTAGCAAAAATACCAGATCCCAGATGAACCCCATTAAAGTTAGACTTAATGGGATCCGTCAGTTTCTGTTGGAAAACAACTCCATCACAACAGTCATAGCTTCCTTATAAACAGCAGCCATGACGCTAGTGTGTAATGAGCCTTATATGGATTCTTTTGAGACTGAAAAAAATCCTCAATAAATACAATAAACTCTCAGGATTTGTAAAGAAAGACTAGCACACTCACTGTAGCCATAGTATGTCCTCCAATATCTGCTCTTGAAAACTAATAAATATTTCTTAAAAAAAAAAAAAAGTTGCCGTAGGAACCATTAAAAATGAAAATTTTGTTCCAGTATAGGTTGCAAAAATTAACGGAATATTCTGATTGGATTCTATGAGCAATATATTACAAGGTATACAGTATGCATGTACAGTACTTTTCATTACAGCCCTTGGAAATCCTTTAAAAATATTAAAAACATGTATCACCTATCCACAAAATAGCTGATAAAAGTAAATATGGCCACCCCTGATGATGACTACAAATAGGGCAGTCCTATGCCCAAAACCCCAGGTCCTGAGATGTTTATAAGGAGATGTGGTCATGTATGCACACTGCTGTTCCATTCACTTGTCATTGACAGGAGAAGTAGGGCACCTGCATGACCACTGTTCCATCCAGACTTCTCTGAAAAAGGAAGCTCAGGACCCCCATTTGAGAGATTCTGAGGGTCTAAGCATTAGGGCCCCAAGCAATTATGGAATGGGATAGGATAATTCCTTAAAAGAGGACCTTTCAACACCCCTACCATCTCCAGTTCATTGCCTTCTCCCATAGGTGCAGTTAGAATTTTTGCTCTAGCCCCTACCTTTCCTGAGCAATCCTTTCTGTTAGTTTCAGCACAATTATAAATTCTACTGTCAGGTAGGCAGCCTTAGGCTGGGACAGAAAAACAGGGACCGCCCACCTGACAACATAGAGTATAATTGGGCTGAAACTAAAAGAAATGATTTCTCAGGAAAGGTAGGGGCTAGAGCAAAAATTCTAACTGTACCGGAATCAATGAAGCGACACCAAATGAAAGATGCAACGAGCTGTAGTTGGTGGAGGTGGCGAAAGGTCCTCTTTAAAAGCAACAGACAGGTCGATGTGTTGACCACTTTAAAACAAGTGCTTCATAAATACTTTAACATTTGTTACTACTAAAGTTTTCCATTTGTTATAATTTCCACTATGGTAGTTCAGGCCATATCAGGCCACCTCTGTGCACGAAGCCTAAGGAGGGTGTATAAAAAACTTTGGGTATAAACAAAACTACCAATAAAATATTTCTACAAAACTTTTTTAAAAAACAAAACTTTATAACGTGCATCACAAAACTGATACAGTACAAATAATTTTGGTTACTTAATATGAATTTAACTTTCAAATGTGAAAAAAAGGTGTAAAATGCTTAACATTCATAAACATTAAAAGTGTATGTATTCAGGTCACAAAAATATGTTTATGATCAAAGTTCAAAATTTTTCACAATGTATAGCATCTATCTAAGGCTGGATTCACACCTGCACTCGTTGCCCGTTCGGGGATTCCGTCCGTTAGAGAGAAAAGTCCCGCAAGCAAGACTTTTCTCTCCGAATTTTTCTGCATTTTGGGCAGGTAACTGCTTTTTTTTAAGCAGATTAGGTTTCCATTTGTGGGGTCCCCAAGCGGACCCCATGAACGGAAACCCAACACAGGTGTGAACCTAGCATAAGACTGGTACTTAGAGACTCAATGTTCATGAGATGTGTATGGTGACTCTTCATGGAAGAGATTTTATTCACTTCTTTGGCTCCAGTGATAGTATTACCACCTTCACTTATACTGTGTATTTTACTATACTATATCTACCAATATAACCAACAATATATCTCTTGTTTATCTGTCAAGTTGTATGTCTATACTTTTATTTCATGTACAGTAAAAAAAAAAAAAAATCCTCCTTTGTATTTTCCAGACAAGTGAGAAAATCCCCCAGAATACTCTTGTTCTGGAGATGATTCTATTAGGAGCAGATATTTCTATTCTTTACAAAAGCTTTACTAAAAGATGGCTGAACAAACAGCGGATCAATGGCATTTGTTGTGCTGGTTCTTCTGTAAGAAGTAATATTAAAGATGGACTGGCCTGCCAGAGTGCCAAAATAGTCCCCAGTAGCCTTATGTTCTTGCACAATAAAGGGTCCCAAAAGTTCAGTAGAGGTTATTGCCATTGTGGTCTATTTTTAATGGGATGATTCACATCATCTGGGCCTTAATAATGTCTTCTATGTGCGATGATAGCAAAGTTTACAATGTATTCAAGTGGATAGTGGGTCCTAAGAATCATTTGCTCTAGTGAGCCTATTGAAACAATCTGACATTCCCTATCCAGACACCTAGACACCCCATAGAGGTCACTGACCTCCTTGATAGTTATACAATGCTGCCTGCAACATGGAAGAAAGCGCACCTTTCAGTACAGATGTGTCCACACTCAACTGATCTCAAATTTGGTTACAGATTTGTCTTGAAACTAATTCAACAGAAATTCATGCCATGCTAAAAAAAGCCTTGAAAGGCAATCCCTCCTAGTCCATTGTAATGTGAAACATAGACACAAATAGGATAGTTAGCATATTACTTTGTGATAACTTCATAACCATTTCATTTTTATTGATGACTTCTTCTCAGGATAGGTTAAGAACAAGATATTAGTAGGAGTCCATCAGCTGTTTGATGAGGCTGCAGCACTTGTGTGAGTGCTGTGACCCCTTCACTGTTTACATTGCATGCTGTTTGTTTCATAGTGGTTGTGCGATGTAATTTCTGCCTCGTCCCTTAGAGGTGAATGAGATGAGACTATAATTTCACTGCATGGTTGCTATTAACAAAATAGCATAAAACATAAACAGTGAAGGGGTCACGATGCTCACACGAGCACCACAGCCCCTTCAAACAGCTGATCGTCTGAGTTCCTGGATGTTGGACCCCCACTAATCTCTTATGGATGACCTATCATGAGCATAGATTATCAATAAAAATGAAATGGAAAACCATTTTAACTTGTGACACAGATATCTGTACATGTCCAGCCAAATGGACAGCTAAAGGAGGACATATCTGTACTGAAACTTTTGCAATTGACATAATCAACTTTTGCAATAGTCTACATAAAAAGTGGAATAATTTTTAAAACACATCACATTACTTGTACTTAACCCTACTTAGTCTATATTATATTTCAGAGCTGCATTCACATTTGTTCAGACTTCAGAGCTGAAATCTCCGAGAATATCCTAGTGACTCAGTGTCTACACAGAGCTTGTATTGGTGTATTTGTCCTACCGCATTAGCTCAGCTAAACTGATAGGGATAGGTCTGACATATGGCTGTGCTTTTTACTGTGCATTGAGAATACTTTATGATTAGCAAGAGTGATATACAGCAGTAGCAAATGTAATAGTGTAAAACTGAAATGTATAATGTTCACATATCCTGAAATACTTGTCTTGTGCATAACTGACGTGAAAGGATGATGCACCATTAGTTTGGTGACTGGTCATATATAAATAACTTTAAGGTGAAATACAAACAATACATAGAAATGTGAGGTCTATAATAACAAATATGGACTTAATAAATTAATACATTCTAAAAGTAAGGCTCAGTGATAATATCTATCAGCAGTCTACTCACATTGGCAAACTATTACCCTCTGTTACACCAAGAAAGCACCAAAGAAGGTTTTGTGATCAACCGAGGTGTCCACTTGAGTAACAGGCTTTATATTCACTTTCAGTTGATCCCCTCTCTTCAGATGAAGAAGGCCTCCCAAGGAAATGGGTTGGTATATTTTACTGCCCTTTGAACAAAATGAAATTCCACTGAGAATAATTTCGGGCTCTGGATAGTTGTCATTGGACCGCAAGATGCTCTGCGATATAGAAGTATCATTACATGTGCTACCTGCGGGGCGGAAAAACAACTGAGAGTATACAAAATAATATCCGTCTTTAGGAATGATGAGGGATTTGTTGGAATACTTCATTCCATTTTTGAGAAATGCCAGACCACGTTCAGATTCCCACTGGAGCTCTTGAGCACTTGCATCTATTTGTTTTGTGCCTGAGAAAAAAAAAAAATCACCAATTAGTCAAGTATTGCATTAAAATGAACAAAGTGGAAATGTCACTTCAGAAACATCAGTCGTATTGGCCTCTATACACGTAAGAGAAAAGTCAGCTGAACCGGATTGATTTTGGGCGTTTTCAAGAAAAGATCACTAAATTTTCAATAATTTTTGATTTTCTGGCAGTATTTGTGTCAGTAATAAATATTGTAATATACTTTATTAACACATTTTGTCTCCTTTGTGTGAAATCCTGCATTTCTTTATCTTTTCCCTTGCTTCTCTATTGAGAGCTGTTCCTACTTCTCACTGGGTACGGTGTACGAGCTTGTGGGGTATCTCATAAAACATTATAAAATGTAGAAACTTGTTTCTGGTGTTGTATGAAAGCTAGGTAAGTTCTACCTGTATTTCCAGAGATACCACTGGTTGAAGACAGTAAGGATTGGGATATTTATATGCAGTGGCAGCTGTCCTCAATCCCTGTGATATCTATGGGTAGTATTGCAGTCTTGGCGTTATATAAAAGTTGAGACTCTCTTCTTTCATATGACACCAGAACACCAGTGACCCCCTCCCCCACCCTTATTTCCCTGCTTTACACACAAGCCTGCACACCATATACAGTTAGAAGCAGGGTACGAATAAAAAAAAATGCAGGATTTACAGAAATGAGACAAAATGTGTTAATAAAGTATATTACTACATTTATTAATACTACAAATACTGCCCAAAAATCAAAAGTTTAGTTATGCTTTAAATTTTATCCTGCCTGATCCTGATCCTTTGTTCCTATGGGACATAGGCCAGTGCAGAGATTACTGGCAGCAGTTTACTCGCCTCTACCCATTAAAAACATAATTTTTAGGACTAAGTTGGAGTCAGGAAGGAATTTTTTCCCCCTGAAATGGGGCAATTGGCATAAGCCTCATGGTTTTTTTTTCCCTTCTTCTGGATCAATACTGTAGGGTTATAGGTTGGACTTGATGAACTGATGCCTTCATCCAACCTCATCTACTATGTTACTAGAAAAGAGCTATTGATAGTGTAAGGGCACTTTATATCTTATGTATATGATCACTACATACATCAGATTTAGTAGTTTTCACCAAATTTAGCTGCACCTGTCAATCATCTGCAGTTATATACCTCATGTGTGACCAGTTTTACTCTTTAAGTCTATTCTGCTAATTCTTTTTATGTCCATTTATTACACTATTCTTCAGGTTTTTTTTTATACAGTATAATATATATATATATATATATATATATATATATATATATATATTTCTTTAGATACTTTGTTAAACCATGTCGGGTGAAAAGACTTAAGTGGTCTTAAAAGCTTACTGTTTGACTTCATTTCTTTTATTCAAGTGAGGCATTAAAGGGTGCCTTAAAGGGATTATCCCAGATTAACAAACATGGCTGCTTTCATTCAGAAAGAGCTCTACTTCCTCTTCTCAGGCAGTGACATCACTTCCATTGGTCATATGGCTATGATGAATAGGGTTGAGCTGCAACACGGTTATGCGACCAACAGGTGTGATGTCACTGCTTGAGAAGAGGATGTGGAGCTAAACAGCCATGTCCATTTCTAATCATGGACAGAGACTATTATTTTGTTTCTCTAATTTGGAGCAACAAGACTTTTGCCAATAACTTTCACACTTGCTTAAATTACAGCACTTTTTCCTCCAGAGTCTGTGGTGAGTAAAGACTTTTTCTTTTTCATATGCAACTTTCTTTTGCAACATTAAAAAAAATTAGCATTTCATCAATGTGTCCAAATCCTGGACAAGCAGTAAGCCACATAATGCACAATAGAACACTTGTCATACACATACAATAGCTGTTGGCCAAACATTCCTTTTTGACCAACTCCTCTATAAACATGCACAATTGGTCCGGCCAAACTGGTAGGACAGAGGAAAAAAAAAAAATTTAGCACCCAACAGCCCGATCCTTATCCACAACCTGATATTCATCTACTGCCCGATCCTTATGCACAGCCTGATATTCATCTACAGCCCGATCCTCATCTACAGCCCGATCCTCATCTACAGCCTGATCCTTATCTACAGCCCGATCCTCATCTACAGCCTGATCCTCATCTACAGCCCGATCCTTATCTACAGCCCGATCCTTATCCACAGACCAATATTCATCTACAGCCCGATCCTTATGCACAGCCTGATATTCATCTACAGCCCGATCCTTATCTACAGCCCGATCCTCATCTACAGCCCGATCCTTATCTACAGCCCTATCCTCATCTACAGCCCTATCCTCATCTACAGCCCGATCCTCATCTACAGCCCTATCCTCATCTACAGCCCGATCCTCATCTACAGCCCAATCCTCATCTACAGCTCGATCCTTATCTACAACCCAATCCTTATCTACAGCCCAATCCTCATCTACAGCCCGATCCTTATCTAAAGCCCGATCCTCATCTACAGCCTGATCCTCATCTACAGCCCGATCCTCATCTACAGCCCGATCCTTAGCTTCTACCATTTGGAGGAGAGTCTGGAGGCCAGTTCAGCCAAAGGTCCGTTCAGCCAATACACATCTTATGGGTATGGTCAGATTTTATTTGTGAGCTACTAAGTGACTCTATTCTCAGAAGTCACCCAATAATAGAACATGGAGGCAGTGGTTTTACAACAGTCTCTGTGTGTAGCAAATTCAGCAATTTGAAAGAATTCTCAAACGAGGAGCTAAGAATTTCATTTTCATACAGCATTTCTGTTCTAGTATCAGATAACTTCCACCCATCAAAGGAGAAACTTCAAAAGCGGAAATATATGACGGAATAACTTTAGCTACTCTTTCCTAATATACATCTTAGATAAAAGGGGTTTCCCCATGAACCATATTCAGATTTGTAGACAATTAAAAGCTGGACATTTTTGCAAATATATATAATTAAAAATTGGGACAGAATTTTAAAGATTTTCTCTAACCATCTCAGTGGCAACAGTCTGTTGTCTTGATCAGTTGACAATAGATATGACCATGAATGCAGGAACTTTCTATGGTCCAGCATGATTTCCTTACTGCGGACATGTTATTTGGTTATTGGGCAGGAACACTACATGCATGAGAAAATAACCTGGCCACAATATGGAAATCATGACTGGACCATAGAAAGTTCTTGGTAGTATCCATTGGCAACTGATTAAGATAACAGGATGTCGCCACTAAGATGGATGGAGAAAATCTTAAAAACTCTGCAAAAGTTTTAATTATTCATATTTGTAAAAAAGTTAAACTTTTAATTGTCCACAAATCTAAATATGTTCATGTTTGTGGATAGTAAGTAATGTGTTAGTAAGCCACAATACATAAAAAAATGTTTGTTTTTTTGTACAATCTACCCCAAAATTTAAATCCAGAAACTTAAACTTCTTAATAACTTTAGAATCAACCAATTCATTACCTGTTAGGTGAGCCTTGGGTCCTGCATCAGAGCTTGGACTTGTCTCTAAATAAAAGTAAGAGTTATTAATACCACAGTATTAGTACGCCCTTCACTGTGGTAGCTGACACAGTACATTTGGCACTGCAGCTCTGCACCATTAACTTGCAGATGTCGAGTACAGCAGTGAAGGGGTCACAGCATTGCAGTGAGCACCATTGGTTTTTAAGCTGCCTGCTGGGGTCAGAGATAACCCCAGCAGGCAAATGCATGCCAGTCTTAATAAATTCCCTTCTTAACTCTTTAGGTCAGTCCTTCATTGATCACTTTCATTATTAACCTAGACTCTCGGATTTATACACTTGTGGGAGGATACACGTCACTCCACTGACCCCGGTGCTGAAGTAAGGTTCCACTCCTTATAAAGTGTATTGAAAGAACTTGGCACTCCACGGGTTTAGGGTATGAACATATCAAGTGTTTTATTATAGTAAGCAATTCAGAATCAGTAATGTTTTGGTTGGCTCCATGCAACCTTCTTCAGACAGATTGTTAGCATAGATGGGGTAAAGTAGAGAAAGCTGTATAGCCATGGGCCTTGGGCGCTGGTGGCATGGAAAAGGCTATACTCTTGTCCTGTGCTGTCCTGTGTTCCCTCATAATGTGTACATAATGAAGTAGATTTAGAAAGTCCATATAACATACCTTGATATTTTTCCATTTGTCCCTGCAAGGAAAAATAGAAATAAATAAGTAAAAAAAAAAAATTGATTTCCAACTGGTTTAAACATCTTTCATTTTTAGCAGACAATAAAGATAGAACAATAACCTGTTATGCTGCAAAATGAATATAGTGAGTGCTTGACTTAAAGAGTTATTTTAACCTCAGCAAATCAGAAAAACTGTCTGCAAGTCCTGACTTACAGAAAAAGGCAAGCGGCGCTGTTCTACATGGATTTTGTAGTTCCACAGTTACAGAAATAGAGTAGCTCAATGTGCTCCAATGTTTCCGCAGCTCTCATTTACCTCTATGAGAGTTACAGAAAGAGTAGAGCAGTGCTTTGGTAGAGATTTGCTGAGATGGGAATAACCATTTAATATAGCGATATCATATAATGTCATGATCATGGCTGGTTGCAGCCATTGATAACAATTTGTATCTCCTAGGAACGGTCGTACTTCAGAACTGTCCCATGTAAAAGTTCCGGCGATCAGCCAACAAATGAGCGGTAGTAGACAGCATGGAGGAGGTAGTCCTGTATTCACTCTTGCAATGCCCAGTGCATGGTGCAAATTCTTAAATAATAACCCCTACAATATACAGGTCCCAGAGTAAAGGGTGCAATTCTTCAATTATTATCCTACAATGACAAACTGTGGACTATACAGTGGGTACGGAAAGTATTCAGACCCCTTTGTTTCATTGCAGCCATTTGCTAAAAGCAAAAAAGTTCATTTTATTTCTCATTAATGTACACTCAGCTCCCCATCTTGACAGAAAAAAAAACAGAAATGTAGATATTTTTGCAAATTCATTAAAAAAGAAAAACTGAAATATCACATGGTCATAAGTATTCAGAGCCTTTGCTCAGTATTGTGTAGAAGCCCCTTCCGTTTGAGCTAGTACAGCCATGAGTCTTCTTGGGAATGATGCAACAAGTTTTTCACATCTGGATTTGGGGATCCTCTGCCATTCTTCCTTGCAGATCCTCTCCAGTTCCGTCAGGTTGGATGGTGAACGTTGGTGGAGCCATTTTCAGGTCTCTCCAGAGATGCTCAATTGGGTTGAGGTCAGGACTCTGGCTGGGCCAGTCAAGAATGGTCACAGAGTTGTTCCGAAGCCACTCCTTTGTTATTTTAGCTGTGTGCTTAGGGTCATTGTCTTGTTGGAAGGTGAACCTTCGGCCCAATTTGAGGTCCAGAGTACTCTGGAAGAGGTTTTCTTCTAGGATATCTCTGCACTTGGCCGCATTCAGCTTTCCTGCAATTGCAACCAGTCGTCCTATAGAAATGTCTCATAAAATAGTACAAACATATATAAACACTTTTAATGGAATATTTTCTCCCCTAGCAGCAACATCACTAAAGTGTATCGAAATGAATGGTTTGTTATTCCTCAAAAGGAACCATGATTACTGCATGTACACGGAATTCGGCCAATGATTCTGAATGAGCATTCCTAGGAACACCCATTCCTGGTCATTGCCTTGCTTATTCATCCTATGTTAAAATGCCCTGAGGCTCAGTATTTATCTCCCTGGTGTTTGGGATAAGAAACTTCCTGGAAATGTTAAAAATCTATGAATTTTTTGTCAATTGATTTCCATTTATTTCAGCATTTATATAGCACATATTCTAAACAGGAAGTACAGGAAGTAAGTGCAATGCCAATATGGCCCCCACCAGGGAATCATTTATGGATAAAAAGTAAATAGCTATATTTTAAACCAAACACAATTTATTAGCGAGATACCAAAATCTAACTATTCAGACTAAAAGTAAAACACAACACGTTCCCTTTAGCAGGCTTTTCAAGGTGTACATCTCTGCTTCTGCTGTACATCTATATGCGTAGAGTGGAAAGAAGGTTTTACTTCCTCTACTCCAACCCTAATGTTAGATTAGTAAGATAACCCTGGCATATCCAGAATTCTAAAGATATTTTGGCACAATAAATCTATGTAACTCAAGTTTCCATTGTCTTCAAATAAGTCTCAGAAAACAGAACAATGTGGAGAGAACAATTTATAAACCTAACCCCGAAACCTTGTAGAGGTGATTCTCCATTTTCCATATGAGTTTCTATATAATATATATATATATATATATATATATATATATATATATATATTGCCCAGGGTTCAGTCTCAGTTCCAAGTTCCTGAGCAAAGCACTTTCCCCTTATTTGCATATGAATAAAATGGCATTTGCATGAAAATGGGGTTCCAAAGCTGAATAACCGAGACATATTTGGAAACTGTAGAATCACCTCTACAAGTTCTTGGGATTAGGTTTATAACCAAGTTACTGCTGGCAGACTCCCTTTAAGCAAAATGTACCTAATTCTAGCTCAAACTGCACCAAAAAACCTAGCATATATGACGTGCCCCAAACATACTGGGGGCATTTATAAAGCTTCTTGTGCCTATTTTGTTGCAATTTTGCCCTCTTTTTAAGTTTTACAATATTTATTATGTGTTTGGAAGTCTTTTACATCAGGCTCATCGCTTTTTTTGGTGGGGCAGCACGGTGGCTCAGTGGTTAGCACTGCAGCCTTGCAGTAGTGGAGTCCTGGGTTTGAATCCTGCCAGGGACAACATTTGCAAGGGGTTTGTATGTTGTCTGCGTGGGTTTCCTCCCACACTCCGAAGACATACTGATAGGGAATGTAGATTGTGAGCCCTATATGGGACAGTGACTGTAAAGCGCTGTGGAATACAATGGTGCTATACAAGCAAGCATAATAAATGACATGTGTGACATTTTACATTTATGAAGTGAACCTTTTTCAAAAAGGCACAAAAAAAAGGCAACTGTAGTCCAGTACATAGGTAGTGTAAAAACCTGATATATCTGACAGCATTGGAATCACAAGTTCCATTAGGTGCTTTTCGTGCAAAATTTTTGATGCAGTTTGTGAAGGATCTTGCCTTGCGACCAACCTTCTTTCTTAACCTCCCACTCACACACCGTGAGCGGACCGGGTTTATAGGATAATATGCAATGAGCTTTCTAAATTTTATATATTTATTAACCCCAGTGGGTTGGTTCTAAGCATTAACATATACAGAAATATGTATCAATTACCAAGCAAATACAGATAAAAGTAAAATACAGCACACAAAATAAAAAGGGAAATAAAATATAGAAAAACACCAGAACAAGTAGATAGTCCATTTCTCTGAACCCATGTGGTAGGCTTCAGGGTTCTTCCTTACAGAGCATGTGAGCATGTGTCTTCTACATGCTGTCCAAAACAAGAAGACCTCTCCTCCCCCCAGGCGAGACTGAATAATTATCCCCAGTCTCCTCCCTGCGTGATGTCTTAGGAGGAGGAGCCCCGCCCTCCTTCCTCAAATCTCGATAACCATGCTTCATTATATTTTCTCACCTGATGACTGTAGAGTCGGGTAGGAGGTATGATAAGGTTTGTGGTGAGATCCCCATCATGTAGACACCAAGGATGAAACCCCAATCCCCTTTGGGTAAGGAGATCAAGGTCTGGACCTTTTCCGGGGGGGCTTTGAACAGTAACATGTGTGGGTTCTAAACGTGTGCCTTGGCCGGGCCCACCTGAGGAATTTATCGGGGCACCTGTAAGAGGTTCCCCGGGGAAGATATGGTCATAAAACCATAATCCTTTTGATCTGTGGGCTGAAGACCAGGAGTCTGTGTTAAGTTTGCTTACAGCCTTCCAATACATATCTCTAGGACATCCCCCCTGTAGGGATAACAAGGTTAGCACAGGTATGCTAATTGCGCCAGGGACAGAACAACAATGGGACTTGGTTGTAGAGTAGAATGACTGCATTCTGGCAGCCACACTGGTTTTGATAACAGGCACCAACCCCCCCTGTGTAGTAGTAATATGGACCAGTAGTAACACATCACTGCAGAAATACTTAACTGGAGGATGTCATGGAGTAAGAAAGGAGTACAGATGATAGTTTTAGCTCACGGATGACACATTGCTATGGTCTGGAAAGAAGGTAGCATGTTTTGTCTGATAGTTGGATAAAAGATTGTTCGCCCATATATATAATATTTGCTCCCAGAAGCATCTTCTTTCTTTATTTTAGGAAAGTGTTAATGAACTTGACCCAATGAATCTACCAGATTGGTTACAGTGAGGTAAGAAGACAAAATTGTTGCAATTTATATTATCAGATATATTGACTTCAATTTTCTGGACCCAAATTGATAGTGAGGCCTATCCCTGTGACAAATATACTACTGATGTTAATTGAAATTAGGAAGGGGGGGCAAGTGGGCAGAATCTAAATCTGAATTTCACATGTACCATCAGGGTCCTGCCCTGGTTGGTCCAATTCCATTTGCCATTGAATGGGAAGAACACATTCAGTATTTTCCTCTCCTGTTAGCAAGCAAGAGGTAGAGAAATTGGGCCAGGGGTCATGGAATGAGCTTTGATGAGAAAACAAACAACAAGCCCATAACGGGTCTATTTTGATCTTTGTTATGGGTCCATTTCTTCTCTATGCATTCCACTGGGTTATGGCTAATTCTTTACACAGTACAGGGGCGGACATACCATCGGTGCAACCTTTGCATGTGCTCAGGTCCCCAGTAGATCAGAGGGCCCTATCACATGAAAAGCAGCTTTCTATTGTCTATTAGACTGCAGGTTAATGCTTAAGCTCATGAACTTGATAGCTAAGAATTACGGGTGGGTTGTTGGAGAGACATAAGGGGGGTGTGCTATGCTGAGAAATTGGAAAACAATGGGCCCATAACTATTAGTGCAGAGGGGCCCCCAGCTGTCTGTGTCCACCTCTGACTCAATAAATGCAATTTAACCCAAAAAAAAGAACCTTTTTTTCAATTTACAAGTGGTCGACATTATGAGGAATCTTATTTCTAACTTTATTATAATGAAATGATCTTGTGAATATGAGAACATTTACATGCATCAATAGCTAAAGTCACTGACTAGATTATGGAGTTGGAAATTCTGATTAGTTATATTACACACATGAGGTATTTTCCCATAATTGAGTTTTATGACATGTGAACTGTTCATGTACAAAAAGTCAGATTTGTGGGAAAACCTCTTCTTTTTTTTTTTTTTTTTAACTCCCCTTGAATTAAATTGTAAGTGTTACTGCCTTTTTTATGTTATATATATATATATATATATATATATATATATATATTTATATATATATAGTTTTATATATATATATATATATATATATATATATATATACAGTCATGGCCAAAAGTTTTGAGAATGATACAAATATTAATTTTTACAAAGTCTACTGCTTCAGTTTTTCTAATGGCAATTTGCATATACTCCAGAATGTTATAAAGAGTGATCAGCTTAACAGCAATTACTTGCAAAGTCAATATTTGCCTAGAAAATGAACTTTATCCCCCAAAACACATTTCAACATCATTGCAGCCCTGCCTTAAAAGGACCACCTAACATCGTTTCAGTGATTGCTCCATTAACACAGGTGTGGGTGTTGATGAGGACAGGGCTGGAGATCAATCTGTCATGATTAAGTAAGAATGACACCACTGGACACTTTAAAAGGAGGCTGGTGCTTGCCATCATTGTTTCTCTTCTGTTAACCATGGTTATCTCTAAAGAAACACGTGCAGTCATCATTGCACTGCACAAAAATGGCCTAACTGGGAAGAGTATTGCAGCTAGAAAGATTGCACCTCAGTCAACAATCTATTGCATCATCAAGAACTTCAAGGAGAGAGGTTCCATTGGTGCCAAAAAGGCTCCAGGGCGCCCAAGAAAAACCAGCAAGCGGCAGGACCGTCTCTTAAAAGTGTTTCAGCTGCGGGATCGGGCTACCAGCAGTGCAGAGCTTGCTGAGGAATGGCAGCAGGCAGGTGTGAGTGCATCTGCACGCACTGTGAAGCAGAGACTCTTGCAGCAAGGCCTGGTCTCAAGGAGGGCAGCAAAGAAGCCACTTCTCTCCAGAAAAAACATCAGGGACAGACTGATATTCTGCAAAAGGTACAGGGAGTGGACTGCTGAGGACTGGGGTAAAGTCATTTTCTCTGATGAATCCCCTTTTTGATTGTTTGGAACATCTGGAAAACAGCTTATTCGGAGAAGAAGAGGTGAGCGCTACCACCAGTCTTGTCTCATGCCAACTGTAAAGCATCCTGAAACCATTCATGTGTGGGGTTGCTTCTCAGCCAAGGGAATCAGCTCTCTCACAGTCTTGCCTAAAAACACAGCCATGAATAAAGAATGGTACCAGAATGTCCTCCAAGAGCAACTTCTCCCAACCGTCCAAGAGCAGTTTGGCGCTCAACAATGCCTTTTCCAGCATGATGGAGCACCTTGCCATAAAGCAAAGGTGATAACTAAATGGCTCAGGGAACAAAACATAGAGATTTTGGGTCCATGGCCTGGAAACTCCCCAGATCTTAATCCCATTGAGAACTTGTGGTCAATCATCAAGAGAAAGGGTGGACAAACAAAAACCAACAAATTCAGACAAAATTAAAGCATTGATTCTGCAAGAATGGACTGCTATCAGTCAGGATTTGGTCCAGAAGTTGATTGAGAGCATGCCAGGGAGAATTGCAGAGGTCCTGAAGAAGAAGGGTCAACACTGCAAATATTGACTTGCTGCATTAACTCATTCTAACTGTCAATATAAGCTTCTGTTACTCATAATATGAATGCAATTATATTTCTGTATGTGATAAAAACATCTGACAAACACACATAAAAACCAGAGGGCAGCAGATCATGTGAAAATAGAATATTTGTGTCATTCTCAAAACTTTTGGCCATGACTGTACATAAATATATATATAAAAAAAAATAAATATATATATATATATACTGTATATATACAGTGCCTTGCGAAAGTATTTGGCCCCCTTGAACTTTTCAACCTTTTGCCACATTTCAGGCTTCAAACTTAAAGATATAAAATTTTAATTTTTTGGTGAAGAATCAACAACAAGTGGGACACAATCGTGAAGTGGAACGAAATTTATTGGTTATTTTAAACTTTTGTAAAAAATAAAAAACTGAAAAGTGGGGCGTGCAATATTATTCGGCCCCCTTAAGTTAATACTTTGTAGCGCCACCTTTTGCTGCGATTACAGTTGCAAGTCGCTTGTGGTATGTCTCTATCAGTTTTGCACATCGAGAGACTGAAATTCTTGCCCATTCTTCCTTGGAAAACAGCTGGAGCTCAGTGAGGTTGGATGGAGAGCGTTTGTGAACAGCAGTTTTCAGCTCTTTCCACAGATTCTCGATTGGATTCAGGTCTGGACTTTGACTTGGCCATTCTAACACCTGGATACATTTATTTGTGAACCATTCCATTGTAGATTTTGCTTTATGTTTGGGATCATTGTCTTGTTGGAAGATAAATCTCCGTCCCAGTCTCAGGTCTTTTGCAGACTCCAACAGGTTTTCTTCCAGAATGGTCCTGTATTTGGCTCCATCCATTTTCCCATCAATTTTAACCATCTTCCCTGTCCCTGCTGAAGAAAAGCAGGCCCAAACCATGATCTGCCACCACCATGTGTGACAGTGGGGATGGTGTGTTCAGGGTGATGAGCTTTGTTGCTTTTACACAAAACATATCGTTTTGCATTGTGGCCAAAAAATTTGATTTTGGTTTCATCTGACCAGAGCACCTTCTTCCACATGTTTGGTGTGTCTCCCAGGTGGCTTGTGGCAAACTTAAAACGAGTCTTTTAATGGATATGTTTGAGAAATGGCTTTCTTCTTGCCACTCTTCCGTAATGTCCAGATTTGTGCAGTGTACGACTGATTGTTGTCCTATGGACAGACTCTCCCACCTCAGCTGTAGATCTCTGCAGTTCATCCAGAGTGATCATGGGCCTCTTGGCTGCATCTCTGATCAGTCTTCTCCTTGTTTGAGATGAAAGTTTAGAGGGACGGCCGGGTCTTGGTAGATTTGCAGTGGTCTGATACTCCTTCCATTTCAATATGATCGCTTGCACAGTGCTCCTTGGGATGTTTAAAGTTTGGGAAATCTTTTTGTATCCAAATCCGGCTTTAAACTTCTCCACAACAGTATCAAGGACCTGCCTGGTGTGTTCCTTGGTCTTCATGATGCTCTCTGCGCTTTAAACAGAACCCTGAGACTATCACAGAGCAGGTGCATTTATACGGAGACTTGATTACACACAGGTGAATTATATTTATCATCATCAGTCATTTAGGACAACATTGGATCATTCAGAGATTGTCACTGAACTTCTGGAGTGAGTGAAAGTAAAGGGGCCGAATAATATTGCACGCCCCACTTTTCAGTTTTTTATTTTTTACAAAAGTTTAAAATAACCAATAAATTTTGTTCCACTTCACAATTGTGTCCCACTTGTTGTTGATTCTTCACCAAAAAATTTAAATTTTATATCCTTATGTTTGAAGCCTGAAATGTGGCAAAAGGTTGAAAAGTTCAAGGGGGCCGAATACTTTCGCAAGGCACTGTATATATATATATCTTGCAGATGTGATCCTCCATTGCTCATAAGAATTAGAGGGTTAACATATTAACGTATTATAGAAACATCTTTTAAAGCGTTCTTTTCCTTTTAAAGTGTTACGTTGAAAATGCAGTGCAATGTGCAGGCAGCATATTATAGAGCAGGAGGAGCAGATTGATATATAGTTTAAATTGTCATTTTCTCATTTAAACCTTTCACCACCTCTACCAATTTCCACTCTGCAACATTTATTAGGTCCCATTGCACTGATTCTAGCACAATTGAAATTTTTTCTCTAGCCCCCACCATTCCTGAGAAATAACTGCAGTTAGTGTTGGTGCCTGATATGTTACTTTGGCTCTGTACTGTCAGGTAGGTGGTGTCAGGCAGGAGCAGCCAACATGTGTGATTCAGAACTCCAATCATTGGTGGACCTAAGTTCTTGGTAGAGTCTAAGTAGCATATGAGGCACCAAAACTAACTGCACTTATTGCTTGGGAATGGGAGGCTAGAGAAAAGTTCTAACTGTTCCAGAATCAGAGGAGTAGTACTTATTAAATAATACAAAGGGCTGGACCTGATGTAGGTGGGGAGAGGTGCTCTTTATAATCCTGTTCACTATGGCCTTAGGAATCAAGATGGCGGTGCTACTCAGTGACTAGCAGTCTTCCCAGTATGAATATACATACAGAATTGCTGTCACTCATTGAATAGCACTACCCACTGAATTTCTAAGGATGAGCAGAGGTGTAAATATATCAATTGCTCGGCTCCTCTTGTTCACATATAACAAGCTGTCCGCAGATTACAAATGTTGCATTTTCATTGTGACAAGTTGGCCTTAAATGTCATAATATATAAGCATACAGCTAAAGGAATACAATTCCCCAGATTTCTACAGCCTTTTGATCTCCATCTACCATGACACAACATACACTTACAAGTGAATAACCCTTATCTGGATATAGGGAAGTCATCACTTGGCTCTTCTCCAAACCATATTAACAGCCTGGGGCTTGTAAAGACAGAAAAAGCAGGTACTAACATACACTATAAGACAACAGTTTGAACAACAATCCTATAATATAAAAAAGAACTGGACAACTGAAGGGCTCTTTCTTTTTCAGCACTCTTTATAGATCCTTTAGCGGCCTATACATATTAGATGTATTTCAGCTGAACCCTACAATTTCACCGACCATCTAATCTGTATGGGGCCCTCCCAACTCTCCAACATCTGACAGATGTCCTTTTATGTGTAGGGAAGTTGACCTGTCAATAACAATTGTTCGGCCAACAGCCCTCCTATGCACATGGAATTGTCATGTACTTAGACTCCGTCTACATATTCTTCACCAGAAGAAATGCTTCCAAGAGAGATTACCTCCATAATATGGCATGCAACTTCATGAGAAATGGAGTCCCCTGTGTGCCTCAGTGTAAAACTAGAGTGCACTATGGCATACCGAATAACATGACTGTTGTATTTTGGTGTTGAGCTGCAGTACCAGGCATTATCTCGATGTGCCAGGATAAACAATGAGCAGGCTGCCATGTCATAAGTCATCATGATCAAACATTGATGGATTATCCTAAGGAGAGGCCATTTCCTTTTTATTTCGGCGTCACTTCTAAAATAATCTAATGTTAGAATGCTATCCTATTAGTCATGTTTGTCAAGTTCTACGAAAGACTGGCTGCAGAAAACCCCAGTATCTATTTGGTACTATCCGGGAGGAGGAGAGCAATCATAGGCTTCTCTTTCTATACTTTGCACATGTCCACATATCAGGGCACATTGGGGTATGCATGTATACCATAATCAGAAAACTACAGCACTAGTGTGCCAAAGTGAAAGACTTCTGTCCAGCCATTTCTATATAGCGGTCACATTCTAATCAGTAATCTTGAAAGTAGAAATCCGTAGATTTCAGTCATCACAGAGTGCCGCCCAATTCACTATATCCATGGAGGGGCTTATAACTGGTTATTTCAGAAAGGTTTGCATACAAACAGGCACATGACGTTTAGATGATCTAACTTGCCTGTAACAGTATACCCAGGTTCGGACTGGCCCACAAGGGAAAAAGTGATTCCCCCAGTGGGCTCCTGACCCTGGGGGACCTAGTGGGCCGCTAGGCTGCCAGCCTTTACAAGTATGGTACATAGTACAATACACTCACTTTACTACATACAAACGTAAGTTCATTTTATAGATACATTGGGTGGCTTAGATGACATCTAGGAACAATGACAGATCTACCACTCTCCTCCCTCTTGGGCCCTGTTTCTTTATTGTCACTGCGGGACCCCCATCACCAATTATTTTACTAATGGAGAGGGGTCCTAGTCTAAGGCAAGAGTGAGACATCAGGCTACAGAGAGGGCTACAGGACAGAAATGGTTCAAAGTAAGTGCTGTGTAGCAGGCTAATACTGGAAAAAATGGTTGTCAGTGCAGTTTTAGGACTATGTGAATGAGAGTCAGGTAATATTTACATTTAGCAAAATAGTGGGCTCCCAGAATGAATCTTACTGGTGGGTACTAAGCACCCCAGTCCAACACTGAGTATATTAATAAAGACATTATTGTAATACATAACACGAGGAACTCTCATATACCTCACCAGTGGTATTTCTTTATTTTTCAATCAAAAATTTTCCAATTAAGTTAGGTTAAAGGGGTTCTCTCATCTCAGGTTTCATCTGCCTTCTTGTCTCCTCTCCCCTCCGCTTCCTTGTTTTCAGCTCATTCCAGCACAGAGCTCCTGCTTGTTGTAAATGGCACAGTTATCTTTGGATTTATATACTCAGTTAACAGAAGCTACTTTAAAAAACCCATCTAGCCCTTGCCAGGGTTCAAATCCAAAAGAAGTATGCAGAGAGAGGGAAAGAAGAGAATATGTGTGCCCAGGAGCAACGCCTAAGTCATCATTCTGACCTGGGAGCAGGTCTGTAACCTAGACAACTAGGTGTAAACACTAAGGAGAGAGGTTTAGTTGTATCTGGCAAATGGAACAAGATAGATAAAGCAAAGTATTGGGTAAAACATTTCACTTAGCTTAAGCTACCAGTTTGAATGTGATCCTTCAGTTGGGAATACCCCTTTAAGCTCATACAACAGGGAATTCACATCTACAATGGGTTGTACGGCGCAATATGTTTCCCAAATGCATAACATTTTTCTGCTGAACATTGCATAAAAGAGGTATATCCATATGTAGCTGAGGTAGTGTGATAGAAAGTCTCACCATGACAACACCACAAAACCCCATGCAATATCTTTGCTTTCTGAAGCCTTAAAAATACTGGATGGAACTTTAAAAACTATTTTTTAAGATTAGAGTATTTCCTCGAGAATAAATACTTAAAAAAATACAGAAACACGCAATCTCTTGATGCTTCTGTAATTTTTATATCATTAAGGCTGGGGTCACACTTGCACTGTGTGACTGCTCGGGGATTCCGTCCCCCATTCCGCTTGAAAAATGTGGTAGACCCCATTATAGTCTATGGGGTCTGCTGGTTTCCTCGGGTAACCGCTTTTTAAGTGGATTGGCTTTCTGTTTTTCGGGTCCCCAAGTGGACCCGAAGAATGGATGCCTGAGCGCATGTGAGAACCTAATATGATTTAATATTGTAATTTCAGTGTTTCCTGTACCAACATCTACTGCAACCAAGTAAAATTATTACAGTAGGTTTGTAATGTGTGCCTTATCTGCAACTTTGCCAACAATAATTACTTATGTCAATGGAACGAGATGTGGTTAGAGAGTTGCATATACTGTGATACATCCATGGGTGCGCCATTCATTAGGTAAGGTTAGAAGTTCACTTAAGGCTAGGTTCACACAAATATATAAAAATAAAGCCTGAGTTGCATTTCCAACAAATAGACAATTCTTCTTGTCTGTTTATCAATGGAAGAGACAGACCGGTAGGCCGTGTCATCTGCCATACAGACCAAATTAGTGTATACTACAATGTTGACTGCCATTTGTATTGCAGTATGCGCTAGTATGGATCGGTGTACTGCAGTCCATTGTACACACACATGGATCAAAAATACACCTGTCCTGACCATTGTCCTTTCCAGCTCTCTGGTCTGTCATTTGAGCAGGAAGCTGAATATGATGGAGTGATGAACACCAACGATACATAAGAGACCCCAATGACTTAAAATGGGGTCTGTTGGGTTCCATAATGGTGTCCATTATTTTACCAGAATAAAATACTACATGCATAAATGTAATGGGATCTGAGTTGATGCCTCGGACACAAATGTGAACTCCTTATCTGAATGCTTGGGCTGTCGCATTTTGGCAGTTATATGTCTACAGTCCATCCCCATTCCCTATTTTCGGTTCGGTATCCCAGAACATATTTACATGTTTGAGGTTTCTAGCCGCCTACTTTAGCAAGCTAGATCTTACATAACCCTTGCACATGTCATGCATCCTCTATGTGCGAAAGTTTTAGAAATACAGCAACCAGACAGACAGTGAAAACCACAGGGTTAAGCAATGCTCCCAACTGTGAGTGCTAGTGTCAGGACATCAGATTATTGCCCTTGTGAATTACCTTGTCTTTCTTGCCCAGAAAACCTCCTCGTAATAGGCACGCCGTAGACAGTACCAGTGCAGAGATGAGAACGAAACAGAAAGCAACAGCCCATTTCAGACTCCTAATACTCGTATCCTGAGCCCGTGGCAAGTCTGATCTGGAAGTAACATGATAGCTTTCTTCCTGTAGCATTTCAACACTTGTTTCCATATCTTTACTGAGTTCTGTGCTCCCAGCTTCAGATCAGGATTGAGAAAGGCCCCTGGAATCATGTTCTCATGATGCAGCCAGAGCCCTAAATAAAGGCAGCAGCCCCCTCCTTTCCAAATGTCCAGTGATCCCCTCCCTCGAAGGGAGTGTTCCGCCTACATTCGATACTCCTCACAAGTGAAGTCTCTGAAGTTTGACAGTACAATGTTTTAGGAAAGTCCCTGTACTGTACAGTAGGTGGTGTTAGGATAATGAACTTGTGTGGGTTGGTCACAATGCAAACAGAAGTGGAGCAGTACACAAGGGATTTAGCACTGAGAGCGAAACACCAGCCAGAGGGAAATAGCACAATATTAATTGCTCAAAACAACTTTAGGGATTTTTGCCGTTACATTTTTAGTTCAAAGACGGGGTGAACAGAATTCTTTATCAACCATTGATGTAAATTAAATGTATTAGGTGCTGCAAATAGACTCTTGGTCCTTTCTGGAAAGTCATACCGATAATGCGAGGGGTGCCAATACAAAATATACAGTATTGTATAAGTTACGCACAATTTTATTCTGTGCATAAGTATAAAGGGGCATGAAAATGATTTATCTATATACGGATAGGGGATAGATTGCTGATCGGTGAGGGTCTGACCACTGGGACCCCCTACTGATACTGTGTTTACCACTGTATTCTATGGATAGAGGAAAAATCATTTAAAATAAATAAGTACATAAATAAGTACACAATATGACATTTATTAAAACCAGAATACCACTGAGAAAAAAATGAGAAAAGGCGCAGTGCACCACTACTAAAAGTCATGTGACACTTGTGGCATGTGTCACTGTTCAGTTAACAAATGGCATTTTATCCTATGCATGATGTCACTGTTAAAGGAGTTGTCCATCTCATATTTTTATTATATTATAATAATAATAATAATAATACTGGGGCCAGAAACATAACATGCATTACTCACCTCTCCCCAGGCCTCTGATTCTAGTGCCGACAGCTCCACCTTTGTGTAAAGCTCCACCTTTACACAAATGCACATCCAAGCAGTCACATACCATTTGTAAAGAGGTCACCTCAGAGGCCTGTGATTGGCTGCAGTGGTTTCCTCCCACAAATGAGACATCACTGGTGACGTCAGCTAGGGGATCTATATACAGGTGAACAGAGCTGTTGCTGCCGCTGGAGATAGAGGTGTGTGGGAAGATGAGTACTGGTTTGTTATGTTTATGGCCCCACTACCAGCACTACTACATAACAAAAATATGAGTTGGACAACTCCTTTAAGTCTTTCTTATTAGTGCAGAACTGTGGCAGGGAAATACGCCAGGGGTCAAAATACTACTCGTATATGTGTAACCAGTGCAGCTACACAGGAGGTCTGCAGGCAAGAGCTGGCAATGTTACTTTAAAAAAAAATTACAATATTCCCTACTTTAGATCACATGCAATATACCCCTTCTGTGGCCTCTGGTAAGGGTCATTCTGCTTTAGGACAAATTACCCCTAATACATGACAGCCTGTTAGATTTTAGTTGCTGCATAATTCCAGTGGGGACAAGCAAAAGGAAAAAATGGAGCTTTTAGAATATTTTTGGTAGGATGAGCATCTTCATTGTACAGTTTCTCATGATCTAAGACAAAGAACATGATAAATATTTAATATAGTCTTCTTTAAATCTGGTCATCAGAAATTAGAAATTTTTTTTATGCTGAGGCCCCACGTTGCAGAAACGCAACTTTTTTTGTAGCAGATTTTGTTGCGTTTTTTGAGCCAAAGCCAAGAATGGCTACAAAAGGAATGGGAAATATATACAGTGCTGGCCAAAAGTATTGGCACCCCTGCAATTCTGTCATATAATACTCAATTTCTTCCAGAAAATGATTGCAATCACAAATGCTTTGGTAATAATATCTTCATTTAATTTGTCTTCAATGGAAAACCACAAAAAGAATTGTCAAAAAGCCAAATTGGATATAATTCCACACCAAACATAAAAAAGGGGGTGGATAAAAGTATTGGCACCCTTTGATGCTTCTCTAATTTGTGTAATTAACAGCACCTGTTACTTATCTGTGGCACATAACAGGTGGTGGCAATAACTAAATCACACTTGCAGCCAGTTGAAATGGATTAAAGTTGACTCAACCTCTGTCCTGTGTCCTTGTGTGTACCACATTGAGCATGGAGAAAAGAAAGAAGACCAAAGAACTGTCTGAGGACTTGAGAAGCAAAATTGTGAGGAAACATGAGCAATCTCAAGGCTACAAGTCCATCTCCAAAGACCTGAATGTTCCTGTGTCTACCGTACGCAGTGTCATCAAGAAGTTTAAAGCCCATGGCACTGTGGCTAACCTCCCTAGATGTGGACGGAAAAGAAAAATTGAAGAGAGATTTCAACGAAAGATTGTGCGAATGGTGGCTAAAGAACCTCGACTAACATCCAAACAAGTTCTAGCTGCCCTGCAGTCCGAGGGTACAACAGTGTCAACCCGTACTATCCGTCGGCGTCTGAATGAAAAGGGACTCTATGGTAGGATACCCAGGAAGACCCCACTTCTGACCCAGAGACATAAAAAAGCCAGGCTGGAGTTTGCCAAAACTTACCTGAGAAAGCCAAAAACTTTTTGGAAGAATGTTCTCTGGTCAGATGAGACAAAAGTAGAGCTTTTTGGGAAAAGGCATCAACATAGAGTTTACAGGAAAAAAAAAAAGAGGCCTTCAAAGAAAAGAACACGGTCCCTACAGTCAAACATGGCGGAGGTTCCCTGATGTTTTGGGGTTGCTTTGCTGCCTCTGGCACTGGACTGCTTGACCGTGTGCATGGCATTATGAAGTCTGAAGACTACCAACAAATTTTGCAGCATAATGTAGGGCCCAGTGTGAGAAAGCTGGGTCTCCCTCAGAGGTCATGGGTCTTCCAGCAGGACAATGACCCAAAACACACTTCAAAAAGCACTAGAAAATGGTTTGAGAGAAAGCACTGGAGACTTCTAAAGTGGCCAACAATGAGTCCAGACCTGAATCCCATAGAACACCTGTGGAGAGATCTCAGAATGGCAGTTTGGAGAAGGCACCCTTCAAATCTCAGGGACCTGGAGAAATTTGCCAAAGAAGAATGGTCTAAAATTCCAGCAGAGCATTGTAAGAAACTCATTGATGGTTACCGGAAGCGGTTGTTCGAGTTATTTTGTCTCAAGGTTGTGCTACCAAGTATTAGGCTGAGGGTGCCAATACTTTTGTCCGGACCATTTTTGGAGTTTTGTGTAAAATGATCAATGATTTGACTTTTTTTTTCATTCTCTTTTGTGTTTTTTCATTGCAAGCAAAATAAATGAAGATATTATTACCAAAGCATTTGTGATTGCAATCATTTTCTGGAAGAAATTGAGTATTATCTGACAGAATTGCAGGGGTGCCAATACTTTTGGCCAGCACTGTAGGAAGTTCTTATACTTCTACCTTCTGCTTAATCCACTCCTGGCTTTGGCTAAAAAAAAAAAACGCTATGTTTCCGCAACATGGTGCCTTAGCCTTAGAATTTATTTTTGTGAGGACCGTAAGTAAGATTCCTGAATATCGTATCTAGTCAATGGACCTGTTTGCTCTGCAATTTTTCAATACTTATTTTTTGGTCTCCTCATGTACATAACTTTTGATTGCTAGAGTTTTGGTAACTGGTGATTTGTGGTATGATGCTTTGAGAATTTCTGCAATGGTGCTGGTGAACAGCAGAAAGAAATTTCTGGATGGGTGAGTAATAAAATATTATCAGTGTAGAGTTTGATCATGTAAGACTGCGCACCTACCGACACCTTTTGTGCCCTATGGTCCATTTGGGTATTAGTACAAAAACAAGAGTGAGACAGTCTACACCACTGACAAGTGCCATCTTCAAAGGTTTAGAGGAAAAGTCATACACTAGCACCCTCACAGTGAGGTTATATTATACTGTAACCCCCTTACAGCAGAAACAGAGTTGTTAGAACAGTGGTCTTGGAAACCAAATTGTGTAGAACTGCCTCTGGGAAACTCTTATGTTCTCTAATAAATGTTTCTTCTGCATCTAGTGCCAAAAAATAGTTGAGGGTCCTTGAGTATTCTGCAGCCCGGAGAAGGTCTATCTAATACATCTGTTGTCATATTTACATTGACTTCTATACTGTTCAGTTGAATTATGCAACAACCAGTTGAAAGAACAAGAAATATGAAACACGACACTAGGAAGTAACTAAGTTACAAGGAAATATTAACGTATCTATTAATGTTTGCACAGGATAGTGATAATGATTGGATAATACGGAACATATGGATGATGATGATGGTTGTGAGATGGTGAAACAAAAGGAGAATGGGGAAAGTGTGACGAATAGATGATGATATGAATAGACAATAACTGATCCTGACTTGAACTTTCCATGAATCTTTGCCTCAATCTATCTCTAAATGTTGACCCGTAGTAGAGCTGCCGCTGCTATTGCTGGCAGTGTGCCCACTATGTAGAGCCCGCTCTGCTGCTAAATTCAAATGGGCCAATCACAGAGCCGCTGACGCCATTGAATTTGGCTGATGACCGCGAATAACTCTTCCCAGTGGGGGGACTTCAGAGTCCCCCATGTTAGGCAACCAGGGCCAAGTGATATAAATAATAGCCCTTGCCTCTGTCTCCCCCACGCACAATGCTGCTAATTAAAGAGCCAGCGCCTGTGGGGGGGGGGGGATATTGACTTGTGCTGCTGGCATGCTATTTTAAGGGGAATAGCGCAGCAGCAGATTCTTTGGCGATGACTATATCCATAGCATATACTATCACCTACAACCAGCTGCAAGAAACCAGGAGATCTAAATCACATAAGCGCTGCCTTGACCAGAGACAGACCTGAATGTTTACACCGCATAACAAATTTTTGGCATTAACCATATGTCACATGTATAGTTATTGCTAATTCTCCTATAAGAGTGACATTGTTAGAAAGAAATTTAGCTTAAAAACCCCTGTTTTTTGGACAGGAGCCAGTTTTCTCTACCTCTCCAGAGAGCCCCCATGGCCATGTTTTCTTATGTTAGCTCTATCTCTAAATCTCTTTTTCCTGTGACCTCACTTCTAAATAAACTCCTCTGCTTTTAGCCGCCTGAGATAATTTTCTATAAAAGTTTTCTATTACACTATACACCAGAAAACCACCCCAGCCTTTATAGTATCACAGGGCAATGCTATACATTATAGTAGTGCACAAATAAACAGATATATACAGTATTACTGGCTGGTAGTCATTGGAATCCCGTGGAGCAGGGACACTCGCAACGGAAGTCGGATACCTGTCAAGTAACACAATAATATCCTCACCAATTTCTGTGATATTTTCTGTCTGACACTACTAAAAAGGGCACTCTCAGAATAGCACTTTTTATGGAAAATTCTTTTGCTGGTAGTGTCTCAGAAGGAATTCTCTATTTTTGACTACATATGAGACTACTATGGTATAATTCATTAAGATGCTCCAGTACTGTTTACGGGGAACTCGAAATGCACTGCCAGGGCCCAACATAGCTCTGTCAATGGAAACGCGTTATAATATGGAGTGGCCAGTTTCTAATGGCATGCTTTTGTATGAAAAAAATCCCAATAACATTCATAGTATAATCTACCTGAGAGTAAAGTAGTCAACACTCTCACAAGTGTGTAGTTATACTATATGAGTATATGCAGCTGTAAGACCTGCAGCAGAGACACGTGAGAGATTCCTCTTGCAACACACATTGACTTCTTTGCCAATCTTTAAGAAAAGACTATGGTAATTCCTAATTCTATTTTGGCACCACACCACTTTCTGTCAAGGCAGTATAGTGGCTTTGTATTTACTGTGTGTAGGTGTATTATTAGACACTAAATGAGTACAAGCCAATTTTTAGTTTTTATGTACATCATACTAGTTTCATCTGCACTTATGTCTGACCTTATCTAATGGTTATTTTATTTTTCCAGTGTGAAATTCAGGTTTCAGGACACGGTTATGAACCCTTGTATGCAGAGTACCTTATGCGCTGCTGTGTATTTCTGCTCTTGTCCTGGTGGACCTGTCCATGCCCACTACATGGTACCTGTATGAGACTTCTCTCTGCAATAACAGCTATTTACAGGTGGTCCAGGACCATGGTGTTCAGATGATCACCAGTGCTTCTGCCCTTAGAGAACAAAACTTTTACCCCGTATGTAGTGCATGTATATGTGTGTGGGGTAATCTCTGCTTTAGACACAAAATCTGTTATTCTAAGCATGTTTTGTTATCACAAAATTGTTTAGCAAGATCTGCCTTTAACAATATACTGCACCACACAATATACAATATAGTAAGAATAACAATGCTCCCAACACAGAGTAATGCCCCTCTGTCAGCTCCTACAGTAAAATGCTCCTCAGTGGACCCCAAACAGTATAATGCTCCTCCATGGTCCTTACACAGTATAATGCCCCCTCCACAGTCTAATGCCACTTTAGCATCCACCACAATATATAATGCCACCATAGTGGTCCTCACACAGTATAACACCCTAAGTAACCACATACGTAGCATAGTGCCCACAGATTATGAGGACATTTGGGGCACTAGGCAAAAGATGTGGGGCTTATACCCTGGAACATTTGCCCTAGTGATGCCCCGATAGGCAGATAACAATAGGAGTAACACAATTTATGGCTAATTTATCTGTCTTTAACAATATCAGGAAAACTGTACCACACAATATACAATATAACAATAATAATGCTCCCAACACAGTATAATGCCCCTCAATGGTCCTTACATTGTATAACACCCCTCAGTGTCCCCTCCACAGTGTAATTCCACTATAGTGGCCACCACAACATACAATGCCACCCTAGAGGTCCCCACACATAGTTTAGTGCCCCCTGATTATGGGGACATTTGAGACACTAGGCAAAAGATGTAGGGCTTTTGGACTGGAGCATTTGCGATGCCACTGGTAGGCAGGTAACAATAGAAGTAATACAATTTATGGCTACTTTATGACTTGCATTCTGCATTTTTAGCTGTTTACCCTCTGCAATCTCTATATCTAATTTTTAGTTTTTCCTTTGTTAGTATGTGGAGACTAGCTGCTATGATGTCTCGCATACACTGCACACATAAAGTAGAAGAAAATTGTTCATTTCTGTCTCTCACTCAAAGACATCATCTTGTAATAAGATGGAAACTGCCTATTTAGCTTTATCAATCTCTGCCTGTGTTCTCTCCTCTCTCATTCAGCTACTACCTATGCTTGCTTATCCCTTTTCTATGTCTTCTGTTTCCACTATGAGTTGACTCCATCTCGCTCTTCAAAGACAGATTCAACAGAAATTTCAGTTTAGGAAGGAGGGGAGAGGATGAAAAGAGATTGGTAAGTAGAGAAAGCAGCAATTTAGCTAGTATCAGCTAGGTAAGGCCTATGCTGGATTGTAAAGTCTCCACTAGCATACCATACTATACCATACCATATCTTGTGGCAGTAAGGCAGATGCTAGTAATAATGCAAAGGAATTCACATGACATTATTTGGTACAGATATGGATAGATATGAAATTAATATGTTTTTTTTTTTTTTTGTAAATAACTTTTTATTAGATTTTCAAGTATCACCAATGCGTATACATAGTTACAGACAATGTGCATGGCACAACAATCATTGATCATACAATCGGATAATCTGGCGTATTACATACAACGGTTGACTAATAACACAATGATGAATGGAACGTTAGCGGTGGAAAAGATGCAAAGAATCCTTAGGGTGAAAGGCCAAGGGTCTCAGTAAGTTATTTTGTTAAACAGGGGGTTCCCACAGATGCGTCCTGGTAGTGTCTTTAGAGAACTCATACCAAGGTGCCCAAATAGCACTAAACTTCTAGTAGGTACGGAGTTCTAAGTGGGAAAGTTCTTCCATCTGCGCAACTTGAGATATTTTCCGCAGAAAGTGGGATACTGGAGGAGGGGATTCGGATGCCCAGTATAAAGGGATCATAGATTTTGCGATAGCCACTAGTTGAAGCCAAAGACGTTTGTGGGACCTAGGCGGAAAAGTGGGCCACAAATTCAGGAAAATGCCTACCGGGGTCAGAGGCTCGGTGACTCCACAAACCTGGTTCAGTATCTGCTGAACAAGTGACCAGTAAGGGGATATTTTTTCGCATTCCCACCAAATATGCAGGTAGGAACCTGAGGACTTATGGCAGCGCCAACACAAAGGGGATACCTCCGGAGAGAACTTATGGACTACAGTGGGCGTTCTATACCATCTGGTGACCAATTTGTAGCTGGATTCCTGCAAGCGTACACATCTGGAAGGCCCTGTGGATCGCTTGAGAATAGATGAAATTTCTCCGGGGTTAAGGGACATTTGAAGGTCCTCCTCCCATTTTCGCACATATGAGGGGAGCTCTGTGCCTAGTTCGCTCAGGAGGTTGGAGTAGAGGGTAGATAAAGGTCTTGGTGTGTTTTGCTTTCGGAGTAGGAGCTGTTCTAGCCATGTAGTTGTGCGATTGTCAGGCTCCTTCTTCAGAGCTCTCAGGTACAGTGTGAAATTAATATTTATATATTAAGTTTTAATCTAATAAAATGACCACTTTATTTAAAGGTTTTTCTGGGACTTTGACATTGGTGCCCTATCCTTAGGATAGGCTATCAATATGAAAATGGTGTGGCCCGACTTTTGGAATTCCACTAATCAGCTGAATGAAAGGTCTCCTTCATTGTTTATCCGGCACAGCTTTGTACTGCCTGTATCTCGTATTGCAGTTTAGTTCCATTCTCTTGTGCAGTACCTGCCACAGTCACTAGAAAATGTTTGGTATTGTGCTTGGTAAACCAAGAAGGGGAATGCAGCACTGACAAGAGTGTAACCACTATTTCAACTGATTGGAATCTGACCCCCATCAATTTGCTATTGATGCCCTATCCTATGGGTAGACCTTCGACATTAAGGTCCTGGAAATCCATTCTAAAGAGACGTTCCCTTCTTGGACATAATCAAAGACCTTCTGAGGATAGCTAAGCAAGCAGGCTTGGCTATTCTTGAAAGTCTCAAAGAAGGGAATGGAGCAAGCGGTGTATGCATGGCCACCTGTTCACTCACAGCAACTGCAAGATGTTCTCAGAATGAATGTATGGCCCTTTCAGTTGAAGACACCAGAGAATGACCAACATCAAACTTAAATACTGGTCAACAAATTTCCCTGTTAAAGGGGTTGTCCGGCATAATCTAAAACTTTAACACTAAGCTAAACCCCCTCCCCCACCTAACTTCTAATTTACTCCCTTTAAAAAAAAAAAAGTATGTTTACTCATATGCCTGGGGCGGTCAGGCACATTTTCTGATTCCCTGGTGACGTTCCGTTTCACTGTTTCCGGAGTCGGGAGGTCACCAGTCCCCTCCCCCCCCATCATACTCACCAATGTTCACGTCCTCTTCTTCTGCTGGGTGTCGCTTCCAGCGCCTGCGCAATAGAACACTTTCAGAAGCGATGAGAAGCAGCGTTCTATTGCGCATGCGTGTTTCTCTTCGCTTCTGCAGGCATTCTATTGCGCAGGTGCCAGCTCCCAGGTGTGGCGGGCAGAAGGGGAGACAGTGGCACCGACGAAAGTCATCTCCAGCACGAGAAGACAGGTAAGTATGATGGGGGGTGTGGGTGGGTGGCGAGAGGGTTGGGGTACTGAGTTAGTTAGCTAGGTAGGTAAGGCTAGTAGTTCGTGGGCTAGCTAGGGAAATTGGAGGGGGGTTGTGAGGAAGGAAGTGAGAGGGGGGATCTGAGTGAACTGCAATGCATCATGGCAGTTGTAGGCTAAGACAGCAGGAAGCTACCCATGTAAACAAATGCATAGAATACCTGGAGCTCCCATAGAAATCCAGAAATCACTCAAAACACTGCTAAAGGTATTTGGGTGCACTTATTAACCCACTGATAGCACTAACAGACCTTTTTTAAAAATATTTTTTTTTGCCCGGAAAACCCCTTTAAGGTTAGGGCTACACGGCGACCATGTTAAACTTTTTCATGTCCAGAAGTCACGGCAGTGACACTCTCTGGATCACAATGCGACTCCATTCACTGACAAGAGTCACACAGCAATCTTTGGTAGTGCGTCAAAAGAAGCGGTCAAAGTCACTTTGTAGCCCTAGCCTAAACCAGCCAGCCACCATATGTCAGAAGATATGGCCTGAAGATATCAAATTTTTCACATGCCACAGAGGACAGCCATGTTGGTATAGATACCCCAAATTCCAAGTAGCCACTCAAAAGAGAAACATGATAGAGGTGACCTTTAAATCCTGTTTTGTCTGTATAGTTGAATGGGCTTAAAATGTGGTAATCTTTCTTAAGAGGAAGGAGTTTCTGTGCTAAATTTGTTTTACTGTGGGAAGGGTGCGGTTAAGGATTGAATGTAACTTCTTGCCTTATCCCTCTCTTCCTCTTTTATAAATAGATGTGCTATGGCATCTGTTATTAAGTACGGAATGTGCATTGAATGTCTGGCACCTTGTAAAAATGTGCTGGCTTTATCCTAAGCCCAAGGGTAGGGCAAGTGTCATCCATGGCTCCTTAGTGCTTTCTTCCACAGGTGAATTTCCTGTAGGATAGGTTTTGGGGTAGGAGTATTTTGTTAAATTTTTCATAGCTATTTCCTGAGCTTCTAGGTTAAAGCTATAGATATGAGACATGAAACCTAGGTGTATAAATGGAGGAAGTAAATTTTTGTTAAAACAGATATGTCACCTCATTAGGCTAACCTATGTAAGGGCAGACGTCTTTTATCCTATTGGCTAAAATAGCAACTTAGAAATGCCCCCCTTTTTGAATGGAGGGGTGGTCACTTGTGTATTTGCACTCCATTCAACCTATGGGGCAGTCGGAGATAGTTGAGTCCTGTGGTCAATCTCAAAGTGATTGAATGGAGCAGTAGAGGGCATGTTCATTCCTGCCATAAGTTTGGGTCCCAGTGGTTGGACCCTCAGTCCACGCATTTATTAACCACCATGTTCTTCATGGGTCAATTCCTCTAAGGCTAAGTGGAATAATACTCATACCATCTGCACCATATCATCCAACCGACTATAGATAAGCAGAATGATTGGTCTAAAGTCTGAAGAATTATTTACAGACCATATCAGGGAAAGGTTATTGCCTGGTTTGTAAACATTCACTTCTTGCAAAGTTATTTCTGGGTATTTCTTTCTAGGTTAGACCGTAATTGGTGTTTGGAATGTTAATGGCACAATCAGATCTACTATCTTACATACAGTAGTGAAGCTATTTACTTATTGTAACTTAGCTACTGTGAAAAACACTAATCCATCACTAAAAATTAACTAACTGGTTCGTTTTCTACCAGGTTCACTACAAATTTTTGAAAATGTTCAAACATTCTGCAGCTTCTATCACACAAACTGACTAAAGTGGTGATTGCCATGTGAAAGGCATAGAAAAAGGAATCATATGACCTCAGAAACCAGGTGATTTAACCAGGTGATTCATGTCATCATGTATATGCTGTTTTACATACCGCTAGAAAGCCGACAGCGCGCTGAATTCAGCCCACTGCCGGCTTTCCCGTTATGTGCCCCGGGGCTGGAGATATAGGCGGCCGTAGTTTCACCATTCACCCTCAGAAGGGCGTTCCTGACAGTCTAGCTGGTCTGTGAAGAACACCCTCCCTGACTGTACTCGTCCATAGACTTGTACGGGGGGGGTGTTCCTCACAGCTCAGCTTCATTGCTGGATGGTAAGGAATGCCCCCTCTCTCTGTACTTGTCCATAGACTTGTACTGGGGGGGGTGTTACTCACAGCTCATCATCATCGCTGGGCTGTAAGAAATGCCACCTCTGACAGTACAGGGCTATGGACGAGTACAGAGAGAGGGTGCATTCCTTACCACCCAGCAATGAAGCTGAGCTGTGAGGAACGCCCCCCCCCCCAGTACAGCGCTATGGAGGAATACTGTCAGGGAGGGCATTCCTCAAAGCGCAGCTAGACTGTCAGGAACGCCCTTCTGACGGTGAACTGTGAAACTAAGACTGCCGATATCTCCATCCCCAGGGCACATACCAGGAAAGCCGGCAATGGGCTGAATTCACCGTGCTGTCGGCTTTCTAGCGGTATGTAAAACAGCATATACATGATGACGTGAAAGGTCCTCTTTAAGTGGGAGAACTTGCACAATTGGTGGCTGACTAAATACTTTTTTTTCCCCACTGTATATACTTATTGTCACACCACCCATCTAATCCCTCCTGCAGTTTTACTCTTATTAATAACATGCAGTGTGTTTTGTCTCATGAGTTTCTTTTTGTTTTGTTAGTGATATATCAGGCTAAGGTCAAACCTACGTTCGGTGACCATTAAGGGATTCCGTCCCCCATTCCGCTTTAAAAATGCAGAGAGAAAAGTTTTGCTTGCATTTTTTAAGTGGGTTCGGAGACGGAAACACGGAACAGAGTTCAAGCGCTGGTGTGAACCCAGCCTAATCTGTTTTTTCCTTTGATCAGATTTGGTTTTCGGATTCTCAGTTCTAGACGCCGGTGGCTCTTTGAGACCCCTCTGAGTTCTGCACACATGCAGTCGTTATGCTCAGGGCTCAATATCTCAAGATACTTTGAAACACAGTTGGCAGCTAAAGCTTTCATGCCTAGATTATACTCATAAGAAAGTGGTGATGGATGGCACTGCTGTACAGGACAAGAAATCTGAGCAATGCACGTTAACTGTGATAACTTTTTATTAGGTGTAATACATTAATGTATTTCAGAACCATACCAATTCATTTAGGAACAATAACATCATACAATGCAAAAAAATTAGTTCAAAAGAAAAAAACCAAAGGAAATCCAGGAGGAAGGAATACGGAGATTAGGAAAAATACAGTTAGTATATATTGAATAAGTGATGACAAGTCATAAAAATGCACAAAGGAGAGAGAATATTGTTGAATAGATAATATAGTATAATAATAATGTGCAAGTATCATACTAAAAGTCCAGGGCTAACATAACCCTTCACTGCACCATGAAAGCAACGTGATCCCTGGGTATATAGAAAGTGTTGCAAAGGAGAAAACTAATAATAACGATGAATAAACTAAAACTAAAATAAAAAAAAATCTGTATTAGGATCTGTAGGCAACCTTAATAATGGACCAATACCTAAATTGTATATATATGTATAAAAATAATGAACACCAAACTGTCCCCCAAGTTGCACGGCAGTATATCAATCTCCTTATTAGTTATAGGAAGATAAAAAACACTAGTCTGCCAACATCTTGACCTTCCATGGAATATTTTATCGGAGTTAGAACACACCACATATCGGACCACACTTGAGAAAGGCTTGTGTCTGGGCTGATATATGGAGTGTTCTGGCTCCCATAAAACTCCATTGAAGATGCTGGTGTAACATGGAAACTATTACAGCAATATCGGATTTGGTTTACACAATAAGGAATAGTTCTCTTGTACAATAGTGTTCAAGCAACTAGCAGCCGACATCATTAACCTGATCAGTTAAGGTTTTTGGTAGGAAGTGATATTTCTACATAGTAAATAATTTACTTGTAAGTGCAGTGGGGAAGTAGAAAAAGACCAGAGCCAACAATACAGACATGCGTGCCGCTCATTCTGAGAAACTGAATCATTAATGTTAAGGGGCTTGTTGAGAATAATAGCAGCGAGGAGTTACATTGGTATGGTCATTCATTCTGTAGAATACAAGGTGTCAAGTTTGGCCTTTATTTAAAGTAGGAGGGTGGCAAATGTTGCACATGTTGGTTCTTCTGAAATACTGTGGAATGGACCATTCCAGACAACGTTTTGATAAAAAACTTACTTTTGTTAAAAAGTTGGTTGGAGAGGGAGACCCAAATAGAGAGGTGCAGCAAATGCTAGGCTGCTCAGCTAAAATTATGTTAAATGCCTTGAAGTGGCAACCAAAACATAACAAAGTTGCAGAAGGAAGCAGAGAAACTCTGATCAAATGGATCGAAGAACTGGCAAAATGGCAAAGGCTCAGCCAATGATCAACTCCAGAAATATCAAAGAAGATCTGAAGTTACCAGAGAGCACAGCAAGAGATCCCCACAGAGTCCTGTTGTTGATAAACAGAGATGTCCTAAATAGGTTAAGATTTGCCAAGGAATATATAGACTGGGCCAAAGGGCAAAACTTTGTGGACTGATGAGAGCAAAATTTTTCTTTTCGGGTTTAGTGGCCATAAACAGTAGTTGATCCCTGAGCACTGAATTCAAGCTACAGTACACTGTGGAGGGCAGTAAAGCATGGTAGTGCAAAAATTACAATACAGGGATGTTTGTCCTACCATGGTTTTGGGTCTATTTGTTGCATACTGTATGAAGGATCATTTATAAATATATAAAAGTACCTGAGAAGATCATATTGCCTTAAACAGGTCAAAACACGTCTTACTGACCCAAAACACATCGGTAAGTGAACAACATCTTGGTTACAAACAGGATTGAGGTAATAAAGTGGCCAGCCCAAATCCTTGAACTCAATCCTCGAGTACCATAGGTTGGAAGCAATAAATAATGTCCAAGAGGGTACAGCAATGTATCCTATGTATAGCCCAGATGTACACCACCGAATAGTTCATTATATAACAATAAAGGAGAGAGCAGATGGGCCTAGTAAAAGAGGAAGAAATTATATTAAAATTTCACTTTTAAATAATACATTACAATCTATACCATTTAACACAGCTGTTTGGCACTGGGATTTTTCATTAATATGCCACAATCTATAAAGTATGAGATACACAATTATTTAATACTAATTAAATTAATTATTTATTTAATTAATTATTTAATAGTAAGGGAGGTGATATTATATAAATTAGGGGCTCCAATACATCCTCCTGTTACGCTGAGACTGGCTGATAACAGCGAGTAGAAACAACAAGCTATTTAAAACCAGTAAAGCACTGCGAGACAGAGACAGAATCCCATACACCTTCACCAGCGCTAGCCGCAAGGTTAGATGGACTTTGCTGAATATGGGCGTCCGATTTGTCACCTCCAGGAAATGTACAGGAAATAAATGCTCCATTTACTGAAAACGAACCAGGAACTACTATTTACTTACTGAGAGTACCTGGACCAGAAGGACGATGGAAGGTAGGCTCTAGGTAGTAGCCCGTGAAAAGAGGTGTCTGAGCCAGGAGAAAACGGGAATCCAATAACCAGCCAAAAGTCATATTCCAGGAGATCATGTCAGGACAAAATCAGAAGACAAGCGTATCCAGAAACAGAATACAGGGAGTCGGTATACCAGGAGGTCGCATCAGGACACCACCAGATGACAAGTTGGAGTCGATAACTAAAGCCAAGAGATCAATCTGAACACAGGTAAATGGAGAAACTGGTCTCAAAGCCAAACAGGAAACAATTGCAGGCAGGTGGGTGAGGAGAAAGGAAACTTACATAGGCCTCCTCAGTTTGTAATTGGGCAACACCAGAGAATCTCTGACACACAGAGGCTTCTCAATTCGGCACGAAAACCTTAAAGCCACAGCGTCAGAACTGATATTCCTGACACCTCCCTTTTCCTAAGCCCATCTGCTCTCTCCTTTCTTGTTATATATGACAAAGGGCGGGAGTCAACCATCAAAGGAAAAAATGATCTTCGCTCACCCATTGATCTGTAGCAGGCCCTTTATTAAACATCCAAATACACCTATTAATAAAGGACCTGCTATGGATCAACGGGTGAGCGCAGATCATTTTTTCCTTTGATGGTTGACACTTTACCTATGTTTGGTGGTTTTTTGACATCTTGGATCTTTCAATCTCGCCTAATGATCTGCGGCAACACTCGGAGTTACACCTGTGTTATGCATCATTGGTGATGTGACTAATCACATCCTAATGTGAGAGTCCTTTGTACATAGCCTTACATTTCTGAATAATTCACACTATGTGCCGCTTGGTGCTGTTTTTTGTTTGTTACAGTTAAGGTTAATTCCATAGAGAACTTGTGGGGTGACATAAAAAATGCGATTTATGAGACAAAACCCAAAAATATAGAAGAACTGTGGAATATACAGTAGTCCAGTCTTCCTGGACTGGAATAACTAGAAGTTGGTCGACTCCATTCTACACAGATCTCAAGCAGTTCCCAGAAATAATGGTTATGCTACTACATATTAGTTCAGTAATTCAAAGTAAAGTGAAATTTCTGAAAAACATTTTTTTCAGTTTATATATTAAATTTTTGATTTTTTTTTTTTGGCACTGCTATATTTTTGAATAGCCTAATATCCATTTTTCTTTTTACGTTCTGCAAAGGGTTAACACAATCTGAATAGATTTTGCTATTGTTTTCATTAGTATCAGATTGTTAAATATTTCCAGGGTATTTGCGTATATGCAAATACAAGTTATTATAATGATTTTTCACTTTATTTGCTTTTTTAAACTATTTCTGAGAACACTACTGTACATTCCTATGGAAGCCTGCCTAGCTTAAAACAGAATATACATAGGGAAGGCATAATGTAGGTGAGTTATATATTGATTTCATAGAAGTGTTTCACAACTGATCTATGAAATGTACTTATAAAACGTATAAGAGGATCAATGCTGCCTGGGAATTCTTGATGGATCTTATCAATTTTGTTATAGAAATAAAAGGCCAGGTACTCAGCATTGTACCTATGATAGGCGCCTGCACCTTGGGAGTGAGTAAGGAGTGAAAAGTTTCATTTAGGGTTATTGGAGAGAGAGGAGATGAGAGCAGTGAAATAGTTTAACAAGGTGAAGGAGAGTTGTAGGTTTTGAGCATAAACTGTAAGTGGAGGAAATCTGCCAGTGTATGCCATGTTTTGCAACAGACATTCAGCACTCGGATATTTCTGGTGTTCCCACTGAAGTGAATGGAAGTGGGGGGTGCATCTGCATCCATCAGGGGTTCAGCTGCCTTCACAATGGGGGTAAAGCACTTCCCTTTCCGAGGATCACCACCAATCAGAGATGTATCTGCTATCCTATGAATTCTTCATAAAGTAATCCCTTTAACTTTATTTAAAGCATTGTATGGGATCATTAAATTAAATGGTATGGGTAGGAAATAAAAATTCATTCACAATTACCTGCAGCCTTCCCTGCCCTTCCGGCACGTCCACTCTTCTGTCTGTATGCAGTGTAGCTGCAGCGGTGATGTCACATTGATAGGACCGCAGCAGCCAATCACTGCTCTCAGCAGTATTCAGCTCAGAGCAATGATTGGATGCTGGACAGGGGAGGGGTGAATGCAGGTAATTATGAATGCATTTTTACTGCTGCCTGCATTTAATTAAATAAAGTTAAAGGGGTTACCTGAATATTCAGCTAATTATGAATGCATTTTTATTTTCTCCCCCTCCAGAACTTTGTGCATTTATTTAATTCAGTGATCCCAGGCAACCCCTCTCTATAGTGGCATGCAAAAGTTTGGACACCTCTGGTGTTATTGTGAACAGTTAAGCAAGTTGAAGATAAAATGATCTTCAAAAGGCATAACATTAAAGATGACACATTCCCAATGTATTTTGTGGGAAAAAATTATTTACTTATTTTACATTTTCTAAATAACCAAAAATGAAAATGGTTTGGGCACTTTGCAGGGTTAGTACTTAGTAGCACCCAGTTGGCAAGTATCACAGCTTGTAGCCAGCCAAGAGTCTTTCAATTCTTGTTTGAGGGATTTTCATTCATTCTTCCTTGGAGAAGTCTTCCAGTTCTGTGAGTTTCCTAGGCCGTCTTGCATGCACTGCTCTTTTGAGGTCTAGCCACAGATTTTCAATGATGTTCAGAACAGGGGACTGTGAGGGACATAGTAAAATCTTCAGCTTGCGCCTTTTTAGGTAGTCTATTGTGGATTTTGATGTGTGTTTAGTATCATTATCCATTTGTAGAAGCCATCCTCCTTCTCCTCTTTTCGATTTCAGCTTTTTTATAGATAGTGTTATGTTTGCTTCAAGAATTTGCTAAAATTTCATTGAATCCATTCTTCCCTCTACCTGTGAAATGTTCCCCGTGCCAATGGCTGAAACACAACCCCAAAGCACGATTGATCCACCCCCATGCTTAATGGTTGGAGAGATGTTCTTTTCCTGAAATTCTGTGCCCTTTTTAGTCCAAACATACCTTTGATCACTGTGGCCAAAGAATTCTATTTTAACCTCATCGGTCCACAGGACTTGTTTCCAAAATGCATCAGGCTAGTTTAGATGTTCTTTTGCAAACTTCTGATTCTGAATTTTATGGCCTTCTTCCATGAAGGCCATATTTGTGCAGGTATCGCTGAACAATAGAACAATATACCACATCTTCAGAGTCTGCTAAATCTTCCTGAAGGTCTTTTGCAGTCAAGCGGGGATCTGATTTGCCACACTGGCAATCCTCCGAGCAGCTGTCTCTGAAATTTTTATTGGTCTTCCAGACCTTATCTTGACCTCCACTGTTCCTGTAACTGCCGTTTCTTAATTGCACGAACTGAGGAAAGGGCAACTTGAAACGCTTTGCCATCTTCTTATAGCCTTCTCCTGCTTTGTGGGCCTCCACCATTTTCATCTTCAGAGGGCTAGGCACATGTTTAGAAGAACCTATGGCTGCTGTTCTTTGGCACAAGGTTAGAGGAGGCTGGGATTTATAAAGCTGCAAAATTTGCATCACTTGGCCTTTCCTAACAATGATAGTGAACAAGGCATAACCCTAACTGGTTAATAAAGGTCTGAGACCTTAGTCAAAGTTATCTGTAGCACACAAAACTAAAAGGGTTCCCAAACTTTTGCAAGGTACTCCTTTCTTTTTTTCACTCTAAAATTGTACTCAAACATAATAATACACTGATATTGCTTAAAATTATAGAAAAGTGTGTTTAATCTTTAACTTTATGCCTTTTAAAGATCATTTCATCTACAACTTTCTTAACTGTTCACAATAACAGTCATTTAACCAGGGGTGTCCAAAGTTTTGCATGCCACGATACATCATCCACAACTGAATGAGAGCCCCCTCTTTCTCCAACAATGCTTATTTATGGGTGATGGATAAGATTCCCCCTCAAACACTGCCTGAGACCTACTGACCTATTTTATCATTTATTACAGAGCTTCTTTGCTTAAAACCAAGTTGCCTGGCTATGGCAGGCCTACTCACAGGCGTTAAGGATAGGGCAGGGGCTGGGTGCAGTTGTGAGCCGTACAGCAAGTTCTGCTCCTCCGATCAGCAGTGACCCTACGTTGATCCTTTCTGGCCCTTTCTGGAGAAATGCCGTTTTGTCCCTTCTTGGGACCTGCTGGATGCTGCTGTGTCATTGTTAGCCTTGGATGCCTCAGTTTTCTCTCCTGCTTGTGTTTGGGTGTGACGTAATTCTTTGATTGGTTTGTTTTATGAAGAAGAGGTCATCTGTGATGCATCTCTGTCGGAGCTGGCTGTTTTGTCTCCTCTTGGTTGAGTTCCCATGTCCACGCCTCCTCCCGCCTAAGGGCATTTAGTCGTGGTTTTCACTGATATTTCACAGCCTTTTCATACTGGTTCACTGACTTGTTTGTCTCTGGTTTATGCTATACGCCCTTCCAGGGAATTGTATTTCGTGGTTCAAATGATCTTTATTTTTCTTATGTTTCATTTGTTGTGTTTTGTCTTGTCTTGTCTTCCCCACCCCTCTGTTTCTTCTTGGGCCTCTCTCCATCTCTGGTTGCTACCTTCTACTACAGAGCCTTCTACCATCCATGGACCTCTGCTGGACCATTGCCTGCACTCTCCCAGGAGTGAGCTTTTATCTCTTACAACTTACTGTATAATTATTTATCATGGCGAAGATTGTTTCTTTAAACGTTAAGGGCCTTAATTCTAGTGCAAAGCGGAGATTGACCATCTCAGAGCTCCGTACTTTGAAGGCTGATATAGCATTTCTCCAGCAGTTTCACTTTGATGCCTCTTGTACCTATAACTTTGCCCTCCGTTACTTAGACTTAGTCTCTCGAGATCATGAGAGTATCTCACCTTCAGTAAGATGGCGCCATCTCTGTCTAAAGCGCATGTGCGCAAACTATAATGATCTCGCGTGATCAAAATAATTTGCAAAGTATGGTAGGGGCTATGTTTTGCCCATATTTGCTTTTTCGTTCAATACACAATCGCTCCATCTTCTATGCTATAACTAGAACACATGCCCATTAGGGACTTACTCCATTGCTATTAGCCTGATACACTGAATACATTGTTATAAGGTAATTAAAAAAATACCAAACATCCCCAGTATAAGGCTAATTGCACATGACCGTGTGCTGGCCGCTGGCCGTGATTGAACGGCACGACCCCATTCATTCAATGAATAAGAGCCACAGAAGTGTGGACGCAAAACCGGACAGGAATAGGAGCTGTCCTAAGTTTTGCAGCCAGGACTGTCAGATCACACCCTGATCCATGTAATACATGGTCATGTGTGTGGGCCGATAAAAATTAATGGGTTAGTGTGTTATTCAGGAAAAACCCAGATAGCATACCGACCTAGCCCACGGTCGTGTGCAAGGGGCCTAACACTGAGTGATGCAAAAGGTCCAGAGCAATCTCAATAAATAGTGCATCGTAATATGAAAAAATCTTATTAGCCATGGACCTGAAGCAATGGTTAGTAAAATGATAAGTAAAAATAAAACATTCAGTGCTAGAAAAACTTGTTAATGAAATCAACACATGTTGCCTCATCTCCTTTCCATAGTATCGCATAGTTTCACAGGGATGAGGCAATTTGTGTTGATTTCATTAACAAACTGAATGACAATGACTCTCACATACTATTAACTTCAAAAATTTCCTGTCCTATGACAGATTTTCTGGATCTAAAATTGTCCAAAAAAGGTGTGAATAAATCAATTGATCTACACCGCAAGGGCACTGCAACAAATAATTTACTTCATTTTTCCACTTTTCATTTGATGGATTTAAAACAAGGCATTCCAAAAGGTCAGTTTGCCCGCATCAAGAAAATCTGCTCAGGAAAATTATTTTATGATCCAAGCTTCGCAGATGAAGATGAACAATTCCGTCAAAAGGGGTACCCTAAGAGATTATTATCAAAAATGTAGAGACAACTAAAAGATGTCGTAAGGACAGAAATTCTACTACCCAGAGCATGTGAACAAAATTCTGGAGTCAGTCATCACTAACTACAATAACCAGTGGCATGAAATACAAATAATTTTGAAGACCTATTGGCCAATTCTGACAGATAGAAAAATCTGGATGGACCATCTTTGACAGCCAAAAAAGCTCCCAACTTGAAAGACAAATTCATTCAGAGCCACACGCCCCAATAACAGACCCATGGGAGATAAAACAATGAGGGGGACTTATCCATGTGGGAATTGTAATATCTGCCAGTTTATAAAAATAGGGGATACTTTTCAAAATCCGGTTGACAACAGAGTGTTTAGAGCAAAACAATATATCAATTTTAGAACTAAAAATGTGATTTACGCACTGCTTTGCCCCCGTTCTAAAATGTATGAAAGACAAACAACACAAGAGCTCCGCAAAAGGATCCAAAAACATTTTTCAACGATAGGGTTAGCCTAAAGGGACAGAAAAGAAGATAAACCATTGACTTTGGTGGCTGAGCATTTCTTAGAAAAGCATAAAGGTAAGCTTGATGGTACTCGCATATATGGCCTACAAAAGATTAATAGTAATAATAGAGGAGGGTGATGTAAGGGAATCACTAGAGGAGCGATTCCCCAGAAGCTGCTGGAGAACTAGGGGGGAGGGGCACAACGAGACAGTGGACCCTAAGCTGAATCCCCCCCCCACTGTCCCTGGCTAACTTGCCCGATCTGTCCTAGGTGACAGCCAGCAACCACGTCGACAGTCCCTCCTTATAATAAGTGATCACATAGAATGCAGACAAGACACACAACAACAAAGGGAGGTCAGCTAGCCAAGGGGTCAGTAACAATCGAGCAATTGCAGCACAGAATCGAGATCCAAGAGAATAGTCAAAGTCAAAGCCAGTGGGCAGAAAATCAGGTAACAAAGTAGAAAGGTATATCACAAGGAGAGCAGGCAAAGACAGAGCAGCCCCAGAGCTGATAGGTACACAGGCTGTCAATCACTCAGGCCAGGAAGAGATTAACTCTATGCAGTCCGGAGAGAAATGTTCCTAATTACACGGGTGTGGCTTTACACAGCAAGAGAACTAGGACAGTGTTCAGACTGAGCATCAAGAAGCTTACACAAAGAACCAAATTGAAGACGCCTCTTTCGCCACAGCGTGTGAGCGGAGGACGGCGCCGAGACCCGAAACGGCAGAGACGTTACAGGTGACCTCACAAATAAATTACTTCAGGTCAAATCCAGGATTTTCAACATGGGATCTATGGCCCCAGTAGGTAAAAACAAAGAATTTACCTTCACAAGGTTCTTGGGCTAAGTTGGTTGTAAATATAACAATATGTTCATTGTTATACTATATATATATATATATATATATACTGTATATTTAAACACAAATTGTTCTTTTAATTATTCCTACTTATCACTCACCTTGATCCTCGTAAAATTTGTCACTATTGCCATAATTCATAATTACCAAGTGATACTCTGGGATTGGATTTTGGAGGTTATCAACTTGTTTGTTGCCTCTTGAAATTACCATTATAATCGTATGGAGTTGTTACTGAAGAGCACTCAGCACCAGCAACAATTGATTTATTCCTGTGGTACTTCAGGATTGGACCTTGGAATTCATATCCGTTTGTTTGTTGCCTCGATAGACAATCATTATAGTACAATACAAATTAATGGAACATTCTGATAAATACAACATATGATGTTGGACCTTTCAGGAATTCTAGATACTGGGAGGATCCTTTAGCTAACATGATGACCCTTTGACTTTGGGAGACATTTAGTGAATAATGGTATTGACTATCTAATTTCGAAGGACTTTGTAGTTGCAATATGTTGTTTGAATGTGACATCCATTGCTCCTTTCCTCCCCCCTTTCTTTTCTTCTCTTGCTACTAATAATATTATAGATCAACCAGCTATAATATTGATGCATTAGTTAACCATGTTTATGGACAACGTCACCATGCTATATTTATATAGGGAACTCATTACTTCATTGTTGGGAGTGACTTTGATATGTCATTCTCTGATCTTAAGAACCATCAGTTACCCCCTGATGGCACCCCCAGCACCCTCAGAGATGCTTTTCCTTTCATTTTAGGTGTATAATTAGGAGATACTCCAAGTATGATTTATGGCGCATATTAACCTTCCCACAGATAGGTCCTACACATTTTATTCCCCCGTAACCAGATTCTTAATCCCAATCCCAATTTTTTGGGGAATGCTCCTGCCTTGTGACTCCTTCAGAGAGATACTGATCATGCCCAGTATTGTCATAGTGCTTACTGCCCATGACATTTGCACTACAGTTTGACATTGGTGCCTTAATGAGAGTCTCCTTTAGAGAACGCACATGTGGGAGCAACTTCAGTGCCATCTCAAATCTTTTTTTTGAGTTGAACGAGGGTTCAGTCTCGTCTGAGGCGGTTCTTTGGGAGGCCCATAAGTCCGTTATGCGGGGACACTGTATCGCTTTAGGGACTAAATTAAAATATGATGCTAGCCTCTGCCTCATTGATCATCGTGCTCGCTTGAAGCAGGCGAAGCAGCGAATGTCAACTCACCCAAGGTGCCCCTCCTTAAAACCATGATAGATCTTCAGGCACAAATTAAGGATATCCTTCTCAGAAAGGTGGATAAGCTCCTGCTTTACACCAAACAATGATATTATGACAAAGCGTTCTGACAGCGCAGTGACTTATGATCGGCTAAGATTGCCCACGTTTCAGGACTTTTACTCTAAACTGTACTCTCTTCCTATTGCCCTTCTGAATACGGAGCTTAAGCTCTTCCCCAAGATACCTGCTTCTTGGCTTAAGCTTTTTTTTTACTGTGATCCAGGGTTTATACTCAACCTCCTCGGCCACCATTAAACTTCCCCATGCCTTTTCTTCTTCCTACCCCTTACATAATGGGACACACCAGGGATGTCAACTTTCTTCTCTCCTATTGTCCCTTTGCATTGTGACCCTGGCTGCGGCCATTCTTCTGAACTCGGATATCTCCGAAGTCAAGGTAAGAGACAGGTAGTTTAAGCTGTCCCTGTTTGCTGACATACTCCTCACCCTTACCAATCTCCATATCACCCTTCCTAATCTACATTCTCAGTTGCAACACTTTGGTTGCCTCTCGGGCTATAAAATCAACACAACGAAGACTGAGGTCCTCCCATTCAAAACCCTCAGACCCATCTGTTACAACTAAAATTGACCTTTAAGTATAGCTGGCAGGACTAGGGTAGTAGGCTCACGGGTTCTTTCCCCTCATTGTACCAGGCCAATTTCCACCTACTCTATAGGAAAATTAGGACCCTCCTTACTAAATGGTTGACCCTTCCTCTCTTTCCTTCTCGTCGGATCTATGCAATAAAAATGACCATCTTGCCTAATCTTCTTTATTTGTTTGAGACCCCACTGATTCCTGTTCCCTTAAGGGAGCTTCGGGCCTTACAGATATTTATACTGTGGTTTACCTGGGCCGGTGGGAGACACTGACTATCTAGATCATTGTTGTCTTTTGGAGGTCTTTTCCTTCCCAACCTAGTTTTATATTACTGGGCAGAGAGTGCCAGCGTGGTCTATACTCTTGGCTTATTCTAAATGGATGGACATTGAAAAGTTATGTTTAGCCCCTTACCATCCTATATCCCTCTTCTGGACAAACCCTTATGGTCTCTCATTTGGCCTATATGTTGCTCACCAGAGATGTCTGGCACACATGTATTGCTCACTGTTAGCTTTTATGTCAGCCTTTTTGTTCCATCCACAATTTCCTCCACTGTTGACAGCGGCAGCAAAATGTCCGTGGCTACAGGCGGGCTTGTTCCACTTCGCTGATATCACGGATGATCGTACATGTTCCTTGTTTTCATTTGCCGATTTGCAGTCTAGGTTTTCTCTGCCTCCCTCTTTGCCTATATTAAAATACACCATTTGGCAAATTCTATTTTCAGAGGTCCCCCCAAGTGTCCCTCCCCATTTTGAAAGGCTGTGTAAGTCTGATTGCTCCACTGCATGTTTTATATCTGATATATATGGGATTCTCACATGTGCAAATGGGAGAAATACCAGGAAGAATCCAATTCTGACTTGTCGTGGACCATCATCTGGAGGCAAGCAGCTAAGACGTCCTGTTGTGTCATGTTTAAAAAAAAACTTTTACAAAATGCTCATGCATTGGTATGACACCTCAGCTTTGCTCCACTCCTTCTCACTTGCTGTGCCAGATAACTGCTGGAGGTGTGGTGCCTGTCCAGGTGACATATTCCATTTGTTTTGGTCGTGCACAATTCTTTAGCCTTACTGATGACAGGTTCAGACCTTGGTTGGGCAGGTGATGGGGGTTCGCTTCCCCCTCCTCCCCAAGACGTTCCAACTGAATATGTCATCTTAATGTTTTATTAAACATTCTCTCCAACTCCTCCTCTATATTCTTACAGTTGCTCATTGCCTCATTGCTAAATATTGGAGGCACTCCTCTCCCTATCCCTAGACGATTTTACTCGCGGATTTGGGAGACTAAAACTCTCAAGAACCTGACATCTCTTATGCATAACAAGGAGGATAAGTCTGAGAAGATTTGGAGGCCTTGGGATACTTTTTGGGCCCATCACGCACGATAGTTAGGCCTTAGAGTAGGGTCCTACGCTTCCCTGGCTCCATTTTTGTCCTTGACTGTGGTTTGGAGACGAGCCCTTCCTTTCCCTCCCTTTCCTTCCTCCTGGTTCCTTTTCATGTGTCTTCTGCCCTTTTCTCATTATTGTCCTTTTCTTTGTGTTTTCTTATTTGTGATATATGGCTCCTTTGTTGTGGGGCCTGCTTATTTTATCAATGCTTTGCACGCTTTATTTGTTTATTTTTCTTGCTTGAAAAATTCACTAAAAAATTACAATTGAAAAAAAAAGAAAAGAATTGTTGCTCAGTACAGCTTCCAGAAGATACTAGAGTACAACCTGCACCAGATATAGCAACATGAGCCTTAATATAACATATCATATGTATGAATGCATGATACAACAGAACCAATGTACCATACTTTGCCAAGTTGTGGTGCACTAACTTTACTAGCACTGCACTTGCACTATGTTCTCCCGTATTTTGGACAGACACTTAACTCTTCTCTGTGAACCAACAGTGTGTGCGTACACACCATATATTACACAGTAGATATCACCTATTGTAAATTCTTGACTAGCAGCATATGTCCCAGTGTAAACAGACATGGGATGGCAATAATCAATACAACTGAATGATGGCATGTTCCCATCCCATGTCCTTTGCATACTGATAATGAGATTATGCTACTTACGCTCCCAGTCCTGTGGGCCTATATTGTGATCACCTCGCCATCTGCTCTCTGTGCTACAAGAATGGACTGCCTGGCTCCAATTCCTCCTTGTTGAGATAACTGTACCAGCTTCCTTTTTGGTGAGACGTAGACGTAGAGACAAAGAGATGTAGCTACAGAGACTTATGATGGGACATATGCCACACTTCTCTGCCCTAAAACAGGGGTTCTTAAGCCAAATTTTGGGGAACCAGCCATCAGAATGTCCTCTTACAATCAATGTCACCGTCATAGGAGAATTAGCATAGTAATACATGTGACATCTAGGTCACTATAATGAATCTCAGGCCTGTCTCCAGTGATATCTTATATTTTGGCTTACATTTCTAAAACAATTCTTCACACAAGTAATTAAATCATAGGTGAACATTCTTGTACTGAATATAGTAACGTGTGAAACTGTCAGCAATAAAGGAAATAGCAGTATACATGTATATCATGAGGAATGCAATATATTAGCAATTGATCAGTAGTAAAATATAGAATGATTATTTTTTATTAGCTGTTTTAAACTTAATATAATTTTCTGATTATACTTTTCCCTTCACAAAAGAGGAAGCCATACATGTCAGCTAGTAGGTGGCTGGCACAAAAAAAAGGAACTGCCTGCAAAAGTGATCTGCAACTGACTGTTTCTGAAGGAAGAGATGAGCAGTGTAGTGGCACTTGCTATACATAGTATGATTATTAGGTTCTGACATCAGAAATATTATTAACAAACACATCGAGGGAAACATTTAATTGGAATGTAGTATATTATTATACCATATTTTGATATAAATAATGACATAGTTCTATGATACATTTCCTGCAGCACTGTCATATAGGTTAATAGTTATTCTGCCTAGATGATTGTGCTAAGTCCTAAATAAGGAAATACCTTTCTCCTTTTTTTCTTCACAAGAGTAGTGATATTTATATACCATTTCTATATTGCACATGTAAATGTATCATTGTAGTGCACATTTGGGATACATAAAGGGATAATTTCCTCTGTTTTCTTGAATTTAAAAGAATTTATTTATATGGACAGAAAATCTAAAGTACAAAAAGCCTCTGTAACAGCTATCTGGCCACAATCCAAAGAGTGATCAAACTAAAACGTAACCTTTCTAAAAGTCGAAATTATAAAAGTATAATCAGAAAGAATCTTAGGTTAAATACTGGCCACAAAGTATCTTAAAATGGTAATTTGGTAACACATTGGTAACACAAAGTTTTCCTTAAATAACCAGTTATAAGGAACGGAGAACAAATCGGGTTCTTACCATTTGCCTGTTCCCAAGCAGTGTCCCAGCTTATTGTGGCTCAGACGAGGAGAGGTCTGTTAAGTTGTTGCCAATTGTGACATAATTGAGTTGAAGAATCTAAAAACAACCTAGAGTATGAATTCAGGCATAGTTGTGGACCATTCCTGTCCATATTACACCCTACCTGAGGCCTATCCCACCCTAAAGAACCTAGCTTTGGAGTCAAGCCCTAAACGACTGAAACCCCGACAGTAAACTGCCCTAAGTCGATAGGCTCTGTAATGTCCCTACCTATACAAGAGGGATCCCGATCTCACAAGTCATATTAAGTCATGAAAATCCTGTCCCAACATGCTAAAACTTGTATATAGCTTGTCAGGAGACAATAGAATATAAATATAACTAATAACCGAGTAGGTGTTGACAAAGTATCCAATAGTCAACCCCTGGTCGATATGCATTTGTAAGTGTCCGTCATGAGAGTCTCAAGCAGTGGTTGTGGATTTTAAAGGGAAAATCCACTGAGTCTCCCTTTGCAATATGAAGGGCCCCAATTACCGCTCCGTTCAGGTGGTCGCACAAGGTCAATGCCATGAAACGGAGTGATGTGGGGTTGTCCCCATGTGATTGGTGAATGTGTCTTGCCAGTGGGGCATCTCGATTAGCTGAATGTCCCCTAGATGTTCACCCACCCTCCTCTGTCTTCCCAACATATTCCGAATTACAGGTGCAGGTAACCCACCCTACTGCAACAGTTGAAAAAATCTCTGATCTTGTATTGTAGGCCTGTGTTATTACCTACAAAGGATTTTCCAGTATAGATATATTTAAAGTCTACACAGACACTGCAGTGAGAACAACCACAAATCTGTCTCTGTAGCCAGGTGTTCTCATGGGGTGCCTGGGAAAAATAGCTACATGCTGTATGATCTCTCATACTTCTACTTCATCCATATATGAGTTGAGGTTTATCTCCAATCACCAGGGAGATATCTGGGTCCATCCTAAGACATGACAATCAGTTTTATTTCTTAGGGTTGAGTGGAAGTGGTTTTAGGGGTTTAGAGATCAGTACAATCACAGTTCAGTGCGTGCTGACATGCAGTTCTCAAAATATGGTGTGGGGCCAGGTTCATCATACCCAGGTTGTGGAAATCTTCTATACCCCCAACCCTCTCATCTTGGCTCCAAGAGATCTTGTACATATGACGTATGGAGGACCTGGTCGCAGAACTCAGACCGGATTACAGTGCTCATCAAAAAATGTGACTCCTCGGGAACACTTTCTACTACTCCATCACCTTTCAGACGTCCTTCTACTTTCTTTCTTCCTAATCTTTCACATTCCCCTAACCTGCATCTCTTTACCCTCGCTTTGACTCCTTACCTGCCTTCTTCCCAAAGTGTGCCTCTCCCCCATAATTGTACTTTAGAAAGAATTCAAGGAGCAGGATGACCAGAGCATTATGGGCCTGGTGCTTACAACCCCTCGTGTTCAGAAAGAACTCCATTGCTTTAAGCCCATGCTGGTGAAGGATGGAGGAATAAAGCACCTCAACATCAACAGAAGCCAAAATACAATCATCCCCCATATGGAACCCCTCAGATCTTTTAAGGAGATCCATGGTGTTCCTGGTGTATGAGGGTAATGATTGAACAAAGGGGGGCAAAATATGATCAATGTAGATGGTTTTGGCAAAGGGACTGAACTCCTAAAACTATATGTCTGCCTCTCAGTGGGTTTTTGCCCTTGTAAGGGAGGCAGTAAAATGTAGCCAGACTGGAGGATGGGATGTTGGAAGTAAGAAATCAAATTCCTTCCTGCTAATGAGATAATTGTCCAGAGCTCCCTCTAAGATGAGCCTTAAAGAGTTTGTCTGCCTTCAGACCAATATTGAGAGACCAATTTTATGACGTGACCATGGACTGTATATCACATGACCATGGACCATATATCAGATGACCATAGACCGTATATCACCTGACCATGGAATGTATATCACATGACCATGGAGCATATATCAGATGACCATAGACCGTATATCACCTGACCATGGACTGTATATCACATGACCATAGACTGATTTTTATCCACTAGGAGTAAGCAGAATGAATGACAGCAAGCAGAGATCTAGAAAACCAGGAGGAATCAATACAGAAAATATATTTTATTATACAAACAATAATATTGGTCTCTCAATATTAGTCTGAAAGTAGAAAATCCCTTTAATGGTTGAGATTTCAGTGTCAGTCAGGGTTCTACTGGATAAATTGATTATCTGGGCTTCTAAGATTGTTGCAGTTTGGCCAGATTTCTGCAATGTAATGGATAGGTGGGTCCTAAGTATAGGTCTAGGTCTCTTAGTGGTTGGGTGGGATTGCCCGAGGTATCAGAGTCAGAGATCTCTGTGTCTGTGGATGAAAGGTCAGTGCCAGCCACCGTTCTACTTTGTGCTCCTGTAAAGGAGTACACTGTTCTTTTTGAAGTCTAAAATATTGTTTAGGGCTTGGACCTCACCTGAACCATGACAAGTTGGGACACTGCCCAGGAACACACAAACGGTAAAAACCTGATTTGTTTTCTGTTCCTTATAACTGTTGATTTGAGGGCTGGTGGGTGTATGTTACCATTTGTATGACACTTTGTGCCCGGTATTTATACTTTTAGCCTAAGATTGTTTCTGATTATACTTTTATAATTTAATATAATATATTATATCACTTTTTATAATTTTTTATAATAAAGGTTAGGTTTAAGCTATTAATGTACCATTAGGGATATAGAACTAACCTTCAAAATAATTAAAATGGATTAATTATGCAAATTAGGTACCCAGAGCACAGGGGGCGTTCCTAGAGATCCCTGAGCACACAGCTTTGTTCCACCCCATGGCTATTGGGAAATGATAGTCCCATTGCTGCAATGTCACGATCTGCTTGGCGAAATCTCGCGCATGCGCAGTATGCATTTGTAGTGTTCAGTATGTACTGTACGAGCAAACTGCACATCTGTGGCTATGCCTGTGTGAGATTTTGTGGTGCATACTGCACTGCGCGAGACTTCACCAAGCAGATGATAACTTCGCAGCAGTAGGACTATCATGCCAAAATCATGTTGCTTTTTAGAAAAGCTGCTTAACTTGTGATACATACTGTATATCTAGACATGTCTAGCCTAGAGGATGGGTAACCTTCCATATATACCTCTTTGCAACTTATTGTCCTGAATCAATCCCGCATGGTCTAATCTCCACTGATCCCAAAACTTACTGTCTCCCAACCCAGTTTTGTGTATTCCTGCTCTTTTTAGGATTGTTTTTACCTGTGCAGCTGTTTCTCTCCCTTCCCCTATTTCTATTAGTTCAAATGGGGTGTACCATATCTTAGAGGGTCCCATCCCCATCCTGGCTGGTAGCTAATCAGCCAGTGAGCTTCTCACTCCTCTAGGGCAACCTTTGAGACAATAGAGGGTCACTTATGACTACTTTAGTGAGAACTCCCAAACAGACTCTTCTGTTTTCTATGAACTACTTGTGCAAGTTCAGGAGTAGTGCTCAGGGCAATGCCTCAATTGGCTTCCACAGACTGAACTTTCTGCCTGTGTCCCCTTACCAAAACACTCCTAAATCACTGCACGCACTTCGCGCGGATTCTACTAAGTCCTTCGTGCTACTACTCAGGTCCCATTCGACCTTGACCGTCCAGACACGGCTGGAGGCTAGTGTTCCAAAACAAGGACTGTTCAATCACTCAGTGCTTCTCAGTTCCGAACCTTGTCCGCAACTCTAGGGGTTTAAAACAGAGAACTTTTCCCCGTTTCTTGTAGCCTTATATATCTTATAACACAGGTAAGATACAAAAATCAGTAGGAAGGTAAGACAGACAGCAAAGAAAGCAATTTCTACATCATTTACAGGTGACATGTCCCTTATTAGGTTCTTCCGTACTATTTAATTGGCATTGAGATGTCATATAAACATGCAGCAGCTTACCTCACTCATCGATACAGACTATAGACACCCAGGAGCTCAGATATACTAATTGGCAAGATAAGGTCTTACCTCACAGTACTGTTTTTATCTATCTGAGGTCCTCTGGTCCCGTCCTCAAGTCGATCGGTGAGTGGGTCGGCACTCTATCGGCTGCACATCAGACGATCTCGAGCCCCACGTTGTGTCGCCAATTTCTGTCAGGGGTTAAGTCCCCCCCCGGGATGGATGTCACCGTAATCCTAATTAAATATAGAACAGGTACGAGCTCGGGAAAACAGATGTACAGACACACGCAGGGTATCTAGTAAGAATGATTTCATTTATTTCATAGTTCATGCAGGTTTTAAAGGCAACCGGTTACCCAATAATCACATGACTAATTGTACATATTTGGTCCTTCCGGTTCCGCTACTAGGCAGATTTGCTCAGTTACTCATAACAACATTTGTTTTCTTTCTTTTCTTTGCTTATCTGGATGTTTTCCTTATTTTCCTGAGAACAGCAAAACCTTTGGGTGCTGTGTGAGACTTAGTGTCTGCTTTCTTATCTCTAAGTTATGTTGACTATCTGCAGAACATTTCACTCTCTGTGTATACAGTGTATAGAATATAGTACAAGTTATATTTTAACCCTTACAGTAAGGAAGGACATATCTGTAAGGAAGAAATTATGAAGACCACATGGAACACACTCTGGACTATGCCTGTGGGGTGGAATGTATGTCATAGTTTCAACCTGGTCTCCAAAAATCTCTTTATTATTTCTAATGATATGGTAATTATTGAATTCTTGTCATGTATGCATGGCAATTTTATGACTGATGTATTTGTGTTTGCTAATCTCACTGAATAGTCTTTTTTATTGCCTGTTAATACAACATGACAAATAGTTTACTTGGCATACATTTCTGTGGCATTCCCCATTCCACAACTTAAGACTCCATGCACAAGACCATGTACTTTGTCGGTGTGCTAGCCATGTTTTAGAAGTTCCTCATACAAGTGAAGGAAAAGCATTTCTCTCTGATAAGATAAGATATATTAAGATATATTAATATATTAAGATATTATATAATAATATATATTACAAAGTTTCATATAACTGTCCCTACAATTGATTTATGCAAAATTTGTCGGAAAAGAAGTGACCATTTAAGAGGTGTACTCTAGTTACTTTTTGGAGGCCAATTTGGATATATCTTTTTAGCTGTTGGTATTGTGTCCATGTTAAACCCTAGTCTGGTTCCCAGCAGTTTCCTATAGTTATATTTTTTTGTAGTGCATGTATGTACAGTGTTTGTGGTATTGCAGAATAATAAGTACTATATTGCAGAATCAGATAATATTATATTTGTTGAAGAAAGTGTATACTTACGCTAGGTTCACACTTCCACATGGGGCCCTGAAAGACCAAGAGCCTGTCCACTAAAAAAATCAGTTACTCACGGACACCTGCGGACCCACTGCAGAAATTTTCCCTCCGCCAATTTTAGATGGAATCTGCGGCAGTGTCTCCTATGGAGACTCCAACGGGAATGTAAACCTAATCTGAGAGATAACTTTTTATTGATTCTTAGGTTTCAGTCCACGTTTAGCAGTGTAAATGAAGTTTGCAGAGACACACCTTTCTTGAAGTAGCTACTGAAAAAGAATTAACATGTAACATGATCCTTGTTGATCCTTGATTTCCTGATCTTAACAGTCACTACATTCTCATCTCAAGTAAGTCAAGACAATTTACCAGTTTATGAAACTTATTTTAACACGTTTTGAAGCCGTACTATTAGGTACAGGCAGAGGCATAGCTAGGGGTTCAGCACAGAGGGGCATACATATCCGAATGGGCCCCCAAGGTTACCACCATACAGTGACTATTTAGTGATAGATAGTGAGTGATAGGACTCTGCAGACCATTTGAGTGAATACAGCACGAGAAACATTTAGTGACTTACAGGTGACGTCTCTGACTAATCGTTCACATTTCCTTTCTCTTCCCTCTGGACCGCCATGACCACTTCTACCAGCAGTGACTTGTCTCTATAAAATTTGCAACACAGACATCTTTGGCTCCTTACTTTTCTAGGCACCTGTCACACATTGCCCTCACCTGCACACCCATCCTGCTGCTACCCCAATTATAAAATATATAATATAAAAATCCCCTGAAAATTAATAATATCTCCTGTGTTCATCTTTAGGTTAATAATACTTCCTGTGTGCCCCCTTAATTTATAATACCTCCTGTGTGCCCCCTTAAATTAGCAGAGCCCTGTGTGCCCCCTCAATTAACAACACACATTGTGCCCTTTGAATTAATAGCGCAACTAAATAATACTCTCTAATTAACAATGCCTATGTTCCACCTTAAATTAATGCTGACCCATTCCCTAGTGGTTAGTACTCCCTAATGCCCCTTATGTTATGTCCCTGATGCCCCCCTGCATACATACTTCTCCCTCATGCCCCTCTTATATTACATGGTTTGTCTGGGATTTAAAAAAAAAAAAGTATGCAGACAGTATTTCTACTTACCTGCATCCTCCCCTCTGTTCCTATGCTAGGCCAGCCATCTCTTCCACTACTCTATATGTATACAGAGCGACTGCACTGGTGATGTCACATCAAGAAGACCTTTGCAGCCAGCCATTCACTGCTCTCAGGTGTATACTGTGTGGATTGGCTGCACCGATCCTGCTGACATGATGTCACTGCTGCAGCCGCTTTGTATACAAAGAGAGCAGCAGAGAAGGCGGCCAAACCAGCACAGGAGCGGAGGGCAGGTTACAGGTAAGTAAAAATGCAGGGCTATATTTCACTACCCTACAACTTGCATACATTTTTTTAAATTCACCTTTAAAGTGGACCTTTCATGTCCTTAATTCAACACTCTGCCAGTTTTGCCGGTATGTGCCTTAGTTGGAGACATATAACCTGTTAGACTGCTTTTGGCCTCCTTATCCTCAATCAGACTGTTTGTTTATATAGGATTCTGTAGGCCTGTATCCATCTCACACACAAGAACGTTATGGAGAGGGGAGGGGGGAGGAAACTGCTGCGGGTTAGATAATTGATTTATTGCTTCTTTTTTTGCAGTATAGTGCCTTATCTGGAAGATTTAGCAGAAGAGCTATCCCTCAATAGGGGAGTAGGGCTGCACAGAGTGTAGCAGAAGCAATTATTTGAGTGTCTTTTCCAGCAGCCTCCTCCTCTCCTCTCCCCTCTCCATAGACTTGTATGTCGAAAGTAACTCAGATGTATTACAAAGTTTCTTATATTTGCCTACACTATTCATTTACGCAAAGTTGTTTATAAGCGGAGGTAGGTTTTAACAAAACTACGCCATGTTCAGAGACACAGACACAGTGCTGCAATGTGCGTGTCTTTCACTACTTAATGCTGGTCTTAGATAGGGCAACCTAATATTGAGGATAAACTCCCTTTAAGGTGTTTTGATTGTTGTAGGTTTCACATGTACAGGATTCGTGGTACATTATTAGATAATCCACTTTTATTCATTTACGGCATCAGTTTGTAAAGTCACCAATACTTATTGAAAAAAGTCTTTGTAAAACAGGTAAGAATCATTGGTATCTGCAGTAGATCTTATTATACTTTGTGTACGTAAGCAGGTCAATCGGATCTAAATGAGTATGTTAATAGGATCATGTCCTGCAAGACTATTTGGAAAGAAGGAACTTCTATGCACACCTATGAGTCTTGGTATTGTGTAGGCGGCAGGAAAATCCAACATGATTGTTTAATGTAATGCAGCTAAGTCACTGCAGGAGTAAATAGAGATGTTGCCACTTGCTGTGATTTCCGAGTTGATGCCAGGGGATTAACTTTGCAAATTTTCCAGATTTTAGATAAGGGAGCCCGGAAATTGAAGTTACAGTACTGTAGTGGATATTGATATGTGAAAATCCTTTAGATGTGATATAGGTGCCGTTTGAGGCCCCTAAACCACCAGCACGTACTTATGATGCTAAGGTTTAGGACCCCGCACGTGGAAATCATTGCTGTACCATCTGTCACTCCATTTATAAGGTTGATAACCTTTGGACTATGAGTGTTGTACTCATCTCCTGAACTGAAATTGCCAGGTTTGGGGCTCTTAATTCCAGCAGCACAAAGACATATTGGTGGTTTAGGGGTCCCAAATCTTGTCACCGGTTTCCTTTAATCAATGTTATTTATTATCATGAAAATTCTATTTGAAAATTATTTTAAATTTTTAAAATATAAAACAAAAAAAAAACCCAAAAGCTAAAAATGTTCGAATTCTTACAGTAAAATGTGTGAAATGAGACTGAGCACAACCTTACATGGACCAGCCCTGAGGATTCTGATGAAATTATAAAATCAGAACAGAGACATTACATAATTGATGATGCCTGTGAGGAAATCACATAGAACAGTTATTAGTAATATTTCTTACAAGTTTGAAAACCATGAGAGAGAAAAAATGATATTTCAACGTATTCTCACATTGAGATTGTTCTGCATAAATATTTCAGAGATCTTCATTTGACTCAAAGTAATGAATGCAAAAGTTTTAGATAAAACGGGTCCTTCGTGTGACCTCGATGGAAATGTGAACCAGAAGCCGATGATTTTGACGTACCGTAAAGCTGTGTAAAATATTTATTTTATAATTTACGGTTTCGGTTTAATTCACATAATTGTTGAGTCTATATAAGCTGCAGGAAATGCATTTACCTTCTCTAAGCTCTGCAAGTCTGTATGTGCTAAACAGCAGGGATCTCCATTTTTTTCTCAAAATAGCGCCACTCTGTGTTGTGGTGGCCATTTTAGTTCGTCCAAGACAAATTGCCAGTTGCTATTTTAGTTAAAAACCAAACTATTTGGAATATTTGTGTCAAAGCCATCTTTAACTGGAACCTGCTTGGGTTTTTTATGTGCAAACTGAGTAAGAAGAGTCCCCAGGTAATCTGTTTTCATAAGGCACAGCTCTTTCTAATGTGTTCTAGTTCACTTACGGATTATCTATTACAGTACCTGAAAACCCCCCACCTTGAATCTTTCAACAGAAGTGGTAAATGATATCACATGGGCAGATTTCAACATAAAATGATACAAATTTACTCTTGGAAATGCAATTCTAGCGTTAGTTCCACCAAGAAACTGATGATCATTCACTATAACACATTATTGATCTGTTTAAAGACTCTTTGATGATTTTTGTTTCTGGTTTGACAATGGGTTGGCCTTTGTTAAAAAAGGGTGAAGCTTAATTTGCTACACCGTGCACCAAAATTTTGGCAACATTTTTCGTGAAAAATAAAACCAATTATGCTATGCAGCATCATCTACTGTGAAAAATCATTATTAGACTATGTAATCGAAGTTACACTGTCTAACCATTAGACAGTTTTAATAAATCGCTTCCAGGACTCCTCCTCCAAAGGTCGTGCACACCAAATATTGATGGCATTTAGATTTCTCTTGTGTTCATTCACCTAATTTTGTTAATTGAAACAAATAAATGAACACTTCTTTTGAGGAAAGGAATATTCAAATAAGTTGTCCTTGTTGGAAAAAGGAAAACTATCTCCATAACCACCTTTTTGTAGGTAGCTTCCTATAGATCAGTGCCTGGTTTTCTAAGAAACCTAGAGACATTGTCAAACTAGAACATATCTGAAACAAAGAGAGATCTATCTACAGATGGGTTTTTCATGGTTATTGCCCCTCATCAGTGTTTGTCTCCCTAGGGAAATGTTGCCTTTAATAGGTGTGGTGTATAGAGTCAATAACCCCGAAACAGATGTACAGATGTGACTCCACATCACACATTACCAGTATGTTGTTGAATTCTATCTTGTTGGATTCTTTTGCATAATATCTGTTGTATCTTTAATACAGTGTATGATGGCAAAACCTTTAGTCAGGGGCCATAATATATGATGGATGAGTCCATATAAGATGTTGACCCCTGACATAATGGGCCATCCTGGGCAACATGTGATGTTCTTTTAAACCATTGGTAACATATATTAGATGGTAACTGTGGAAGTTTAACAAATAGGGTAGCTTGATGTTAGGAAATGTAGGGAAGGGAGAAAATTTCTTCAATGTACAGTAGGGACAGTAGACCATGGAACATACTTTCATCCAGTATTTTTGTTCATCTAGGAGTTCCTGGAGAAAATATACAACACCTCATTCTTCTCTTGTGGGGAAATCTGTGGGTTTTTCTAATGGAAAATCCTTTTAAATACAAACGTCTGTGCTAATAGATGAAGATCTTTGACTGCTAAGAGACATCTAAACTTAGAGAACAAATGGAAAGTGAAACCTAATTCTAAAACCTCAGCTCCAGATGGTGTTAATACTCTGTCATAGAGGTCTAATATAGTATAATGTTGTATCGTGTTAGCCAATGAAAGTAGTGGAAGAGTGAAGTAATCAGGCGATACCTTTTAGAGGCTAACTGAGTATATTTGATGGTAAGCTTTCCGGAGTACTAGCTCCCTTCATTAGACATGGTGTTATACAAGAAACTGAAAATTCACAGATTTTTAATACCCTAAAGACATGGCCTTTCAAAGGATCTTAGAATCCTTAAAAAAAACAAAATGCAATCTAAGTAGAGAAGTTATTTACAACAGGTCAAAAAATAAACAATCTGGAAAGTTGTGGGGCGTGACGGAGGGATCAGTAATTCTTGCTATCTGTTTGCTGTCACGTGGTGATTTGTGACCCTCACATAGTGTGACATGAAACTGGCATGAATATTAAGTCCAAATTGCAGAGTTTGAAATTTTTGCATTAACTTATATTCCCATTCCTTTCTCTCTCTCTGCGTCTTACAATGTCCCATTAAAACCACAACCCGCAAATCTTCAATAGAGTGGTTTTCTCTGGAGAAATGTGCAGCCACTGGGAGATCTGTTCTGCTGTTATTAATGGTGAATCTGTGTGAGTTCATGTGCTGACTAAGTCTCTGTCCCATTTCCCCCACATAGAGGCCTGTGGTGGGACATTGCACACACATCATGAGATACACCACATTGGAAGACCTGCAGGAAAATGTCCCCCTAATTCTGTGCACCTGTTGTGACTGTGGGATAGGTACACTTTCAGCAGTGTGGATGTGCCTGCAGGTTTTGCACCTGTTTTGCAGGCAAGGTGAGGTGCCATTTTCAGTTGGGGCCTTCAGGGCACTCCGGACAATAATACGCCGTAGGTTTGGTGGTTGCTGAAAGGAAAGGAGGTTTATTAGTATCACCTTCTGCAAAGGAGCTGCCTTGTCCTTCACTTCTTAATGGTCCATTAATGCTCTAAGGCTTCCAATATTACTCGCTTTGTCTTTTTCAGTCTTGCCTGTTATCTCTCTCTCATTTTAAAGTACATAGTTGATTCACCACCAATAGATTTCACAGATGTCAAGCCACTTTTTAGAAGCTGCCATTTGTAGACCCTGTGCTTCTGGGCATCCATAAGGTCCCATTGATATTTCTTTGATTTTACTGCCTTAATTTGTGCAAGCCCCTAGGAAGAGTTGTGTGGTAGTGGCGATGCAGGTAGTAGTAGGCTGGCATTTTGTCACAGTGGCCAAGACTTTCCCACTAAGACCTCAAAAATTGAGCGCTGCTCAACAGAATAGTAGGCATACACAACTGAATCGAGCTTTGACCTGTTACCTTATTCTCTGTATGTCTAAGTGGAATTAATAAATAATCATCTACTCGATTCAGATGTAAATGCCTACTATCCTGTTGAGCATTGCTCAGTTTTTGATCACAGTTTTTTTATTGTTTTTCCTCTATTCTAGTGCACTACCACCAACCCCAAGTTGAGTGGTCACTGGGATGAGCAGCGGCTCTACAATGAGCTCACCATAGAATCCAGTATACAACCACTATAATTATTTCTGCTAATTATCACGAGTTGAGGCGCCAGGACTAAAGAACTTTTCTTGTATACAGAACTACTAAGACCTCTGCAGACCCTTGGGTGGCACAATGATGAGGAGGACATACTGATGTGTAAGGTGATGGCAGTCTATTGACTGTTGGAAGTTGAGGTCCCTATGATATTAGGTGCAATAGTGAGGCAGGAGACCTATGACAGTTGCACAGGCATAGCTTGCGGCCCTCTGTACTTAAGCAATCTAATGTTTATGCATCCATTTACATAACATGAAGGCACAATCTCTAATATTGTACAGACTCCCCTTACAGGGCTTTTCAGTACACAGGAATGGCTTTTTCTCCTCACTCCTTCCTCTAACCCCATGATCCTTTGCTACAAGATGAATATGGGGCAACCCCAGCTCCAGATTCCCCCTTTCAGGACTCAAACTTGGCCCTTGCTAATCTGCCAAAATTGAGAACTCTCAAGGCAAGTTTTAACCGTGGATACAGATCATCACTGAGCTGGTAGTGGAGATTGTGTTATTAGCATCAAAGGTTACTTTTCTTGGAACTTCTTGGGGCCTAATAGAGGAGCAGCCTTTCTTAGGATAAGTGGAATAACTGCTACTAAACTGAAGAGCTCAACTACTCCCCAACTTGTCTCTTTAGCAAACTCTACTCACCTGCAACTGGTTCGGATTGGCTAAGGGGTTGCTAAACTAAGCTCGCACCTTCTAGAGAAAACATCCATGTGGCATACAGTATATGTGCTTTCCCAGGGGTGTAGGCTGCAGCAGTTCAGCCTGCTACCCTGCAATTCTTTACAGCCCTGCTTACATCAGCGAATGTGGGGATTGTAGTGAAAATTGTACCCACGTGCAGTGATGTGTGCAGGAGCCTCTTGTCCAGAGTCTTCTTTCTCTTTTGACTACAACACCTTTGAAGAACACATCATGTATCATATCACTTTCCCAAAATGTAATTGAGTCTAAGTAACAAGAAGACTCCACACAGGAAGAGAAGAAAGGAAAGTGATTGTATATTAAGTACTGTAAGTGCATGTGAGCGGTATATGTGTGCTGTGATCTGTAAGTATGTATATGTGTGCTGTATATGTATGCACTGCGCACAAGAGCTTACCATCTATGAGGAGACAGGGAGACAAAAAAGGTAAGGGGGCTTGTTTGGTACAATGGTCCAGCCATCTTTGAATAAAGATGGTCATATAACTGAAGCTGTATGAACCCGTCACCAGCCAGTATCTGTGAATATACAGATATTAAGTGCATGCAGTACAGAGTATCTTCTAGATGGAGGGGTCAGGTTCTGAGGAATAGAGTAGAAAGAATAACTAAGAAGAAATATTAGCTTAGTGTAAGGAAATGTGGAACAACGTGATCAGGCCTTGTGATAAGCCTTCCTAAAAAGATGTGTTTTTAGGGCATGTTTGATGTTGCCGTGATTGGTCATTGTTAATTTGATTATCCAGGGTAAAGAATTCAAGAGAACTGGTGTAGCTCAAGAAAAGTCTTGGAGATGGGAGTGGGATGTTCAGATAACAGAGCATACAAGTCTAAGGTAATTGGTAAACTGCAGAGGAACCCCAAGGGCAAGGGGTAGAGGAGAAGAAATAGCACCAGTAAATGATACATTAAATGAGTGGTCAGTAACATAGGACGAAAACCAAGAGCGAGGCCAATAGAGTGGAGCATACTGAGGAGAAGTTGGTGGTCTACAGTGCAAATTGATGCTGAGAGATCCAGAAGAATAAGCAGTGAATAGTTCCCTTTTTTGCCATCAGGACATTATTGGAGACTTTTACAAGGGCTGTTTCTGTAGGGTGTAGTGCAGGGAAACCAGATTGTAAGAGGTCCAGCTTAGTAGAGAAATAGCGGATTAGTTGGGAATAAACCAAACATTCCAGGAGTTCAGAGATGGGTCGGTAGTTAGCAGCATAGGAAGGGTCACAGCAGGTATTTTTCAGTAGTGGGGTTATGACAGCAGGAGGGACAGATTCCAGAAGAGAGAGAGAGGCTAAAAATTTTAGTAAAGTGAGTTGCAACAGCAGGGGACAGAGACCAGAGGAGGTGTGACAGGATAAGATTGTTTGTGCAGGTAGTAAGGCGAGAAGTAGAAAGAAGCTGGGAGACTACTTGTTCTGTCACTGAGTCAAAGAATGAGAGTTCACAAGGAGGAGTGGGGAAGGGAATGGCACCAATATTACTTGGAAATTGGGTTATTTTACAATGTTGAAATCACCCAGGATGAGGGCAGGAATTTCACAGGATACATATATACATACAGTATATATATATATATATATATATATATATATATATATATACAGTCATATGAAAAAGTTTGGGCACCCCTATTAATCTTAATCATTTTTAGTTCTAAATATTTGGGTGTTTGCAACAGCCATTTCAATTTGATATATCTAATAACTGATGGGCACAATAAAATTTCAGGGTTGGAATGGGGGTTTTTTTATAAAAAGAAAAATTGCAAAATACTTTAAAATAAAATTTGGCCCGTGCAAAAATTTGGGGGTACCCTTATCACTTTATTGATTTGAATACTCCTAACTACTTTTTACTGACTTACTGAAGCACAAAATTGGTTTTGTAACCTCACTGAGCTTTGAACTTCATAGCCAGGTGTATCCAATCATGAGAAAAGGTATTTAAGGTGGCCAATTGCAAGTTGTTCTCCTATTTGAATCTCCTCTGAAGAGTGGCATCATGGGCTCCTCAAAACAACTCTCAAATGATCTGAAAACAAAGATTGTTCAACATAGTTGTTCAGGGGAAGGATACAAAAAGTTGTCTCAGAGATTTAACCTGTCAGTTTCCACTGTGAGGAACATAGTAAGGAAATGGAAGACCACAGGGACAGTTCTTGTTAAGCCCAGAAGTGGCAGGCCAAGAAAAATATCAGAAAGGCAGAGAAGAAGAATGGTGAGAACAGTCAAGGACAATCCACAGACCACCTCCAAAGAGCTGCAGCATCATCTTGCTGCAGATGGAGTCACTGTGCATCGGTCAACAATACAGCACACTTTGCACAAGGAGAAGCTGTATTGGAGAGTGATGCGAAAGAAGCCGTTTCTGAAAGCACGCCACAAACAGAGTCGCCTGAGGTATGCAAAAGCACATTTGGACAAGCCAGCTTCATTTTGGAAGAAGATCCTGTGGACTGATGAAACAAAGATTGAGTTGTTTGGTCATACAAAAAGGCGTTATGCATGGCGTCAAAAAAACACAGCATTCCAAGAAAAACACTTGCTACCCACTGTAAAATTTGGTGGAGGTTCCATCATGATTTGGGGCTGTGTGGCCAATGCCGGCACCGGGAATCTTGTTAAAGTTGAGGGTTGCATGGATTCAACTCAGTATCAGCAGATTCTTGAGAATAATGTACAAGAATCAGTGACGAATTTGAAGTTACGCCGGGGATGGATATTTCAGCAAGACAATGATCCAAAACACAGCTCCAAATCTACTCAGGCATTCATGCAGAGGAACAATTACAATGTTCTGGAATGGCCATCCCAGTCCCCAGACCTGAATATCATTGAACATCTGTGGGATAATTTGAAGCGGGCTGTCCATGCTCGGCGACCATCAAACTTAACTGAACTGGAATTGTTTTGTAAAGAGGAATGGTCAAAAATACCTTCATCCAGGATCCAGGATCTGATTAAAAGCTACAGGAAGCGACTAGAGGCTGTTATTTTTGCAAAAGGAGGATCTACTAAATATTAATGTCACTTTTCTGTTGAGGTGCCCATACTTTTGCACCGGTCAAATTTTGGTTTAATGCATATTGCACATTTTCTGTTAGTACAATAAACCTCATTTCAATCCTGAAATATTACTATGTCCATCAGTTATTAGATATATCAAATTGAAATGGCTGTTGCAAACACCCAGATATTTAGAACTAAAAATGATTAAGATAAATAGGGGGGCCAAAATTTTTCTTATTGTTTTTTTTTTTTTTTTTTTAACTACTTTTTTTTTTTTTTGGGGGGTATAATATCTGGGACTTCATTGCACTTTTTGCCTCAGGCAGCAGAAAGGCTAGGTGCCACCCTGAGAAAAAGCTGCGGAAAATGCCACTCCTATTTCACAGATGACACAGGAGCATGAAATGTCATCCCCGGTTTAAAAGGAAGGGTTTTAATTGGGGGGCATTAAAATTTTAAAACCTTTAAAACCTGGGGGGAGAAAAGGGGAAGAACAGAGGGGGAAACATGCTAAGCCATAGCATAACTTTCAAAAGTATTAAGCAACGCAGTAGCAGACTTGTCTCCTGCACCAACACATCCAATGCTGGGGAATTATAAACAATTGCATAAACACCTTGTTACTCTTATTACAGTCTTCTGTAATATTGTTTGTTTTATTCTCTCTTTTTTTTTTTCTTTTTTTTGTTCTTTGTTTGTTTGTGTTTTTTGTCCTGTGGTTTTTTTTGCTGAATTTTTTTTAATTTTAAATGTTAGTTTTGGAGCTAGACATTTATACTGTTTTTGTGTTTTTTTTTTTTTTCTTCTCCTTTTTTTTTGTTTTGTTTTATTTTTTTTTGTTGGGGCGGGGGGGTGGTTTTCTTTTGTTTTTTTGGTTTTCTCTTTTTTTTTTTTTTTTTTTTTGTTGTTTTTTTTTTAAAAAAAAAACCATTTTTTTTTTGAAGTTTTTTGTTTTTTTTTTTTTTTTTTTAAAAATTTTTTTTTTTTGTTTTTTTTTTGTTTTTTTTTTTTTTGAAAGGATGTTTTTTTTTTTTTTTTCTTTTTTTTTTTTTTATTTTTAACCTTGGTACAAACCATTGCACACAATATAAGTATAATAATACCAATGGATCCAGTTATATGTATTTCAGTGCTGACTAGAGATCGATGATCCTCAGGAGATTTGTCTTGACAAATATTTGTAAGGTTTGGCCCTCCGTTTTGGTTTGGCACCAATTGGAAGTGCTATTATTATACTCAGGTATCTTCAGACCCCAGGGCATAATAAGTAGAGGCACAGTTATACTCACCTTGCCTCACCTCTCCGGGGCATCCTTTCGACATCTGGTGATCCACCTGCTGGGTCAAAGCGTCATGACGACAGGACACCAATGTGATCGCTGAGCGATGACCCTGTGGCGTGTGAGATCAGCCAGTGGTCAGAAGAGGTTGCCAGGGGACTTCCAGATGCCACTGGATATTGCGAGGAAGTGCAGGAGAGGTGAGGCAGAATGAGAATAATTGTAATTGTTGCTGCACCTCCCCTGGGCATCCACTTAAGTTATAATACTGAAGTTTCGTGGGTGACAAACTCTAAATGTTTCGGGTTCGTGTTATGCCTGAAATTTTTGGAAAATTTGGGTTGAATAATATTCACTCATCTCCAGTACTGACCTCCACTCAAGCAGAGACTTACCTCATCTATTAGACAGAGGTCCAGTCTATTCCATGGACAATTAGCCTTTTCCTGTTTATGACCTTTCAATTACCTGAGAAAGGACACTGCTTTGTCGGAAAAATTGACAAATATGTAGAGTACACCAGCATATAAACTGGTGAACTATGAAATACCACCTACAAATGGATTATGCAGAACCCACAAAAAGTCTGTAAAAATACACGATTTATTTGTCATTTTATTGATAGGGGAGAATGCAACTTGTGTTAAAATGAACCCAGTTAGAAAGGAATCAGAAAAAGAGACACTTAATGGGCATCTACAGCACCAGGATATCGGTGCCACAATAACAACCAATGGTAGACCCAATAGTGGACATAATATTACACTGTATTCATTGAACAATGCTGTATCATACCAACCTTACTATCAAACCACCCACAAACATATACCAAGGAAGTAACAAGGATTATAGGGTAACTGTCCACAGAGTAGCATGCCCACTTACCCGATGTATGGGTTTGTAATTATGGCATTATTATCTTGGCGTTTTGAATTTCCATTAAGTCTCTTTTTATGATCCCTGTCTCTGTGGGGTAATTTGTATCGAGAGTTAAAAGTTTATTGACAAATATGTATTTACTAATAAAGCTTGCAGATTTTACAGACTATTGGTGGGATCTGCGCTATCCATCTATTGGTGGTATTTGTCCGAAACATAACATCACAACTAGTATTTGAATCCTACATGTGGTAGATACTGTATCCTAAGGTGCAATATCTATAAAGGAGTACTATCTCTACTTTATTGATTGTTCTATGTATTTAAGGGGACGGTAAAGGGAGTATCTCGTCAGGACCCAGCATATCAAACCAGCCCCACAGATAGATAGGTTAGGGTCACCTGAATTAAATGGTGTTGTTCTCTTGTGAATCAACGGGGACTATAATAAAGTGGCAGTGGTCCTGCTATAATCTATCCCTGTGCTGTGACATTAGGATCATATAAAAAATTGGTGGCATTGTGGGACACACCAAACATGTGGAAGAAGGTGCTCTGGTCAGATGAAACCAAAATCGAACTTTTTGGCCACAAAGCAAAACGATATGTTTGGCGTAAAAGCAACACAGTTCATCACCCTGAACACACCATCCCCACTGTCAAACATGGTGGGGGCAGCATCATGGTTTGGGCCTGATTTTCTTCAGCAGGGACAGGGAAGATGGTTAAAATTGATGGGAAGATGGATGGAGCCAAATACAGGACCATTCTGGAAGAAAACCTGTTGGAGTCTGCAAAAGACCTGAGACTGGGACGGAGATTTATCTTCCAACAAGACAGTGATCCCAAACATAAAGCAAAATCTACAATGGAATGGTTCACAAATAAACATATACAGGTGTTAGAATGGCCAAGTCAAAGTCCGGACCTGAATCCAATCGAGAATCTGTGGAAAGAGCTGAAAACTGCTGTTCACAAACGCTCTCCATCCAACCTCACTGAGCTCCAGCTGTTTTCCAAGGAAGAATGGGCAAGAATTTCAGTTTCTCGATGTGCAAAACTGATAGAGACATACCCCAAGCGACTTGCAGCTGTAATCGCAGCAAAAGGTGGCGCTACAAAGTATTAACTTAAGGGGGCCGAATAATTTGGCACTCCCCACTTTTCAGTTTTTTATTTTTTACAAAAGTTTAAAATATCCAATAAATTTTGTTACACTTCACGATTGTGTCCCACTTGTTGTTGATTCTTCACCAAAAAATTTAAATGATATATTCTTATGTTTGAAGCCTAAAATGTGGCAAAAGGTTGAAAAGTTCAAGGGGGCTGAATACTTTCGCAAGGCACTGTAAATGTGAAAAGATTTCCCACAACAAACAGTCGCTCTGAGACAAAGGGTGGGATGTTGACCACACAGACAGGCAAAGGGCTAACATCCTGTTATATTCAGTATACTGAGAATGTTCTTTTTTATCACAAGTATTATATTAAAGATTTCTTACATTAAAGTGGTGAAAACAATGGGAGGCAGAATCTGCTGCTGATTTGGGGACACAATCCACCCCCAAATCAGCATCAAATTCCTAAGTGTGAACACCCCCTTGGATTCGAAGCTTACTGCTGCTCTACATCTGTGTATAGTGGTAGACCATTTTATTGTACTCAGACTTAAAGCAGCTGAAAATATTAATAAAACACAACTTGAAATAGCATTAGCATGGTTATGTTTCATGGTCTTTTGAAAATTGCTCAGTTAAGAGATATTTTTTCATGTTCATATCCTAAGGCTATAAAAAAAAACTCACAACGCTACAGCATTGTCAAGAAATACCAAAAATTCCACCTTGTTTCTTTATAGTTTCAAAATTGCAAAGGACTTAAAAAAGGGAAGTAAAACATAGTTAGCCAACCAAGGATGAGGTCAGAACATTTGGGATTGTGTATTCAACCAGAAGTAACCACATATAGTACCTGTGCCTACTTGAGGTTACCCAAGACAGGTAGTGGTTTGTGAATGTTGTAATTTTATAATTTGCATCCTTTGCCGTCGACACCAGAAATAACAAATCAGTTTAGCTCAAATTTTTTTTTTAGGTTTAACTTTGGACTATACCTGAGGGTGTTATCAAAGTGATCCCATACACAGCGGGTGCTGGCTGTATAACACAGACGGCATGTTTCAGCTCTTTCCAAAGATGCTCAATAGGATTTAGGTCAGGGCTCATAGAAGGCCACTTCAGAATAGTCCAATGTTTTCCTCTTAGCCATTCTTGGGTGTTTTTAGCTGTGTGTTTTGGGTCATTATCCTGTTGCAAGACCCATGACCTGCGCCTGAGACCAAGCTTTCTGACACGGGGCATCACATTTCTCTCTAGAATCCCTTGATAGTCTTGATATTTCATTGTACCCTGCACAGATTCAAGACATCCTGTGCCAGATGCAGCAAAGCATCCCCAGAACATAACAGAGCCTCCTCCATGTTTCACAGTAGGGACAGTGTTCTTTTCAAGATATGCTTAATTTTTCCGTTTTTGAACATAGAGCTGATGTGCCTTGCCAAAATTTCGATTTTTGTCTCATCTGTCCATAGGACATTCTCCCAGAAGCTTTGTGGCTTGTCAGCATATAGTTTGGCAAATTCCAGTTTTGTCAGTTTCAAGTTATTTCTGTGACCATTGTGGGTTTTTCTTTCATTAAACGAGGGGTACCAACAATTTTGTCCAAGTGTGTATATGACACTGGTTGAGGTCCTTGCCTGCCATTCTGCCCTTGCCTCCCCTTCACCTCGCTCACTTTCTGGTGTTCATGATGCTGTTTGTTCACTAGTGTTCTCTAAGTGTATGTTCACGCGGCTGAAAATGAAGAGGAATTCTTCTTCATTTTCCGCCGCTGGCATTTCCGCCACAGTCTAGCCACGACGGGATGCTGATGCAGTGCATCGGCATTCCGTCGCGGCATCCCGCTTCTGATCAAGCCCGGATGAATGGCAGGAAGTCTCGAGCCGTGGAATCCGTGGCTGAATCTGCCGCAGTATCCGTGGCAAGATCAAGCAGGACGCTTCTTGTTTCCGCGTCTTGCTGCGATCTCTGCCTCCCATTGAAAACATTGGGAGGCGGATTCTGGGAAGAATCTGCCCTGGATTCAGGGGTGAAATCCGCCCCCAATTCCGCGGCAAATTCCTCCGTGGGAACACAGCCTAACAAACCACTGAGGCCTTTACTGGACAGGTGTATTTATACTGGGACTAAATTACACACAGCTGGACTCCATTAACTAATTAAATGACTTCTGAAGGCAAATGTGTGCACTGAATTTTATTTAGGGGTATCAGAGTACAGTGGGCTGAATACTTTTGCACATCACACTTTTCAGATTTATTATTATTATTATTATTATATGATTATGAAAAATTTAAAAAGTTATGGCTTTTTGAAGGTCAGGAGAAAAAATAGAAAAATTGATAATTCACTAGGCAGGAAGTGGTTCATAAGGGAATTCCCTTTCTAAGCCTAGTCTCACGGTCAGGCACGCAACCACAGATCAGCCGAACCAACAAGCCGCAGTCAGGATGGCAAACGGGTCCAACACATGGATCACACCCCTAGTCCAGATACGGCCTGGTAAAGCCTGACTAAGCTAAACCACAAGTATCCAATTATATGTTTTTCATAAAGAATACATTTCTGCTCCTACACTGAACAGAGTGATAGTAAATTACTACAGACAAGATTTAAAGTGTATCTGTCATTTTAGGTGACATTTTAGAATAAGCTGCCATGTCTTCCGTCATGTTTGTTTACTTTTAATGCATACATGACTTTTTCTTTTGGCAGAAAAGTAGAATACATGAAGGAAGAAAGCTTCCGTCTTTTTTTCTTTTACATTGGGGCGAATACAGACAGACACCCAACTGTCATTTAATGTCTGTTGCTCTCATTCTGTGACATCAGCGTTTCAGTGATTGGTCCATTTGAATTTAGCTCTAAAGCACCTGCTTTGGTGCTAAATATAAATGTCCAAAGGGCCGCATCATTGCGGGGCTGCAGCCGCTGATAGCTGCACAGCTCCATTATGGTTTTTTCTTTTATTACACTTCCCCATCAATGTTATTATTAACCCTAATCTGTAGCATCAGTATGTCACAGTACAGGGTTAAACCATGGTGTGGCTTATGCTGCTAAAAATTTCACCAATTTCTTTTTTCATTGTAGACATCAGCAGAGGAGGCTGGCACTTATTATTATTATTATTATTATTATTATTATTATTATTATTGTTTATTTATATAGCACCATTAATTCCATGGTGCTGTACATTATTATATTAATTCCATGTGCGGTGACCAGATGGAAGGTAACGCTGCAGTTGGGATTGCGGGGTGCAAACAGCGCAGACTTGTCACGGTCTCTGGGCACGAGGGCGCAGGGCTGGTGCTGTCCC